>QLOH01000875.1:0-318673 GCA_026901365.1 Sesbania bispinosa
TTGATTATAAAGAACATTAATCTAGCTAAAATTATCTTATTTTTAAAATATTTTTCCTCATTTTATTTAGTTTTTTTTACAATTTTCTGTAATTTATTGGTACTTTTTTTTTTAAATATTTCTGGTTGATAAATTTTGTTTAGCTACAGTTTTCACAATTGATCTGAATTGATATGTATACACACCCTCGCAAAATCAGTTTATTTTATCTTTTTTTATAACTAAGAACCAAATAAGCATAGTTGCTTAAATAAGCATTTGAGTTTTTGAAAATAAGACCAAACAATCCATGTCAACGTGATTCAATGGTAAACAAATTCCTACTACAATTTCTTATTTCTAAGACCTTAAGCATTCCCCCATTTATTATTTTTATGTGGGTCGTATTTGTACACATCATCTTTTTTTACTTTTTAAGCAACTCTCACCATTTAAGCAACTCTCTATACGCTTCAACAGAGCAATTTTACAAGAACTCCTAAATGAATCCCACAAACTACCCTATCTTTACTATTTTAAATTTTAATTCATCATAAAATACTATTTTATTATCTTATTTTAAAATAAAAATATAGGGTTTAGGGTTTAGATGAATTTTAAATTTTTATTTCAAAAAATATAATTTAAAAATATAATTTGAATTTTATATATTTTATTTTAATAAAACAAACTTATTATAAAAAAACAATTTTTTTCTTCCCTTCAGCCCAGGGTGACCTTTCTTTTTCTACCATCCATTAATATCATTTTTACTCATCTCACAAATCACACCCTGACTCTTTTTTCCCCTTTCTTTTTCTTTCTCGCTCTCTTCCAGAATACTCCTTAATCCTTATCCTCAAACCCTATAGGGGAGGACTCTTGAACTTTAGGTTTTGATTTCAGCCCTGGCTTTGGTCTTGTTTTTTGTTTCACCTCTTTCTTTCTCGGAGATGCAATTGATTTCATTTGTATGATATGAATCCTTGCCTTTGACTTTTGCATAGAACTTATATAAAACATATATGATTAAATAAGTCAGTTATTTATAATTTGACAAAACAAATAAATGGAATATCATTAGAAGGAGTCATATCGCAACATCTAAGCTAATAAGGTGAACTGGCCATGCCACAAAAGTACCTATTGCATCTCCCACTTTCATGATGTCGTCATCCTCAATGGGTACCGGAAGTGGTGCACCGGGCTCAACTGCAACCTCAATAGTAACTTTCAAATTGGTTGGTTAGTGGTCTATTGTGTAGCATATTATCACCTTCAATCTTCTGTACTTTGCCTTGACCAACCACGCGAGGTGTGGGTAATGATAGACGAAAATTACATAGGGTGATGCCCTTAACCATCACCAACAAACCTATCAATGCAATTATCGTCATATAAATTAATTATTAATGTTGTACTTAGTCAAGAAAACCAAATACCCCAGGAATGTTACAATATGCAACTGCGCAACTATCTCTAACACTAGGCGTGATGCCAGTTGTAGACTTCCTCTCCAACTCCTCTTTCTCCCTCTATTTAGACTCCATATCTGTAACCTTCCCCACAATAGTTGCCAATGTGCCCTTTAAATACTGAATTTCAAGTTGATCATCCTTTTGTGTCCTCTTTTGAAGTGGGAAGTAATCTCTTTGAGAGACCCCAAATCCCATACCCCTAACACGTCCAGGGTACTCTGGGACATCTAAAGCTTTAGCAAGTGTGTCTCGATGATCTTTGTCTTCTATCTCCTTTTCTTATGATTGGGACTGTGATAGGGTCTCCTGACAAATATAAACATGAAAAGTCAGTGTTAATAATCCATATTGTCATAAGAAAATACACTACTAGAAAAACAGTAATTAGCGTAGGCCAAAAGCTCACGCTAAATGGGAAAAATGGACGCTAAACAACAAATTGGTGTAGGCTTAGCGTCGGTGTCGTGGCCCCCGCTAAAACGTTGGAAGAAAATATTGCGTCCAGGCACGTTAAGGTCGACGCTAAGTAGAAGCCAAGAATTAACTAAAATGGCCGACGCTAACTATAGCGTAGGTCAGGCCTATGCTAATTAGCTGGGGCCTAGCCTACGCTACAAGTAGCTAGGGCCTGACCTACGCTAAAATTAGCCAAGGCTAAGTTAGCTAGGGCCTGGCCTAAACTAATATTAGCTAGGTTACATATTTGATTCATCAGTACTGCTATAGCAATTAGTGATATTATTTTCTGATAGTTTGAACTTTATCAAAACATGAACTAAAATTTCCATGCATCATATCTTGTAAACTCAAGCTGTATCAAACAAGCATTGGAAGTCAACTGCTCATGCAGCAAAGTTCTATTTAAAAAGAAACTTATATTTGATGTTACCATAAGTTTCTTAAAGCATATAAATAGCATTAACAATAGTAAAAAAATCTGAATAAGTTTTAAAGCATGATTTAGTTTGTCTGGAATAAAAAAATCAAATATATTAAACAACAATGAACCTAGGACCCAAATCATGTATCAATTTTGCAGCAGTACCAGTACGCATGTCAAAAACTGATTTTAGTGGCATGTCACCAAGTAAAACTTATGCCTCTCTTGTATTTGGAATTACAATGTCAGCCATGGGAAATAGCTCCTCCCTGCATTCAAGAAATTGAAACATTAAAAACTGTGATATAATAGATATATTTGTCTCTTGCACATTGCTTATTGTGATATAATAGATATATTTGTGCATGTTTATGTGTTTGTTTTAGTGTGTCTCTGTGTTTAACATGTTTTTGAATGAATTCTATGTCAAACCAATTAAAACATTAAAAACTAATAACCACGGTCATATAAGCATTTAACATTGATTTTCACAATTCAGACATGAGCATTTCTGGTAATCACTATCAAGAAATTGATGATGGATCGAGCAACCAATTAAACCAGATGAACATTCCAATAAGCCCATATAAATAAATCATGAAGGCATTCACATTCGAAATTTTAAAAATCTAGAGACAATCTTGCAGACAAAGAAAAATATTTAAAATAATAATGTAATGATCTATAGATAAATTTAAAGTTGCAGGCAGTATAGGTGTGACTTTCTGCTTCTCTAACTTTGTGTAGCACAGGGAATAGATTTTCTCATGTGAAAAATAACAAGTGGCTTTGGTAATGGTACGGTATAACCTCCTCCTATAAAAAAAGTGTGCATGCCTAAATTGACATGTTGACGAGGCTCTTGGTAAGAGCAACAATCTCACTACCAGTGTCATGAAGCATTCTCCATACCTAAATTTATAAATAAGGATAAGTCCTACAAAACAAAAACCAAAAACTAACTAAGGAACATACTAGGTGCCCTTAAATTGACACCCACTTTAAATGAAAACTGGTATTGAATGAAAATGAGATAAAATCTGAAAATTTTTAGATTGAAAGATAAATGTCTTGGGGTTCTAACAAAAAAAAACGACACTCAAATCCGACATGTTTAGCTCAAGTTATGAATAAATGAGTACACACTGCCCAAACTGTGACAGCATGCAAGTTATGTTTAAAAATTTTTCCACAATAGTGTATTTCTGGCTAAGTTATATACTTTTCTTTGCTCACTTGATGATATTATATTAGAAGACTGAATTGTTAACAATGAAATGAGACAGAGGATCAATGTGGTATTTATGAATTATATGAAAATCACATTATAACTGGGAATCTAATACAACGCTATAAGTCATACTTTATACTCCCCTCCAATTATGTGTTATCAAATATCAAGCACCTTATCTTTCAAATTGAAAAATATTAGCCTGTTTGCTTAAGCTATAAGGTCACGAAAATATATAGGCTTATCTTCTTTTGGGCAGAGAAGCTTCATCAACTATGACAGCCTTAAACTGCCAGTTTCATTCCATCAACTACTTGAACTCTCAGAATGTCAAAAGAAAAAAACTTGTGATGATGCAAAGGTGAGGACCAAGTATATAAATGCCAACATTGTGAATTCGTGATAATGCAGAGGTGAGGACCAAGTATATAAGATAATAAGATATAAAATCATTCAAAACAAAACACTTGATGATTTCAGAAAACAACTAGTCTCACATGTTGAAGTTGAATAACAAAAAAAAAACCATGTAACATAACCTCAGTCTAACTGCAGAAGGTGGAAGGCAGAAGGGTTTTAATTGCTAATATAGATTGAAGATTCTATAACCCAGCAAATAAAATATGCAAAACCAGGATACTTTGGGTGGGGGTTGTCCCAGTCTTTTCGAGTGGTGATAAATAATGAAGTAACAAGTAACAATTTACCTAGACTACAACCAGTCAGGTCATTTAATTTTCTGACTTTTAGAAGTGACACCTACATATATATAAAAATATAATTAAATAAATATTGACAAGTTCTTTCATTTGTTCTATAGTTTTTTTTCCAATTCCATAATATGTTGACTCAGAGCCTGCATAGTTCATGCAAGATCAAACAGTGAATAAGCGAAGTTCTATAAAAATTTATGAACATCTGGTAAGAGAGATACACCCAATTTTTACATAATAAGGTCATATGCGAAAATTTAACATGAGAGAGTCCATTCTGAGGGTTGGGAAGAAGGGAAATAGTCATTCAACTTCTAGGAGAACAGTAAGGCATTAAGCAGTTGATAAACTGAGAAAAAGTTTTGTATCAAACAAAAAAAGAAAAAGAAAACTAAAAAGCAGTTTCTTCCTTGATATCCTGATAGTGTGAAGCCACCTAGACTCCCTTCCCAGCTTGTAAGGCATCAGTCCATTTTTCTAGTTCAGCTTCTCATACACGCCAAGAGATGCTCAAATAATTTTGAAAAGGAAGAAATAGCTTTAAGACTTCAAGTCAACAAACCAACGAACAAGAACATAAGAAAATTCCTAGTCTAGCATCTAGGAATGAACCAAACATTTAAGAAGATCACAAAATCATTTTCAACTACAGACACGGTCATATTTTACAAACATATTGCTTCATAAAAAGGTATCATCTAACTTACATACCAATTTTACAATATCATTCCCTTGCAATGAAAATTTCTACATCATGAAACACAAGAAAAATTATATTAGAGAGAAAGGCATAGACAGATTTCCAGCTTGCAAGTAGAGAGCTCTAACTTCAACTTCAAGGTAGAGAACTTCAGCTTGCACAATACAATGCTAAAAATGGAAGACTCTAACTCAGATGTCGCAGGGGAGAAAGCTGATGTTGATCTCACCTTAAAAGATTCCTCAGGAGCTCATGAGAGCAGTGTGACTAATGGAGAGTCTAAGGACACCTTTGGTAATTCTGCTCAGAGCGAAAACAACAACAACAATTTCATCCAAGAAGGAATATCTAAAAACAATTCATCATCCAATTCAAATTGCCATAAAGATGCTAGCCAAAAGGTGCAACCCAGTTCTTTTAAAACTCCACCAGAATTAAAGAAAGATGAATCCTTGCAAAAGGCATACATAATAAATTCGAATAGCCAACAACCAAAAAGAAAAAGGTGGAAATTGGACAGTCAAAGAATTGAACTGAATTGCTGGAAACCATCATTTCATCCTTAAATCATTTTCAGAAACCTTTAATAAAAAAGTTTCTTCAGATCAACTTGAAGGCCTTATAGTACTAACACTAAATAGGTTTCACCAAATACCCAATTTATAATAAAAAAACTTTGAAGCTAACCCGTTAATGTCTAATTGTCATTTCCCACACTTATAAAATTACCTGGATGATTGTTTTTTGAACCTACAAATGCTTCAATCTTCTTCAAGTCACGGTCAAATCTGAAATAACACAAAAAAAAACCAAAAAAAAAAAATAATTCCAATTGAAAAAGGAACCTAAAACATAATCCAAAACCAAAAGGGTCAGTAGAAATTCAACTCCACCAATAAATACATAAATACACACTAGATAAATGTCAAGTGACAAATATGAGTTCAATACACATTTAAACAACAAGAATCAAATTAAAATCAAATAAAACAAAGGGGGAGGAGAAGGAATGAACATAGGCGGCCAGAAGGAGTTGCCCTGACTGGCCGTGAGGATGCCACACGGTGGCGGAACGAAGCGGAGCGACGAAGCAGAGGCGGCCTCGCACGGCAGCGTCGCTGTGATTACCGCGGTGGAGGACGGTGGTAGCGCGCGCAACACCGGTGTTGGAAACAAAACGCATTTGGCCGCGTTCGAAGCGACGGCGTGAGGGAGGCAAACCAGTTGCACGGCGCACCGGGGTGAGGGAGGCAGACGAGCTATGCGTTATTGTCCTGGGGTTTTGAGTGTGTTCAGTTCAGGAATGGAAAGAGTAATAAGTCACCGAAGTGGGGAGGAGTTGCGCGCTAATTGTTTCAGGTAGCCAAGGCTAGCCTACGCTAAGAAAAATCTGAAATAAATTAATAAATTCTTAGCGGGGGTCAGCGGACGCAAAATAAATGCATTATTGGAAAATGGCGGACGACGTCCTAGCGTTCATTTAGTGTAGGTTAGCCTACGCTAGGAGAAAAAAATTAGCCAATGCCTCGTGGCCTACGCTAATTTTTGCAGCGAAATAAGATTTTTCTTGTAGTGATACCAAATAGTATAAATAATTAATAATGTTATTCTACTTACAATTTGTGTGCACACTTGTTGAACATTCTTGTTCTCAGCCACACCTGTCTTATTCACTCTAGCGGCCCTCCATAAAACATGACAGGACATGGATGTAAGGTTTGATTCTGACTCTTTGAGCTGTATATCAAGAAAATTAATTGGCATGGTTACAAACCATTCTAACCATTACAAATATTATATATTCTAGTACTTACCAGCTTTTGCTCAAGACGTGCATATCGTATGCGAGATTTCCTAATGGATAAGCAAGTTTTTCTGCTCTTTGTCTGTTAACAGCGCTAATTTTCTATTTAAACACATAATAATCATATCAATGACTACCCTTCGTATAAAGTATAAATATGTAATTTGTATAAATGAGAGATATTACCTTGAAATCTTCACTAGTACGTTTAGATACAAAACATCTCCAGTCGATCCTTCACTGATATCCAATCATATTCTGGTGGAGGATTTTCATTGACATTACCTTTTCCATCATACAAACATTTTCTTGTTAGATAAGTTCTAAAAGTTCTCGCCAATTTATCGACTTCCATAAGTACATATCTCAGACGACTATTGTCGATTACAAAAGACATCAACAATGGAAAAATTCAAAGTGTCACAGTGTGTTTATATAAGAAATCATCAAATGAAGCTTAGAGTAAGTAAATTACCTGTATATCCTTCCAAATATTGTCTTTGACTATGTCTAGAGACTTAGATTTCCAACTATCACAAGAAATTGGGGGCGTTTTATCGTGCAATGGCCCCAATGTAACTCACAAACGTAACTCCATTAGGGTTTATTGGTTGACCTTTTTCATTCCATCCAACCTAATAAAAATGATATGGTAATAGAATATATTATTTACATAGGAAATAACCTAATTAAATATTAGATCGAGTAGTAGATATATTAATTACCTCTAGTTTTTCTCTCTTACTTCTTGCATGGATTACTCTCCTCATAACGGTTATCCCACGTGTATGTTGTTTTTCCTGAGTCTCTTATTCAATATCATCATAAGAACCTTCATCATCATTTCCCGAAGCCATATTTATCTATAGGAAGAAAAGATATAACAATAAAACATTAGTTGACAATAAAATTAGTGCATTGAAAAAAATAAATGATATGTTTCAAACATGACACTAAAAAAAAAAATACATTCCTTAGACTAAGATCTTTTTCGTTTCCTTGATGGATTAAGACCAAGTTGTCTCTTATTTATTCAAAATGGTGGATTGATCCAAATCCCCTAATCATGATCATCCCTCTCTTAAAGAGCATCGTCCACTATTGGATCAACCTCATGTGAGTGTGATGACGTCCCGAGGAAAGGATCATCTTCATTGTCATCATATTCCTCAACTTGACTGTGGTATTCTTTAGTTTTGTTGGTCAAGAGCACAATGGACTTTCCCTCATCAACTGGATCAGTTACATAAAATACTTGTTGAGCTTGTGATGTTAAAATGAAAGGTTCATCCTTATACCCCTCCTTATTAAGATCCACTTGCACGAACCCTAACTCATCTATTCGAACCCCACTATTGTTATCGACCCACTTACATTGAAACATTGGCACCCGAAACAGTTTGTAATCCAATTCCCATATTCATTCAGTTACACCAAAGTATGACATATGTACATATATGGGATTTCTATCTTTGGCACTTGGTAGGCCCACCTAGGGTGTATCTCTTTCTCTCTACTGGAGAAATTCAGTAACTATGGAGGATTTTCACCCACTTGTGTAAGCACTCTTGAACTTTGATATTTGTGTAAAGTTATGGGTCCAGTTGGTTAGAAAATTAAATGTTGATGATATATAAAAGATTTGAGGTTATTTGTGGGGTCCATTTAATAAAATTTTTAGAGATACACCATTGGTGAAGTAAGTTGCTTAACTTTTATGTAAAATGTTAACGAGTGTCCTTTTGGCACTTGTTAAAGAACCAAATATAGAAAGATTTTATTGGAGTGTGTAAAACATTTAATGTTACAGATGCAATTATTGTAGTAATTTCCAATAAAAACCTTCTATACATGGATCCTTAACCAGTGTCCTAACAACACTAGTTAGCAATACCCAAATTATAATTAAAAGTATAAAATGGTGATGTGTAATGGTGGGATCCACTTAAGAATGATAGAAGGTGAAATTTTGGGATGCACCATTGATGCTCTAATTAGGATGTCGGGTCTTCCCAATTACCTCGAGCCCTCCAACACCAACATTCCTCATTGTCTCATTGGCTGACACTACCACCATAAAGCCTAAACTACAAACATCACAACAGTTGCTATCTCCTCCACGGATCCATCATTGGCGGTGTCCATTAGAACAACAACACCAACCCCAATATCATCAACAGTGCTATAATTAGTAGCTTTTGGCAAACTAAAGTTCTTTAGTTCTTTATTTTTTACTTTTGTCATTAATTGTACTCTTTCCTCCTTTTTTATATTCAAAAAGGGAGAGGGGAAATGAATTTGTGTATGTTAATGTTCCTATTTGATAAAGATTCAATAAACCCACCAAAAAAATCCATTAAACATAATTGAAGGTCCAATAATTAAAGTCAATCTAAGAGAAGAAGCAAGTTTTTGTAAAGTCTAATTGTGAAGATCAAAGAAAAAGCTAGAAGATCAACATGGATTAGAGATTGTACCAAAATGAGTCACTTTGTTACAATATGAAGATGATGTTTTTTATCCAAATTAAAGTCAACAACTTGGAGAGTCCAAGTTCACATATAATGAAGATGTTTTCATGGGTTGTAGTTGTTTAGTTTAATGGATTATTATTATTGGGTCATATTGTATAATTAATAAGTCCAATTTTTCTTATTTTGAGTTATTTTTTTAATTTATTTTTAGGTGAATTTTTTGTGACTTTTCTTATTGCGTAATTAAATCATATTTATGGTTCATTGTGACTCCACAAGTCATTATAATTACAAGCTAGTGAGAGCACTTTCTGGATTTTAATTGTTATTATAAGGAATTAATGTAACATACATTTATCACCACATTGACAAATGTATTAGGGGATCGAGTCTTTATAATTTTTAAAAAATTGCATCTCTTAGAAGCCCACTTAGCTTATATTATAGATATATAGGGCCAAATGTAACTCAAATGAAGACCTTTTGCTTGATTAATGAATTTGAGTTTTCTCCTTTTTGAGAGCTTCCCTCTTTTTCTTGGGTTAAGAATTAAATTTGATAGTGTTGGTTCTACCGGTAGGTTGCATTTAGAGTCACGTTTTTAATTTGCTAACTTTGATTTTACCAGCTAGTCGCGATTGGAGTTAAGTTGATTTTATTCTTTACTTGTTTTTAAGATGATCTTAAGAGATCTTATGTGGAATCCATTTAACAATTGTTAAAAAATAAAAAAATAGATATTACCACTGGAATATGCTATAATAATTAAGCATATCCCAAAAAGTTCCATGCATATATAGGGCTCAAAAAATTCTTTTGGCAATGTGAGAAACGACAATAATTTTTTTTATAGGGAGGGGCAAGAACCCCAACTAAACTAAAATTCTCCTAACATACTCCTGTGTGGATTGACAATCCTATATCAAGGAGTAAAGAAAGAGCTGCTAGTTGATCAACAACAAAATTCCCCTTTCTCTAGTCATACAAAATTTTTATTTGAGAGGAGTATATATCCAGCCATAAGTCTATGATCTCCTAATCTGTTGAATGATAGCCATGCAGGGATGGTTGGCGAGGTTATTATCCTAAATGAGATTAACAGCTACAAGCGAATCTGTTTCAATCCAAAGGTTGGATATGTTTCTAATAGAGTTAAAGATTAAGTTATGGATAGGGTTGTTATGATTTGAATTCTGTTATGAATTCGAATTATGTTTTCTGTTTGTTAGATGAATTTGGATAGGTTGACTTTGTTTAAGTAGCTGAATTTTTAGATAAGCCTAGTTAGTTTTATCCAGTTCATTATAATCTTATCTTTGAGCTTTTTTCTCTTTATATATATCGAAGCATATACATGAATAATTTCATTTCAACCAAGTTAAAAATATTCTCATAAATTAACACCTTTTTTTAATTCCAATATGCAAAGCTGAGTATAGGATTAAAAGATATTTAGTTATTATTAAAAGAAAAAATAAATACTTTTTTTTATGTTTGAAAGATATTAAATAACTTTATTTTTAACTTAGTTCTTTTTATTTAAATTCTTTAATGTATGTCTTAAGTTCCCTACGCATAGCAAAGCCTGTTTAATAGTTTATGTAAATCTATATGGGGTGGATCCATCTATAAAAAAATATAATTTTAGGATAGATCTTTTAAATTTGATCTACTAACCCCCACTTTATTATTAAAAAACTAAATTTAAATTAATAAAATATATTATTAAATATTTTTAATATTAAATTTATACTAATTGTAGTAAAAATTTATAGTGAACCAAAATATAGGAGTCCATCCTAAATTTCTCATAAAAGAAAAGGGAGATAAAAGAAAAAGTGAAAAATATAATAGATGATATATATGATAGGAAGGGAAGAGAAAGTTATATAAAAAGAATAAAAAGGTGGAGAATGAGAGAGGTGAAACAAAATGAAAGGTGTAAGAATATATATATATATATATATATATAATATAGTGTCAGAATCCGTTGACACCAGGTGTCAAACTTTAAGAGTTATACCGCTTAATAATTTTTTTGTAAAATGAGAATTTGACCAATCCAATCGTTGAATTGAAAGTTTTTATAAAGTAGATCAAGCTTATAAAATTTCATAAAAATAAAAAACGAATTGATATTTCATCAAACTAATTTATTTTATCGTATAATATGTTTTTAAAATATAAGTAAAAGTCCATTATTAGATAACATACCTACGAATATTCGAATTATTTGAAATTTGATATACATGATCATGAAGGTAATATAATGTGATTCAGCGGTTAGATTGATCAAATTCTCATTTTACAAAAAGTTATTAACAGGTGTAACTTTTAAAGTTTGACATTTGGTGTCGACGGATGCTCACACACTCTCTCTCTATATATATATATATAAAAGTACTCATTTTAAATTAATATTTTATAAGGGAAATATATATTGTCTTTTATATTTATCTTGTCCAATGAACTGAAGAGGTACTTAGTTCGTGGATGCTTTGATGTTTGAACTAGTAAAAAATAGGTGATATATACTATATAGTTCTAGGTATCTATTTCCAACGAGTCCAATATTCCAAACTGACTTTTTCCTATATATGTGTGCATGTTTCTTTCCAATTATACCATAATTAAGCATAAAAATTAAGCTTATAATTAACTCACTAGCTTGAGATAGTTAATAATGGAGAAGCAACGCCCAAAACTAATTCATGCCTTGATCTTATATTGGTCTCTACATTCCTACGTGAGCATGGCACAAACAGTCCCAGTGAAAGTAGGAATTGTGGTTGATGTTGGAGGAATATATGGGAAGATGGGTTTGAGTTGCATCAACATGGCCATCTCTGATTTCTATCAAAAACATTCTCGTTACCATACCCGCCTTCTCTTCAACGTCAGGGACTCCCAAGGAGATGTTGTTACTGCTGCTGCTCAAGGTTAGTTAATTTAATTCTCTCTAGTCTCCTTAATTTGCTATATATATTCATGAATTCACTTCAAACTTATAATTCAAGTTTGGCATCAAATCTTGTCTCTGTTTAGCATCAAATCTTAATGTCTCTGTTGTAGTACTAATCATTATTCATGCATGTAGATTATTAGTCTTATATATACTCCTAATCAATTCTTTCCTATATATATAAACATTAACTCTAGCTAGAAATTAATGCAGAATTGAACCATTAATTTCCATCTAAAGAAATTAGGAGCTAGACTATGTTGCTTACTGGAACAGAGAACCAGTCCAGAAGTTGATTTGCCTCTCTCTAATTGAAAAACGCGTGACTTGACTATGTCAATTCATGATATAGTAACAATAATTGAAATTCTGCTATAAATAATTTATGCAAATAAAGTCTTATATATTCATGTAATGTAGTGTATAACTGTATATATAATATTATACGACTCAGTATGACTAGGACTACTGCTAAGACATCAGCTTCCACTTCTCCTCCTTTTCTCTTAATTCTTTCCTTCTAATTCAAGGAATTGAACAGCCTTTTAATACATTAGACTTGAAACACTGATTTTCTTTCTTTTTTTTTTTTTTTAAGCTAAGAAAAAACAAGAAAATTATTAATGGAGTATATTCTCTTCAAAGATGATGCGAACATAAGGGGAAGAAATGACCCTGTCAAGGTGCACAAATTTTTGGAGCTTAAATTATTATGTATATAATTATATAGATTCTCGAGTGTTTTTCATTTGCTTTAGAATATTCTAACTAAATTCTAAGTAAATTAGTTTATATACGTTAATTTAAATGTAAAATATATTATCGTTGACACTGGGACACTGACTAATTCTAGATACACTTTCAGTTTAAGTTTCCAAATATGAAATAAATAAAAAAAAAGGACACACTAAAACAAGTGGCAATTATTCATTTTCTCTAGCTCTATAGCTGTAAACAATAGAAAAATCAAACTTGATTTCGGTAAATTCAATCACTGTTCAAGTAAATATATACTTGACGTTTATTATAACAGTTCAAGTTTATTATACAGTAGTCTTTATAAGTTAACTATATAAGATCTCGTTGCACTATTTTAAATATATAAACTAGGTCTATCTGAGATTTATAGTAGAACAAGACTCAGTGGTTGTCTTTAGAGTCATGTATTTGACGAAATTTAGTATATTTTAAAAAAGTTTTCTTTGTATTCCATAGGAGAAATATTTAATCTTATTCAAAGCTGAAAGCTTATTTGGCTGATTTTTTTCAATAATTAATTTCTTATATATATATTTTGTATAAGAAAAACAATTCTTAAGAAAAAAATACTTTATCTAAAAAGTAATCTGAGCAATCAAATTATTTCATATGCATAAATAATAAGAATTTTAAATTGACAGAGATAAATCATGTGTGAAAGATAGTGCTAGCTAGATAAATTTGTACATGACTAAGTAATATAATGGTTAAATTAGATTCTGACTTTGACCTATTCATGCATAAATTAAACAGCTCTAGATCTAATAAAAAATGAGGAAGTGGAAGCCATAATAGGGCCAATAACATCAATGGAGGCCAACTTTGTGATCAAGCTTGGAGAGAAAACTCATGTCCCCATCATAACATTTTCAGCCACAAGTCCTTCACTAACCTCTCTAAGGAGCCAATATTCATTTCGTATATCACAAAATGATTCATCTCAAGTAAATGCCATAACCTCAATTGTTCAAGCTTTTGGGTGGAAAGCAATAGTTCCCATTTACATAGACAATGATTATGGAAAAGGAATCATACCCTTTCTCACCACTTCTTTACAACAAGTCTGTATCCGCATTCCATATCTTAGTGCCATTTCATCTTCAGCCACAGATGATGACATTAGAGAAGAACTTTACATGTTGATGACTATGCAAACTCGAGTGTTTATTGTTCATATGTCTCCCAATCTTGCCTCTAGGCTCTTAACTATAGCAAAAGAGATTGGAATGATGAATGAAGGTTATGTTTGGATTGTAACTGATAGCATGGCTAATGTATTATCATCCTCTTTGGATTCCCAACTCATCAAAGAATCAATGCAGGGAGTACTTGGTGTTAAGACTTATATTCCAAGAACAGAGGAGTTTGATGATTTTAAGGCTAGATGGAGAAGAAAATTCCTTCAAGAATATCCAACCCTTGTTGATATAAAGTTGGATGCTTTTGGAGTGTGGGCCTATGATGCCACCATTGCATTAGCAATGGCTGTGGAGAAAGTTGGAAGAACCAACTTCATGGGTTCAAGAAACATGAGTGGTCTTGAAAGTCTTGGAGTTTCTCAAAGTGGTGAAAAGTTAAGTGAGATTTTGTCAAGTACTAGATTCATTGGCCTCAGTGGAGAGATCAATTTGATTGATGGGCAATTGCAAGCTTCCACCTTTGAGATAATCAATGTGAATGGCAATGGGGAAAGGAGGGTAGGCTTTTGGACATCAAAGAATGGGTTAGTAAGGGATTTGAAATTAACAAATACAAACACTACATATCCTGTTTCAAAGAACAATTTAGGACCCATTATATGGCCAGGGGATACTTATTCTATTCCAAAAGGTTGGGAAGATCCAACAAATGCAAAGAAGTTAAAGATAGGAGTCCCAGTTAGAAAAGGTTTCACTGAATTTGTGAAGGTTACTTGGAATCCCAATACTAATACATCAGAGGTAACTGGTTTCAGCATTGATGTTTTCAAGGCTGCATTGGAATTGTTGCCTTATGCCCTTCCATATGAATTCATCCCATTTGCAAAGGCTAATGGGGAGAGTGCAGGATCATACAATGAGTTGGTCAGCCAAGTCTATTTTGGGGTAATTCAATTGAACCTCTTTTTTTTATCCTTCTTTCATAATACAATGATTAATGAATGATTTTATTCTGATTTTCAGAACTTTGATGCTGTAGTGGGAGATCCCACTATTACTGCAAACAGATCCAAGTATGTGGACTTTACTATGCCATACACTGAATCAGGTGTAACTATGATTGTTCTATTGAAAGCAAACAAGCCAGGGAATGCATGGGCTTTCCTGAAACCATTGACATGGAATCTTTGGGCAGCTACTGCTTTTTCCTTTATATTTGTTAGTTTTGTGGTTTGGGTCCTTGAGCACCGTATAAATGAAGATTTTCGAGGGCCTCCTTTGCATCAGATTGGTACCAGCCTATGGTTTTCTTTCTCAGTGGTTGTCTTTGCCCATAGTAAGAGTCACTCATCAATCTTGACTTTATCAATGAATATATAAATAGAGTTATTGTGCCACCAATTATGTCCTAGAACATTATAGTCACCAAATTAAATCCTTGAAAAGATGAAAATGTCATTAAATAAGTAATTGTATCATCAGTTAGACCCCTAAAAAATCACCATTATCAAATAAATCCCTGAAAGTATAAAAATGTCATTAAATAAGTCCTTATGTATGGGTAATGGAAGGACTAACATAATAACATTTTTGTACTTTCAGGAACTTAATTGATGACATGATAATCTTTCAGGATTAAATGGAGGGTTTATTCTATATAAATATATATATGTGCTCCATCAACGTTCATAACTCTTTTCTTGTATTTTTACAGGGGAGAAGGTAGTGAGCAACTTGGCTAGATTTGTTGTGATTGTATGGGTTTTTGTGGTACTGATATTGGTTCAAAGCTACACAGCAAGTTTGACTTCATTCTTAACAGTTCAGAAGCTTAGTCCAACTCTCACAAATGTGAATCAGCTTATGAAGAATGGGCTTAATGTTGGATACCCTGAAGGTTCTTTTGTGTATGGGATGTTAAAGAACATGGGATTCCAAGATTTCCAGCTTAAACCTTATATTTCTACAGAAGAATGTGATGACCTCTTCACAAAAGGAAGTGGAAATGGTGGCATTGCTGCTGCTTTTGATGAAACCCCATATTTGAAGTTGATTCTTGAAACTTATTGCTCCAAGTATATCATGGTTGGTCCCACATTTAAAACCGATGGCTTTGGTTATGTAAGTAGTACACTACTCTTTCTATTATATAATGCCATGATTTCCCAAGTATGAGTCGTTTTTTTGCACAGGATAATAAATCAAAAGTTGAAATATTTTATTGGAAAATATAACATTTTATATTATCAATGTATTGAATGTTATGATAGTTGTAATTTCCAATAAAACATTTTCACTGTTGATTTATTAGAACTATTTTAATTTTGGGTCAATTGGACAGGTTTTTCCTAGAGGTTCACCTTTAGTAGCTGACATTTCAAGGGCAATTTTGAATGTGACACAAGGAGATAGAATGAAAACAATTGAGAATGCATGGTTCAGGAAAAGCAATTGTCCAGATACTAATTCCTCAAATTCTGCAGACAATCTTGGCCTTAATAGCTTCTGGGGACTTTTCCTTATAGCAGGGGTTGCTTCAATTTCATCTCTCTTGATATTTGTAGTTAATTTCTTACATCAGCATAGATATATATGGTTTCAGTCTAATTCCAACACTTCAATGAGTAAACGAATTGGTTCCATGCTTAGCATCTTTGACCAAAAAGATCCGAGTTCCCATGCTTTCAGAAAGAAAAAGATGCAAGGTGAAAGTAAAAATAGCAGCACACATCATCATGGATTAGGAGGACAAGTTGTTGAGTCCTCTACAAGTACTCATTGCCCACCAAGTCCTTCTCCCTCAGGTCAAAGTCAAACGGAATCAAACTTCTCCTTTTATGGAGATCATGGAATGTTTTCTGCAGAGTACCATGGTGATGTTATTAATCCATATGGCCATGAACCTCATGACATGGAGATAACTATTGTGCAAAATGTTCCATCTACGACTATGGAATTGAATGTAGCCCCTGCACAAAATTGAGAAGATTTCCAACCTTACCGGTGACTAAGAGCATGTTTGGTTTGATATTGAAATGTGATAAACTCACATTTTTAAGGCTAATTTCTAAGGCTAGAAATAGTTGCTTTGGCAATCCAAACTTGACTTTTACTAGTTTCAACGCCAAACCAAACACACACTAATCCACAGTAATATTTATACCTTATTTTTATTACACTTCCTTTGTAAATAACATTGAAACAAATTCTAATAATGTAGAGATAACAAAATCCTAGTCATGTATATGTGTAAGGGTTTTGCTAACGAGTGCCCTAAGGACACTAGTTAAGTAGCTAAATATAGTAGGTCTTTAATGGAAATCACATCATTCATTACATGTATAATATTAAATGTTACACAATGCAATAAAAACTTTCCTATTTCGGTTCCTTAACCAGTGCCCTAAGGGCACTCGTTAGCATTTCCCTAGTGTAATAGTATAATTTATGTGGTTCAGTTCTCATCCTAACAACATTGAGTTGAAGAGCAGCTTATATTTCATTCAATTTTGCCTTGAGTTGTCTTCTTTTAAATCGTTAATTACTTTTTGTCCCTTTTAACCCCTTTCCTTTAGGGTTTAGGGATTGTTAGAATTATATTCATTGATGTATCCTTTATCCAACGGTTTAAGTTTTTGGAATAGTTGATTCATAAGAGATTCATCCTTATTGATCTCATTATTCCACACCGAACATTTTAAGGTTTTGTGATAGTTGGTTCATGATATTCCCTATGTCTATCGAGTGGCTAATATAAATGTAAATTAGCAATTATACAAATCTATTTGAAATGCATTTATATGCACTATATTAATTTAGATTAGTGAGTTTAAACATACACTTCACATTCTTTCATCTAAATATATTATATATATTAAAGTTGAGTCATGGATTATAGTGTTGCCACTTATATACTATTTTTGCCACATCAACCTTTTATCTTAACTAGCACCATTTCAATTTTCTAACCTTTCAACTTCTTAATCTTCTAATTCTCTCACTCAAATGATTGATTCACTTATATTCTTTTTATCATCATTAAAATACTTTTACTATTTTGAAACGGTTAATTCCATATGAATTCATTCATTTTTTCCTTTTTATCAATAAAATCCTTTTAATATTTTAAAATATTATTAATTCACAAAAAAACACAATATTTTCTATCAAATATAATTCTTATAAAATTTCATATCAAAACATAAAAATTATATTATATTTGTACTTGATATATTTAATATTTCAAATTGTTTCCACATGTACATTATTTTTACCTAGTCAAGATTTTATCTTAATTGACACCATTTCAATATCCCAACCTTTTTATCATTAAAATCTTTTTAATATAAAATATTTTTAATTAACCAAATTTTACAAATATATTTTTTCCCACTTATATTATCTCGAATTCATATTTTCTATAAAATATAATTTTTATTCAATGTAAAAACAAAGCTTAATCTTCCAATTAATTCTCATACTCAAATAGATCTTCTATTCATACTCATTTGATCATCATTAAAATACCTTTAATATTTTAAAATGGTTAATTCAATATGGATTCACTATTCTCTTTTCCTTTTTATCATTCAAATCCTTTTAATATTTTAACATATTATTGATTAACCAAAATTGACAAATATTTTTTCTCACTTACATTATCTCAAACTCATATTTTCTATAAAGTATAATTTTTATTCAATTTAAAATCAAAACTTAAATTTATTAATTACATTTATATTTAATATATTTAATATTTTAAATTTGAGTTTAAAAGATTTTATAAAATTATTTTTCTTTTCGTGCAATTCACGAGTCAACATCTAGTCTACTTTAAAATAAAAATAGTGAAATATTCTCATCTGTTTGACAGGAGAAACTACAAAATTTGAGTAAAATATATCTCCAATTTAAAAGCAAATTTAAAAAATGAATCCATGTAAACACACATTGCAGTGGGATTTTTTTCCTGCTGTAATTAATGTTTTTAAATATCACAAACCAAATTCAAATATACCATATTTCAAGTCAAGAAATAATTATTTTTATATTTTTTTTCAACTTTTATATATATTTTATTACATTTTTTTGAAAAAAAAAATTCAAAACATCCTAACAACGTATGGTCAATATCTAATTCAAAATAATACTTAGATTAGAGACGTTTAATTAAGAATAACGTTTACGGGTAAGAATTTTAACATAAGTATACTTTAGCATTTAATAAAAGAATTTCATACCAATATATGGTTTGAATTGTAAACCCGTAAAGGGACTCTATATTATTCTATTGGAGTGAAAATCCAAAGTAAGAATTGACTAAGTGCTTATTTAGATTACCGCTGTCTAAACCCTAAATTCACGTTCAACCCATAGAAATAAAGAGTTACTTTTAAAAAAATGATTTCGGGAAGCCACACATTTGCAACAAAAATGGTGATACAAACACACTATAAGCAAGTTATAAAAGAAACATTTTTATGTGAGCAAAATGCTTATATGCATAATTAATTAAAAGTTTGATATAATATTAAACTCATTAAATTAACTTTAACATGAAAATGTTGTTATATTTTATATTATTATTTTAATGTATTTTAAGTATCTTTTATTTGTTATGTTTATAGACATTATAAAAAGTTACTCCTCCAAGATGATGATGTATTTTTAATAATGATTTGTTATTTTTTTTTTTTATCCATCCACATGAAGAATTGAATACAACTTATCGCGGTGTAGATGGACATTTATTAGTCCGTTTGGTTTAGATTTTGACCAAACAAAATCATGATTTTGCAGAATTGATTTTAAATCACTTCTGTCCAACGTGTTTCATAAAGTGTGCATTATCAATCTCACTCATTTATTTTTAGAATCAATTCTATTCAACTGTAAACCAAAGGAGCACATCTCTCTCGCTTTTATAATTTAGTCCTCGGGTGTTTCTAGATTAGCCATGGATACCTTCCTTGTAAATGCACAATTCTATATCAATATGACTGACACGAATTTACTTTGAATGAAATTCAAGTATTTGGAGTTTTGAACATGACTGATGCTTGGTCCTCTTCTGAGACTACTCTCGGTTTGGACTAATTACCTAGCTGTTGAATTAAACACAACAATTTTAGTAAGCGGCGGTTTTCTTCATTTAATGTAATTCTATAATTCAGTTAGTACGTAGTTACTATTAATATGTATTGTTTACACTGAAATGTGAATATGAGAAGAAGTTATTGTCGGTAGCGTTTGTTTATATGCAAATAGATAGTAACGTTAGTGTTTTTGGGACTTTGACCACTGATGTAAACCAAACCAAGACATTGCTCCGTCTCTGTTTGACTGTTTCCAACAATAAAATATGCTTTAGAAATTTATAAACTATTGCATCAAAACCGTGCTAATAATTTTAAGGCTATAGACTATAGTAATAAACTGCAGTTTAATTTTTGTTCTCTTTAGTTGCATTTTTAGCTTCTACTTTTGAGATAATTTTCTAGCACTGTTGTAGTTCATACTCTTTTCACTATAATATTGATACACCTATAGCTATACATGATTATTTTTTCTCATTCTATTTTTAAAAAATTAAAATAAAAAATATACATGTTTGTGGTTCGATTTGGATCGCTTTTGAGGCAAAAGAATCATCTGATCCGATCATTGCAGTTTTATCATTTCATCATCTAAATTGGATTAGATTGGATCGTTTTTCGATTTTTAAAAGATATAATAAACATTAGATAAAAGTGATAAAATTATGAAATAATAGTAGACATTTTTCTATTGGAACTTATATTTATTAAAATAAATATAAAATTATATTAAAAAAAGACATGAGACATGAAAACTAATTTAAAACTATTTATAAAAATATTAATTAACATGATATTAGATAATAAAATCATGTAAAATATATTAGTATAAAAAAATCATAAACAAGGAGTATTATTATTAACTCAAAGTGTAAAATGTTACTCAATTATGTGTAAATATAAAAAATATCTCAATACTGATTTTGTGTCGTTTAAATTTTGTTTTGGAAGTTCCTTTTGTAGTGCCAAAGATCCCAATACATACCTTCAGGAAATACTTCTGTCTACATTGATGCTCCAACTACAACTAGTCCTAAGCTCCTAACTAATACTAACTATTATGCAGAGAATCCTGCACTCCCTTCAAAACTGCTAAAAATTTGGGGAGATGAAAAAGAAATAATAGTAGATCTATACAAAGGTGACACTAACCATGGAAGAGAAGAGGATACCATTCATTACAAAACTTTCCTAGGCTCTTATTCTTTATACACATGCAGAAATTACAAGGATATTATCACCTTAGGAATTGTTGAAGACACTCTTTCAATTTTTGGAAAGTCACAGGTTTTGACACAAATGAATCCATACCATTTGCAAAACACTCTTCAGCACTCTCTGACAAAGCATTTGCTGTCATCTGCATTCATATGAGATAAGACAATGATTATGTACTTCTCAAAGTTATCTATGTAGAAGAGGAAAAGAAAACTGTTCCAATATTAAATTTGAATAAGCCAATAGATTGTTCAACATTAGTTTGAGCAGAAACAGGTATCTGATTATGACAGAGTTTAAATAAGGAAATTAAATGCCAAATGTGCAAGCAGGAAAATCATGACTTCTGAAAAAAATTATTGAGGATGGAAATTTTTTGTAATAGGCTAATAGCTGTATAACATATACAACTTACAGATGTATAAGGGTTAGCATATTTACAAAGGTTAGCATATTAAGGGTTCTAGTCTTCTAGATAACATGTAGTCACAAGAGAGAGGGGGGCAACAAGACTAATTGCTCACCGCAATAATGGGGATACGCTTTGTAGATGGTACAGAACATTCATAATCTGGATCTGGTAAACTTTGCTCGATTCCAGCATTTCTTGCAGCATCCCAATTGCCTGTTTCCTCAAAAGACCGAATCAGTTTTGTTGCTTGAAGACCATTCATAACTGGCATGCAGACATCCTGTAAAGTGCAAGTATCAAATGATTAGTAGAAATAAAATATATCTATGCAGAGACTGGCCCAAAAATTATGATCATTTACATTGATAAGCAGCATTGCTTTCAATTTTTAGAGCACTTTATTATATGCAAATTATTCATTGTACAAGACTCCAAGTAATCATTAAAGTTAAAAGAATTTCAGAACATGAACTTGCACTGATTCATAGAGAGAAATTGCCACAAGATACAATTCTGAGATCCAGAAATTACCATCAGAACCAGATCATAAGTATGGCGCTGAACTGCACGTACTGCTGCTGCCCCATTATTTACAACATCTATGCTATGACCTAACTGCTTCATCATGGATTGTGTCACCATGACATTAATTTTGTTATCTTCAACAAGAAGGATCTTAGGCTTTAATGTGGATTTGGTTACATCTGATATACTGCTGCTAGTAACACACTGGCTAGTTGTGTTTGTCTTTCCTCGATCCTGACATGTTTGTTGGGGTTCACTTGACTTCATTGCTAGTGCCATTTCCCTATTTGCCACTGTAGGTTGAGAAGAAACTGCACCACCATCTTGGGACCAAGCATGAGCCTTATATAGATGTTGTTTGTCTCTTCTAACTGAACATCTGTCCTTTGTTTCTGAGCTGTAACCAGATGAGCTAGCTGATTCAGACATCTCTGGAGCATCAACCACTGAAGAAGCGTCATCAACTGAACATGTCCCTTTTGATATGATGTCATTAAAGGGGAATAAAGATGAACTCTCTAAAAACCCATTAAATTTATGTGAGCTTGTGTAGCCAATTTTGTGTGGTAATAACTTCTGAGTCCTACTAGATCCATTAGAGAACAAAGAGCCCAAAGTGGGTGGTTGGAATTGGAAGAAACCCTCTGTTGTATCATCAGGCCTGGCATCATTATTCTCCACGTCTGAGAGCTCATCTGAATCATCAGAATTATCACAAGCTATGGAAACCTTGTGTGGGAGTATGAACGTGAAGGTAGAACCATGATGTTCTTTGCTAGACACTGTGAGACTACCCCCCATCAACTCAACCTTATTCCAAGTGCAAAGAAACGTTGGCTATTCAGCAAGTTGAGAAAACAATGAGATATCACTCTTAACCAAAAGAAGAGAGGGAAAAGAAGTTTACCAGTTGTTTGCATATTGCTAGTCCTAACCCTGTGCCACCATACTTTCGAGCGTGGTCTGCACTGACTTGCATGTACCTTTTAAATAAAGTTGGTATAGCGTTTTCTGTCACATTAGAACATGGAAAAACTAAATTATCCATTTGATGAGAACTTTTTCTGTAAGAAAAATCAAACTTGTGAATACAAAATGGAATTATAAAACACACAGAACAATAGAGATCAAGCTTGGAATGAGTAAAAGATAAAAGTCACTAGATACCTGGTATTCCAATGCCTGTATCATATACATCACAACGTATCCACACTGTTGTTTCATTTGAATGATGTTGCTCCTCAGTGTCTCCGTTCATTGAGCATTCGCTTTTAACAGGAGATCTACATTCATCATTAAATACATGGTTTTGCCTGGGATGGTCATCATGTTTTTGACCATCAGGAAGATTTCGATCACTGCCACTTTGATGTGTTGAGAGATATTTTTCTTCTTTCACTCCATTCACTGAAATAGTTGAATGGTCTTGAGTCATCTTTTGGATGCCTTCTGCTTTTGCAAAAGTTGGCTCTTGCACAACATAAAGATTTATCCCAACTTTGCCTTCATGAGTAAACTTGATGCCATTGCTGCAAAATATTTAAGATAATAAATGTAGAGCAACAGAAACACAGTCATTATAAATATATTCTTTTCCTTTTATATTTCCAATATTATGTACAGGCAGTACAGCCAATTACTGAACACAGAACTCCTCCTCCACAAGAATACACGTGGATCTGGGCAAACGCTACTCTCAATAGTGTTTAGGGTCTAGGATAAGTAGCATTTACCCGGATTGTTTAAAACGTGATTTTGTGATAAACCAAAGACACATTAAATGGAAGCCTTTCAAGTAGTTAACGGCAACCATCGTTGCAAAGTTTGAGACTACCAGTCACATAAACTTAGTACCTGATTAAATTTGTGAGAATTTGCCGAATCCTTAAAACATCACCAATGACCTGCAATTATGCATGAATCAGATGAAGAATAAGTTAGTTAGCACTCATCAGGTGAAATCATGCTTGTATTTTAGTCATGGCACTCGAGTGGACACATCATGACAGTTATGCTACGATACAATGTTGAATGTTCTTTGGAAATACTACTGAACATTTATCAGGTAATCACTTCAATAACATGCAAGATTTATGAGAAGAATCACTGCCAGCAAAGGTGCATAACAGAAATATTCCAGCATTTAGGAGCAAAAACAATGCCAAATTTTTGACAGCATAGGATGCAATGGTCACATAAGTCCTCACCTCGATGGGTACATCATCTGCCACATGTCCTTCTAAGGTTAATATTTTCTGCAATGATGCTGCAGCTGTCTGGAGTACATGCCTTACTACCTCTCTTGGACGAAATTTGGTAGTTTCCAACTTCATAACTCCTACATAGAGATGGGATTTTGCAGGGTGGGAAGAAATTTAAAAGATCAGCACTATAATCAGAAATTTAAAGCACTTATTTGTCTTAACTATAAACAACTTCTATATTGCTCGCTGAATGATTAGAATTAGTCTATATAATTCTCAGGAACAAGGATAGATTCCCAACCTGACTCAACCTTGGAAAGATCAAGTATGTCATTTATAAGTTGAAGAACCAAATCTCCTGAAGATAGCATAACATCCAAGAGCTGTCTTTGCTCCCGATCAAGTTTTGTGGTAGAAAGAATTTCAGCCATGCTAACAACCCCAGATAGTGGAGATCTTATCTCATGAGACATTGTTGCCAGCATTTGTTTAGCTCGCATAGTTTCCTCTATTAAAAGGAGGGGAGAAGATTATAAGCTTTCTTGCTACAAAAACAAATTGAATTGAATTTGGTAGAGGAGATTTGACTGGTGATTGAACCTGTAATGTGAATGGTTTTATTCAATTCTGTTTCCTTGGCTTTCTGAACAGCAATCTCTTCCCGAATCTTTGCCATCCTTTCTCTTTTTCTCACCTGCATATTTTAACAAATATAAATATCCTGTTTTTCACCACAAGAATGATACTAAAACTTAAAAATATATATATATAAAAAAATAATCATCAACAACAACATTTACCTGATCTGTTACATCCATTCCCATGTAATTTATTCCAATTGTCTCCCCTGCTTTGCTGAAGACAGGCTCTACATATATTAAAAATGTCTTTGACCCAAATAGCTCTGTCTCAAAAGTGATTTCCCTTTTTGCAGGTAATCCTTTTTCCAAAACTTCTCTCTTGAAATCTTGAGATTCCCTAACACCAGATCCTGTGAATATTTCAACATCCGTTTTTCCTATAATGTCCTGAAAAGATGAGTGATTTGAAGAGCTAAGATATTTCAGCATGCTAAATCTCCTTTCTGAACAACTAAAAGAAAGAGGAGATAAATTTCTTCTGAGTTTTCAGCAGCTTTAGAATGAAATAAATTAATGCAACATGAACCATATAACCTTGCAACAAGAGCTTCAACAGCAAATCATTACCTCCTCTTGTAAACTTGGAAAATGGTTATAGATAAAGCGATACCGCAACTCTTTGTCCTGGAAAAAAGAAAAGATATCAAAAGAATCATCCACTTGCAGATTAAAAGAGCCCTCATTATGGCAAACAGAAACCTAACATAATGCAATTAAAAAAAAAAAAAAAGAGCCAATAAAGCTCTGCAGAAAAACAATTGAATAAGTTCAAGTTACCACTGAAAATTACATAAGAACAATTGACATCTCAGATCAATTTCAATGTCATATTATATACTAAGCTTAGTCTATAAGTTAATTTCAAATACAGAAATAAACTCAATCAATACTCACTGATGTGTACCTGATGGCCAATAACAACAGGTGCATTTTGGAGTATAAAATGTAAGAAATTATCTGCTCTCTTAAGGATCTGAGAGAGTTCTTCCACAGGTGAGGATTGTCTTTCAATATTCTCTATACTTTCATGTAACTTCTCTTCAAGTATCTGTTCTCTCTGAATACTCGCCTCCAACAACTTTTCTAAGTGTAGTGCTCGCTGTTTCCAATACACAACAGTATCATACTCCTCCTCAATTTCAATCCTCTTGTTTTGAACCACAACATCACTTTTCCTGCATGGTACATCTTGCCATATATCATAAATATCATCCAATATAGAAACTGGACGTTTATCACCACCATATCTTTCTTCCTCAAATCGATGCTCTTCCAATATCTCCAATTTCCTTAACTCAACATCCTCTCTCTGTTTGCTTAGGTTATCGAGTTCTTCCCTTAGAAGACGCACAACATTGGCTTGTTTATACTCCCAGTGTTTCATAAGGTATGCTAATTGAGAAGAACCTTTCTCTGTGAAACTTGTCAGCTCCATGAGACGCTTGAAATCAACTATTGTTGGCTCTTCTATGATTGTAACCTCTTCTAACATATCTTGATCTCTTCCAGGCTTTTCTATATTGAACTGTTTTCCAACATCGGTTACAATATCTTCAGGCCACATTGAAGGGAGAACTTCAATCTCCATATCCTCAATACAGTTACAGTCTTTCTCCATCTCATTACATGCATTCAACTTTGTGATTTCAATTCCTTCATCTCCTTCAATGGAATTAAGATGCTGCAATAGGTTAGGAGAAATTAAATCAGTCTCTCATAAGAGAAATTAAATTGAAGAGTGGTGTTTCTTTTTCTGCAACATTATTAGTTTATTACCTCCTTTCAGGCTCAGTTTTCTTTTTTTTTCTCTGCAAAAAGCTCAGGTGTTAATTAAACAATCAAAGAAATCATATAGTATATCTTATGGTTTTTATTGTTCTTTCTCTAAAAATAAAAAACAGAATCAAGCAATGATGGAATTTTAGAGAGAGAAAATGAATGTTTATGGGGACATGGAGTTTTTAAATCCAGAAATTAAGAAGGAAAGGAAGTCATTAGTGTACATTACCCTGGCATTTTGACGAGTGAACCGACGCGTTTCAATAGCGTGACACTGTGGGTTTACCAAAAGTTCAAATCAAAACAACCCACATGACGGATCTGTATTTTTACTGTTAAGTTTGTTAATTTATATTTAACGAGTATAGTTTACTTTTCCATGCATGTACTGAGACGTGAAACAAGAAACTGGGCGGTTATGTAGATTCTTGGCAAGCTTCTCTCTCTTATGGTAAGCTACTACTTTTTCATGGGAAGCAATCTTGTTCGAGTTAAGAACATTCACATTATGATAGGGCTAACTCTCTCAGCGGAAATTTTTTCATACATAAAACTCGAACCGAGACTTTATTTAAGAGGAATCAAACATGCGCCACTTGACTTGACAGAATACTACTTCATTGTTAGGATCAGAGTAGATATCATTTATTAAGACATTGTTTACGAAGTTGAAAGGTGTTTTCAGAAATGTTATGTATGTTTTGTACTATTAAAAAGTAAAAAAAAAATTAAATTCCTGAATTCATTCATACAGGGTATGGAATGGATTGAGCAATTTCTAATAACTGTGTTATCCATTGGAGGATTGGCTGGCTGGCTGGCTGCTTTTGTTGTAAGCAAAGCAAAGCCTCCTTGGATTATTTTAAAAGGTTCCAAAAAGAAAGTTTAAATTAATCAAAATACACGACATTCAGAAATCCCCAAAAATAAAAAAATAAAAAATCACGTCAATTGACAATAAAAAAGAATGATAATATTAGTTGGATATAGACATGTGTTTGTTATATATTGGTCTCATTTGATTATGCGTCTGAGCAACTAAGGCGCCATATTCTCCTCTGTCTAGTTTCTGTTCTGTTTGCTTCCGGTTCTCTTCTACTTTAGGAAAAAATTTTGGTGTTGAAGGAATATGCATTTCTTCCATTCAAAAATAAACAGCTATGTATGATCAGTTATTTCCTTTTTTTTTTTTTTGAGAAAAAAAAAATATCAAGGAGTGCTGAGTGGCCTTTACTACACGGTATACTGAAAATTTGTTCCTAGATTTAAAAAAAAATGTTTGGATCATTTAACTTA
Source organism: Sesbania bispinosa (assembly GCA_026901365.1). Lineage (NCBI taxonomy): Eukaryota > Viridiplantae > Streptophyta > Magnoliopsida > Fabales > Fabaceae > Sesbania > Sesbania bispinosa. The sequence goes on from QLOH01000875.1 coordinate 28,290, forward strand.
TTTAGTAAATAGACTAGGAGAAAATTAAATCTCATATAAGTCAAGTTACATATTTAAGGAGTCATCTAACCTGTTCTCACCTCTGCAAAAAACCCAATAAACCATATGATTGTAATTCTTCATTAAATAACACTTTTTTTAATCCAATGGAAATAAAGAATTATATTTAACAATGTATAGACTAGTGTCAAGTTTGAACCAATTAAATTGGCACGGATTATGGAACTCGCCCACCATGCCACCCAACTTCTTCGCGCCACACTCTTTGTTTCCTTTCATTTTCTTGCAGCTTCGTCGACTTCCTCAATTATTGGCTTAAAATTCATAGATAGGGTGGTTAAGCACACGAATTGCTTGGGTGGGATCCAATATAATCAACGCTGATAGTAGATATAAAGGAATCTTTTAATGTACAAATAACACGATGTAGTCACATAATTATTTTTTATCAGCATGTAGTCAGCTAAATTAACTTATAAAAAAACTTGTTACACAATCGTTTTCGTATATATCTTAATTATGTGTCAATTAATCATGTCAACGTCACGAATAAGTATTAGTTAAGATTTAATTGAAGATTCGGTCTAAACAGTTAATGATTGCTTAATTTGATGAATACTTATAGTAGTATAACTTAAACCAGCAGGATTAAGGAATTGTTAGTGGCGTGTTCTCTTCTCTGTCACACATATATAGAAATAATTTGTTATGTATATATTGGGAGCTAACAGCTCCTGAAGCACGGGATGATCTCTTTGGACAACATCCTTAATAAGCGGATTAGTTTACAAAGTTCTTGGGTTAACGTGATATGTACAGTGCCTTTAACTTGGGGTGTTCTAGATGGTCTTAGGCAGCTCATCATATATGCAAAGTGATGGATGGCGGTATCTATATCTAATTCTATCTCTTGCTAATTGTTTGTCTCAATTAAAAAATATATTATTTTTATTTATTTATCTTATTTAAAAAATAATTAAAGTATTAATTATATATTTCTACTTTTACTCATTAAAAGAGATACTAAATGAAAAAATATATTACATAAAATAAAGGAATAAAAGATATATTAAAAAAATCTAATAAATTTAATATAAATCAACACATTTATTATATTTCTTAATCTGTATATTTTAATATAAGACCGATAAATAGAATAGAGGTGGTAAAAACTTTAAAATGAATATATGTGTGTGTACCATGGTCCAAATTAATGGTATTTTGACTATTTTCCCTCTCATGCATACAAACATCGACCCATCCATTCATATATTATATATACATATATAAATGAGTGTACGTGTGAGGCATTGCAACGAGGCGGGTTTTGACCTTGCTTGCTTCTGTCCCTGGGTTGGACCTTGCTTGTAGTGAAGCTAGTAATGAATTTGTCGCGCAACTCGGCCCAGGTATTGACGAATCTGGGCGGCAAGGATTGAAACCAACGCAAAGCAGTCTTCTTAAGTGATAATGGAAATACCCGACACATGATAGGTCCAGTGGCTCCCTGATTGACGTGGCAGACTCATACACATCTAGGTGTTCTAAAGGGTCCTCGGTACCGTCATACTGCTCGGATACCGGCAGTTTTTCGAACCTGCGATCAACAGGAAAAAGCATTATTCTATCAGAAAATGGCACAATGGCCTGGATAACCTCATCATCAGTACAATAATCGTGTTGATGGTCTTAATACTGGCCCTGGTTGGTGGCGGATGGCGGATGGCGGATGCCTATGGAGGGATTGCGCGGGGGATACTGAGTGGACAGATGCAGGAGGCGACGGACAGCGCTCCCGAGATGGCCTCGGATGTGCTTGCGACAGTCGGGGTCCTCCATGCAAAGAATCTCATCTAGTGAAATTTCTTGGCTCTGCGGAATGGTGAGATGAAGCTGGCGAGACAAGCGGTTGGTGCTGTTGCGGCTGAGGACGCGGTTGTGGCGTTTCTTGGGTAACGAACTGGGCTGAGAGGCGGAGATGCTCCACTTCGAGCTTAGAAAGGTGTTGGGCGTAATCTTGCAACAAAGAATCTTGTTTGTTGATAATAGACAACAGTTCTTGACGCGAAGGTTGGCTTGGTGGGGTGGAGCCAGAAGGTTGCCTAGTGACACGCGGCGGAAGAGTGGGAGGTGGTCGATTGTTAGTGATTGCAATTTCGCGCCTGGGAGGTGATTTACGGTGCACAACAATAGCTTGTGTGGCTGCTGAGGCGGCGATGGCAGCTGCCGCAACGGCGGCGGTAGCGTCAAAGGGACGGTCGCGGCCAGTGCCAGCGGTGGAGTTAGCGCGAGTATCAACCATATTAGCAGGTAGCAGAGGGTGGCAGAAAACGATAGTCGTTCCCCACAGACGGCGCCAGTGTTCAGGTGTGATCCTTTGATTTCCGATGAGAAGATGGTTGTCCATGGCGGTTGACGGCAAACTCCGGTGGTGGTGTACCTGCAGACACTCCGACGCTCAAGTCAACATGTGTAGAAGATAGGGCTTTTGTAATAGTCAGAATAATGTACCTGATTTCGGATTACTCAGCCTTATTTATATGCAGGTAAAAGGCGGGAAATTCCGTTAGACAGTTGTAACGGTAATTTAATAGGAGTACAACGCGCCTAAATTAAGGTGGACTCACGCGCCCTGAGACACACATGTCCGGATGTCATTCCATGTCGGTTAGAGTCCATATTCGCTTATTGTACGTAGCCAAGTAAATTCTTAAGACGGATGTTGGCACTTACAAGCCGGATGCCGGTCTAGAACATAGTTCATACTTGTTATCCATATGCAGTTAAGTCAATCAACAAGGTGGATATCGACTTACCTATGCTGGATGCCAGTCCAGAATAGTAGCCTCAAAGGTAGCATGTCTGTATGCCCCCTATGCCGGTAGGCGCCTATATCGTAAGCCAGCTTCGGTTAACCCGTAACGAAAACAGCATGAGGCGTACGTATGCCGGATGCCGGATGCCAGTCCAGAACAGGTCTAAGTCAAGATAGAGGTCGGTCCTAACAGGTTTGATCAAGGGACTTAGCCCGAAACAAAGTCAGCGCAAGCAAGCCAGAAATTGGTCCAGAACATCTTCTAAAAAAATTCCTTATTTAATAAGAAAAATCTTTTAGGTAATTCTATATTAACTTTTTCTTCTTTTTTGTTTTCTCTTCATAGTCAAACAAAAAAATTAAATATTTTTTTTATTTTCACTTTACCTAACTTTTTCTCTTTTCAACCAAATACACAGTTGTGATATTATCATGCATATTTGATATACAAGTAAATATATATATAAATTATAAATTAAATATATTAAAAAAAATCATAATTATTTGATAAAAGGTTGTTTTAGTCCGGACGGATCCAAGCAGCCCTCTCTTTCTAATCATATATTATAAATAAAAAGTATTTATTATATATAGGATTTAATTAATATACACTGTTACTGTAAAGAAATTTTACACAGACATCCAATGATGTGTCATCACATCATTTAATGAATGTGACACATATGCGTTATTAAATTCAATAAACGATGTGGCAGTATGCATCATTGGATATCTGTGTAAAATTTCTTTATACTAACAGTGTATATATATTAAACTCTTAAATATATATATATATATATGTATATAATAAAAGAAAAAATAATTTAGTAAAAAGAATAAGATACATTTAATTTTTATGATTTAATTTTTTAAAATATTTATATTAAAATTCATTTTTTGACAGCTTTAAGTGATTTTTCTCAAAAACTTATTTGATTTAAATAGTTGTTGTTCTGGGATAGAACTCGAACCTGGGTCTGAGTCAGCAGGAATGAACTCGGATCTGGGTCCGGCTTGACAAAGCTTGAATCCGAGTTGAACCCGAGGGGAGGGACTCCAATGCCCAAGTCAGATATGTATAGCAGTCAAAGTGATTGACTGAGTGAGATTGCGCACCTGATGATCTATCAGTGATCCGTATTTATAGGGGTTTTCCCTGTATAAATATGGTAAGTGGGCCTTTGTATAAAAGGAGTAAGTATGCAGGTGTAATAATATAATTATAGATATTATAATTATATTTCATATATTGTGGGATATCGTAGATATAATTGCAGATATGGTTATATTGCACATGGATATTATTATATTTATGGATATGATAATAATATAGCATGTGGGCCATATTGGTTGTTGGGCCTTAGGTTTAGACCGTAACAGTTGTATTGTTGTATTGATGAATTTTATAACGTAAATATAAGACGTGTATAACTTAAATAGAAAATATGATGTATTTGAATTTTATTTAATATTTATTATGATTTTTTTTGCCCTTTTAAGTGAATCTAAATTCGTCTCTATATTTAATTGTAAAAAAATAAATATTAGCACGCAAATGTTTGAAACTTTAATTAAAAAATTAAAAAAATGATTTTAATTATCAATAAAAATGACATTAATGATAATTTATAATTACCCCATATCTAGTATTAATTAAAAATTAAGAAAAGTAAAGTTTTTCTTTAATTAATTAGTAACTAATAGTCAAAATAAAATTATTAATTTAATTTTTGTCATTTACCACCATGAACCCCATAAATATAGTTGGGGTGATTAGATAAAGTTCAAAGTTTTTTTTTATCAACGGACCAAAAGGCCTAAAATTAACAACTCTAAGATTTGAATCCCTAGTATTTCAGGTGGTGTTTGTTTAAAGTCACATTCCATTTTTTATAGTCATTATTGAATAAATATTAATTTAATTTATTCTAAAAATTCAAAATATCTACTATAAAATAAAAGATATATAATTACATAAAACTTTATTACCAAGACTTCATGAATTTATGGCATTAACACGAATGCATTTAAATTTAAAACTCCACATGGAGACGAAGGAACATATATGGGGCCAATTGACCCAGCACAATCCAGAAATCCCGGGAACAAAACCTTCATTCATTATGTAAACTTTGGAAGCATTTGTAATTAAAACAGCAAATTGACAAAAACAAATTATATGTTAAGGCTTGGCCCCATATTCTAAAGTACAATTTGCTCTTAAAAGTGATATTCACAATCACCAAGACACCACTCTATTGGTGATTTTCACGAACAAAAAAAAAAAATCACCAACACCATTTTATTTAGTGTCTTTTTAATTTACAATTGAGTATAATTGATTTTAGAAATAAATTATTGAAATGAGTGATACAAATTTTATGAACATGTTGAACGGAAATGATCAATTCTGTAAAACAATAGTTTTACACTGTAGTAGCGGTAAACAAGGCTTAGTAATAAATATTATTTTTAATTAAAACTAATAAGTACCATTTACATTATACGAGATATATTTTGAAATATAACAATTTTGATTTAATTAATAAAAATATTTTTAACAATAAAAAATAAATTAAGAATTTGGTTGTAGATTTTTGGTGTTTTGTAATTGCTTTGTTAGCTTGGGTTAAGGTGCTTGCTGGGTAGCATAGTCCTAATGTTGTGTACTGTGTTTTTTTTGTCCAGTTAAACCCCTTTTATATCTTTGTTTAGGATAAATATCATTTATAGACCCTTTTAATTAAATTCTTTTTGTTTAGAAAAAAATTAGTTAAATTAAAAAAATGTGGACATTTGTAACTTTTAATTTTAGAAAATTTTAAAAACTAATTTAATTTATGAAAAAATAATTATAATAATGATTTGTAAATATCACAATTAATTATGTTCAAGATTAATTGATTGAAAAAATTTTCAAATAGATTACAAATAGAGGCTAAATATACAAATTTAATATGTTTAATTTGATTTTAGTTTGTGTAATTGTTTCTAATTCCATCCCTAACTTTTCCGAATTGTGTGTGTGTGTGTGTTTTTTTGTTACGGAGGATGTTTTCTATCATGTATTATTTAATTTAATATGAAAGCTGATAATAAGTATCACGATATGAGAAAGACGTCATACGTCAAACCATGAGAATACCCATATAGGCTTTGTAAACTAAAAGGAAAGTTCGTAAAGAGAATATTATTTCAGTCCCTAAAATTGATTTTTTTGGGGCATAATGGTAATAATAGAATTTAAAGTTATGATCTCATGTATAAATTATTCATCCATAAATTGTATTTTAATAAATTTGATCATCTGTAATTTAAAATAAACGAAGGCGCAGTTGGTATACTTCAGCCTTGTTATATTATAAGACAATAAAATTAGTTTAAAAGTTAAATCCTGCTATGTCTTTATATACAGTGCTGACAGTTATGTTTGGACAACTCACCTCAAACAACTTATCTAATATCTGATTTTGAGTTTTCAATTTTTTATTTTTAAAATTTTTAAATTAAATTTTTTATAATTCAAAATTAAAAACTAAAAATCACTTTGGTTTTGAATTATAATAATTTGAAAATTTAAAAACGGAAAAGTTACAATTGAAGAGGGGGAAAAACACGGCAAACTGCAAAGTAGCCCATATAGTTTTTAAAATCACCCATTTCTGAAATATACCATTAGGGGTGAGCGTGGGACGGGTTTTGTCCGTCCCATACCTGACTCTAACTTTTATTAGACCAAATTTTTAGACCTGAACCCGTTCATAAACATGAAGAAACCCGACAATGTACAAGACTACTTGAAACCCGAAACCCTTCCACAACCCGAAGAAACCCGTCCAAAAACTCTAAATCCTAATATTTTTCTTTCTTATGAACTTTCAAATATTGTTAAGGAAAATATCACTATATTATTATATAACTTTATGTATGGAATGTGTTTCCAAAGTAGATAAAGCCTTATCATAGAGTAAAGTTAAAATAAAAAATCTCTAGAAAGTTAAAATGATGTAAGCCTTTAATTAATATAAAATTATAAATGTTATATATTATATATATACATATATGCGACGGGTTGGGTAACCCGAAGATTAACACGAACTCGTCCTCAACCCGATATCGGATTATTGAATGTGATCTGAATTAAACCCTAATCGTTCGTGTGGAACAGGGTCTAACCCGACCCAAATAGCTTGAGTTGGAACGGGTCTGTGGGACGGGCCGGATTTTACTCACTCCTATATACCATATTCACATTCCATTCTTCAGAGTTCTTGCTAGATTCGTATGGGATATTCTTGAAGCTTTCCTAAACAACTGTCAGCTTGATTGTAAAAACGTGTATTTGCAATATAGGATCGGATTCAATATATATAGGTCTTAAGCAAATTTTAAGAGACAAAAAACTAGAAATGAATTTTTTTACAAAAAATAATGAGTCTATTTTTTAAGAAAAAAACTTATATTAAATTTATTTTCTATAAGAAAAAAATATTTTTAATTATTATTATTAACTAATAATTAGTAATACTTTTCTATTATATATAAAGATTTTATTAAATTTTGAGTAGATAATATGTTTTTAATTATTATAAATTAAGCATATTTTGGTTTGATTCTCATAATATAAAATCAATGTGTTAATTTCCTCTTTTCTTAAAATCATGTCAAATTAATTTGAGATAATTTAATAAAGAGAGTAACTCAGTAACTCACACACCAATTTTAAGTTATGAGAACCAAAATCAAATTTATTTAATTTACATAAATTATAAATAATTTTAATATATAAAATATATCTAAACTAATTTGATGTCTTGTAAAAGGGCCCCTTATAGGATCATGTTCATGCAGCGACTAACCACCTAGGGGATCGAGGGAGCACAACTAAATATCAACGTATTAATAAGAAGATGATGGTACAAAAGAATTAATGGATATTTATTTATAGTGGAAAACACCACTCCGGTTTTTCCTGCATAAACTAGTAAACTTTCCCTTGTCCTAATCTCGTGCCAGCAATTAGCAAACGCAAATAATGATTAGACTGATTTATATATATCTATCGTTATCAAACATGTCAAAATGCCATTGTCATTTCAGTGAAATTTTTGGATTTCTCTTCGGCATACCCATAGACATGAACAACCTACTTAATAATTCTAGTTTAATAATAATCCAATATTAACTTTTATTTTGGGAATCCTACTAGATTTATCCGTGCAATCTGATTGATGTACGAGGGAATGAAAGTTGCATATGATACTTGCATTCCCCTAGACATATCCGTATTACAAACGTATACGGTCAGTGGCAGGGCAGTAATTTATATTTTAAATTTTGCACCCGGATCACCTCAATTATAAAAGACAGCTCATAGAAAGAAGATTGGCCAAGGTTTATAATGTTTATTTGGTCTTATTTCTAGTTAATATGAGACTCTCCAACACACCCCCTCATGCCATCTACGAGTGCTCAATATAGGATATATGATAGACTCTAATACAATCTAAAATTTTGGACATGATCTTAACTCAACCCCAAAAGTCAGAGTCTCTATAACCAAGTGGTCAAGAGTTCGATCATTGGTGCCCATTATTCTAATAAAAAAGTTTAATTTCAACACAAGATAGGTGGGTCTGTGCATTATCCACGTTGTAAGCCCAATCTTAGATTTTGAACATGGACTTGTAGAGTGAGAATTACCCAAAGTTAATATACTTTTCTTTAACCTAATCTCTAATAATGTAAAACTCTCTAACATGCTATAAAAGGGCTAAAATTATTGCAATTGATGTCAAAAACATATATCATATATAATATATTTTTTTTAAAAAAAAATATTTTTTATCATATAAAATCTATATAAGGAACATTAAAAAATTGGTGGTGCCATAACACACACACATGTATATATATATATATATATAGTCATTTCCACCTCTCTCACTCCACGTATGTATCTGATATTGATATTTTTAAATTTAAGGCATATCATTGGTGTGTGTATACATATAGGAGCGTATCAAGTGAGAGAAGTGTGTATTTGTGAGAGATGAAAGGGTTTCAAATATAACCCTTAAATTAAATTCAATTAAATTACATGGTTGAGATTAAATTAAGTAATTAAACCCTCATGTGCACATCTATATGTTATGCCCTGTTTTTTTGATCCGCCCTCCTCCTTCATCTGCCACCGCTTTTCAATATTGCTGCGAGAGACGATGGCAAGTTAAGGGTTTGGGTTCGCTAGTGTAATGTGCAGATATCATGTGCACAACTTGACAAATTATTGATAATTTTTCTGCCACTCAGATTTAACAAGGATTGGAAGAAAAATTCAAAAAGATGGGATAACAAACTTAGACTCCCTTTTGTTATACATGCTTGATGCCCTTGTTATAATTCATCCAGTTACAATTCATCATGGCATATGTTGGATCCAAAAAATGTGGGACAACAAAAATGTTTAATTTATAACATCTAGTCAGTTACATAGATGAGAATGCAATTTAATCTAAGGGCTATATTGAAAAGTAGTGGCAGAGGAGGGAGGAGGCGAATCAGAAAAAAGAGGGCATGACAACATAACAGATAGAAGTGCACGAGAGGGTTTAATTACTTAATTTAATCTCAACCATTTAATTTAATTCAATTTAATCTAAGGGTTATATTTTGAACTCTCTCATCTCTCACAATAAACACCCATCTCACTTGATACGCTCCTTATATATATAGGGTTTAGGATTTAAGGTATATCACCGATATATATATATAGGTAAAATATGTTTTTAGTCCCTGTAAATAGTCTGAGTTTTGCTTTTAATCCCCGTAGATGTTTTTATTTATGTCCTTATAAATGCATTTTTTTTTAAATACATCTCTGTCGTAAACTCTGTTAATGACTAACAATTTGGGTTTGTTTTTACTCCTCGTAAATGAATTTCTTTTTTTTTACATCCTTACAAATGAATTATTAATTTTTGAATATATCCCTCTCATTATGTGTTGCTCCTTCTTCTTCCGCTCATCCTTTTGTCATTCCATATCCTCCTCCTTTTTTTGCTCCTCCTTCTCATTCTCCTATTTCAAGTGCGATTTAATTGAGCTCATTTTCAAAGTTGTGTCTATATGAAAGCTCTTACTTAAGAGCAAAATTTATTATTTAAGAAAAACATGGTACAGAAGAAGAGAGAATATGATATAAAAGAATGGGGGCGGAGGAGGTGAGGAGAAGCGAAAGAAGAGAAGGGAGAAGGAGGTGGTAAGGAGAAGCGGAAGAAAAAGGAGAAGAAGAAGGATAGGGAGGAGGAGGAAGAAGAAGAGAAGAGAAGCGAAAGAAGGAGAAGGATGGTGAGGAGAAGCGGAAGAAAAAGGAAGGAGGGAGGAGGAGGAGGAGAAATCGTTAAAGTTAACTGAATGTTCAACTATAATGATTAATTTTAAAAAAATGTATTTGTGAGAACGTAAAAGAAAAAACATTTATGATAACTAAAAACATATTTTACCCTATAAATATTTGTGAAGAATTTAAGTTAGCTAAAGGCACTCTAATGTCTTCGAGTTGATATATGTAAAAGTCACTTTAATACTCAAATAAGAGAAAATTATGATAGAGTACAATAATGGAATGAGTTGCGTTTCTAACATGAGTGAGAGAGAATGCCTTTATATATAGTAGTGGGAGGGGTGGGTCATAATCATGTGAGCAAGGATGAGGATGGGTGATTTCATGTGGTGCAACTATATAGGTAGCGTTTGGTAGACACTTCGGAATGAAACAGAACGAGACATATAGGTTTTATTCTATGTTTGGTGTATTTTAAAAGTAGAACAGAACAGGACACATCATTGAAAGAGTGAACACTTTGGTTCTATAAAAAAAGGTGAAACCAAAGAGAACAAAATAGAATATCTCATTATTAATTTTTATTGACAAAACTACCACCGACTCCTCCTAACCTTCTTCCCAAAACTGATATCCCTCATTGTCACCCTAACACATTTACCACCACCATTGTCACATGGCATCTTACACTGCCACCGCTGGTCGCCACCACTACCACTGCCAACTGCCACCACCGCCGCCGCCACCACCACCTTGTCGTCGTTGCCACCACCTAACCATCGTCGCCTGACACCCTACACCGCCACCGTTGTTGCCACCACCGCCATCGTCGCCACCACACCTTGGTCGCCGCTTTTGTAACCACCATTGTCGCTCGGCACCCTACACCGTTTGTCGTTGCCACTACCGTCGTCGTTACTGCGCCGCCATCGCTTGTCGCCACCGCCCCCACTGCAATTGCCATCGCCATCCTCGCCACCACCCATCTTTGTTGCCTCTGCCACTACCACCTAACACCTTTTACCACCACCATTGTCGCTTGGACACCCTACACCACCACGGTCGTTGCCCACCGTCGGCGGAGGCCGCCACCGCCACCGCTACTGCCACTTACCGTCGCCGTCATCGTCACCACCACCGTCGCCGTCATCGTCACCACCACCACTGTCGCCGCCCTTACACTCCCTACTACCACCATCCAACACCCACATATTAAATTTTTCAATACATAATTAAATGATAAATAGGATAATGATATATATATATGTAATTGAACACATATAATCATGTTCTGTTATGTAGTACCAAACATAACACATGAAACATTTTTTTGTCTCGTTGCATTTTGTTATGTTATGTTGTTCCATTTTTTCGGTCTTTCTCTTGACATGAGTGTGTAATTTTGGACTTAAGTCGTGACTACATTAGGGTTAAACCCAAATTCTTAGGTTTATTTACTTTTATTGATAGACGATTTTTAAAATTAAAATTAATAAAATCTTACCTAAAATAAAAGTCTCGATAAAAGTAAAAGAGATTTACTTTATTATTAATAAAAATAAAATATAAAGTTTATTACAATAATCGATATATAATTTTATATTTTAAAATTAAATAAAATTATAATAACTTCAATGAATTATTTTAAAAAGGTATCATTTTATATTTCATTTTAGATCTAAATATGGTTATAAATGTGTAAGAATCATACACAAAGGACGTAGTTTATTTAATTAATTCATAATATGTAAGGACACAAAAAGGTTCCTTTGCTAAAGAAAAGGGATCAAAACTACGTTAGCGTTTGATAGTGGAACGGGACAGAACGGAATTAGAACGGAATGAAACAGAATAATAATGTATTTATAACTATGTTTGGTAACAACAAAACAGAACGGAACCATGTGTTCTATTCTGCGTTTGGTACTTGCTGAACAGAACAGAACACCATGTTTAATTACATATATATTCTTGTCCTGTTTAATGTTTGGTTGAGTTATAAAAACTAAACAAAACAAAATAGAACATTTTTTCACATTTGCTATTTTATGACTATTATTATATAATATTCTTAAAAGTTATTAATATATTAATATTTATATTTTATAAAATATTTATAATTATTTTCTAAAACGTAAATATGAAATATTTGATAAAATATAATTAACTTAAATATATTGTTATTACTATATAAAAAAATTTCAAATAAAAAAAAATAATATTAAAAATTCCTCTTGTAAAGTTTCAAATAAATGCATTCATCATAACAATAATGTGAAAAAATAGCATATAAGACATTTTGGACATACCTACTAATTGTCTCTCATGACCTATAATAGTAACTTGAATAATGGCAACTTGCTCCTCAATCAATACTTTTCCATCCTCTACCAAACCACCTTGAACTTTTAGTAGCTCACACACTACACATTCTCAATTTCCATCACACCGTACAATATCTCTAATGTGACTACTATGCTCTAAAGATCTTTCTTTTATTTATTTTTTTTTTCACAAACTCATTAATAGAAGAAGGCCAAAACACAAAAATGTTCAATTCAATGCCTATACTGAGAAACCAAAATAAAATTAGACAACAAATCCAATAGCCACACAAACCAAATTTACTAAAAAGCACTAAATTACTTGTTGAATGGTTCAGCATCCTCTTTATTTGAATGGGGAAAAGAACAGTAATTCAAATGATGTAAATAGCAAAGTACAATAATTCAAATGATGCAAATAACAAAGCAAACGAGAAAAAAAATGTTGTCTTTGCAGCAGGAGCAGCGAACAGTGTAGGGAGAGTGAAAAAAGGAGCAGTGAACAATGCAGGGCGAAAAAGGATTGCGACAAGAGTTTGTGTTTTTAGTTGGGTATACAGTGAAAGAGTTATAAAGAAGAGTGGTAATTTTGTCATTAAAAATGTTTAATAAATTGCCTTGTTCCGTTCCAGTTGATTCCCCTTTTTTAGGGAACAAAAGTGTTCCACTATTTTAATCATGTGTACCGTTCTATTCTCCTTTTAATTTCATCAAACAATAACAATTCATATGTCTCATTCTGTTCCGTTCTGAAGTGTCATCAAACATTACCGTACATTATTAATATTATTATTAGTGGAATGAGCGCGCGACCGCCGCGAAGGGAGTAAGAAACATGGTACTATTTTTCATAACTAATAATTTCATCATTGTTCCACACTGATCCACTCCATGTACAGCACTCATTTGTTCAAATATATATTATTGAAAAGGACACCTAAGAAATTTAAAAAATAATAAAAGGGTAGTGAAGGTTGCCATTATGATAATACATGCATGGACATAATTAATTTGGTGAGAGTTGTTAAACTTAAACCTAATGGATCACTTTCGTCCGGAAAAAGGGCTCCCTTCCACATTCTGTTTGTTAAGACATGAAAGGAAAGGAAAAAGATTGTTTTACATCTTTTAGGGTGCATATACCCCAATAAAAAAAATAGAGATATATAAAAAAAGAATAAAAAGTATAAAAGTGGCATAAAAGAGTTCGATATAAAATACTTCCTTCGTTTGTTTATTTATTTATCACTTTAAAAGTTTAAGAAAATATTATTCTTAAATGGGAAAAAATTAATAATAAAATAGATAAATAATATAATAAAAGTAAAATATTAATTCTATTTCTTTAATTACTTTCTGTATCTAAATAAAGTGATAAATAAAAATAAATAAAAGAGTATTGGGTTCCAAAACAAATTACATCATCTTCATGGTCCTACAGACCAATCCCATTGGAATTGCGTCCTAAAACTCCTAATAATTGAGAGCAGGAACTGGTTTTGATCATTTTGAAACTCAAGTAATAGTGCCACGTTCAGCCTGCCATTAAAATTGAAATTTTTTGCATTTATTTAAGTGTGTATTTAGTTTAACGTTGAAACTGGCTAAACTTAAATTAGATTCTCAAACGCAATTTATTTTAGTGCTGAAAACGTGAGTTTATCATATTTCAACGCTAAACCAAACATGTTTTAAAGCTTCTTCTACTAGGTAGTAGCTAGTCATATGAATAATTTTTTTTTTATTTCAATGGTGCATTGATCACTTCTTTATAATTTATGAATATAATTAATCTGCAAGATTTAGCTCACGTGGATATATAGAGTGTTAATTCCAATATCCCACCATTGATGTATACCTCCATTGCGAGAAGTACAATGCACTATTGTTTTGGTCCACAAGTACAATGGAACATTCTGCTTATGCCGGATATCTGGGCCACCGAGCCCAACAATCTCCAATTGCTGTCTAATGTTGCTATTCACACCTTCTATGAAAGGGAACTAAGGAAATGACATTCATGTCACGTACATGCTACCGGAAAATCAAACTTCGGTTTACAAATTTATAAAATTTTGAACCGCAAATTGAATATCCGAAAGCCAATTATAATTTTATACAGGAAGTTGAATTTTTGTACATATATTTTATCAGAAATTTAATTTCTGATGACAATTTTCAAATGTTATCAGAAAATGTAATGAAAATATTGTGTAACGAAAATTTCAATACACAATATCATAAAATGTCTACCGAAAATTCAATTTCCAGTATAAGTTTAAAAAATTATAACCGAAATTAAATTCCGCCACACATTTTAAAAATAATGTAATGTTAAGTTTCCGTAACAACTAATAACAGATATATGAAAGAAGGAGAAAACGATAGAAGAAGAAAGGGAGATAGAAGAAAAAGCGAGAGGGGGGGAACATAGGAGAAGAAAAAGAGAGAAGAGGGGAGAGAGGTAACTAGATATAAGAAAAAAAGGACAGAGAAAAAATAGATAAGTATAGATATTTATAGAAAAGTTATAGATAGTTTTAGATAAAATTATAAAACTAGATATATACATACTTACCAAAAAAACAAAGTTTTTTTTATTTTATATTAAATATATATATATATCAAATTAAAAATGTAATATATTAACTTATATTAAAATATGTATAAATATATAATTATTATAAATAAAATAGAATTTATAAAATAAAATACATACTGTATTAAATCACTATCTATATATATAAATGATACAATTTTATGATATATAGTTCGATAATTTTATTATAAAACTATAAAATATATTATATAGTTATGTGTGTGTGTGTGTTTATATAATAAATATTTATTTATTCAATATCTTATTAATAAATATTTAGTTATTCAAAATAATTTAATATATAAATATTTTGTAACATAAAGTATGTTATAAAATAGGACAAAACTTATATGTAGTTCCTTACATGTTAGTGATACTGTTCTCGCGTCGTTAAAAGAGTACATGTGGATTAGTTTTTCCAAGTCAAATCCTAATAACCCAAAATCGTTACTATTTAGTTACTTCAAAGGAGAAAACACATGTTTCTCTTTACTATGTGAGAACTTTAGAGTTGATGGACACTGCTCATGCTACTATTTTTAATTGTCCTCATTTTTAGAACCAGATTGAAGAGAAAGTTGCAAATCCAAATGAAATCAATCACCCTTGTGGGTGGTGAGACACCGTCCATGATCCTACTGCATTTTGACTCTGATTATTTGGATTAGGAATTGGGCTATAGGTCTATCGGAAAACATAAATTCATTTCCAAATTTTTTAAAAGATGAGAGAGGGGCAGACTGAAAAGTTCCTCAAGTAATTTTGGCTTAGTGTTATTTTATTACTTTTTAATGCACTTAGTTTTCAATGAGGAACATAGCAGCCAATTGTCTATGTACCATGGGGATTTAACAAATATTCACCGCAGGGAATTTAATAAATATTCACCGTTGAAAAATATGACTGATGAAAGTCACCAGATCAAAGAGGATGAGTTATATGTGATGGGGAAAACAACACAATAACAAATATATAGCACATTCAAACAGTTAATACAACGGAAATAAATTTCCTTAACTTGCAAGAATCTATGAGGAGAAACAGCAAATGAACAGGCAGAACAACAATAGCTAATCACCAAAATCACAAACAAAGACACCAAGGTTTTGACGGGGAAAACCCTTCAAAGCAAGGGTAAAAACCACTGGTCGTCTAGACCAAAGAAATAGCTCCATTATGATCAACAAATGGTACAAAAGAGTTTCAATCAAGTGCACAAACAGTGCTGACACCCAGCCAAACAACAAAGCAATAAAGTTTACAAATAGAAAACAAGGAAGATGAAAAACCTCAAATACACAGCTACTATGTGAACTGGATATCTTCTACTTAGACCTCGTATCAATGATCAAACCGTTCAGAACGAAGTACCAGAAGTTCCAAACCTGCTGTCAAATTTTCAGCTTGATCCAACAGTGAACGAATCTGCAGTAGTAGTTTTACAGTTGCAACTCTGTGTAAAAACAAGAATGACTTTCTCTTCCTCTCTCTCAAAGTGTCGGTGTTCAAAGTAACTTCGGACCTTTTCTCTTACTCTCTTGCTGACTTCAGACCCCTCTCCACTTAGTTAAGTGAGACATCAAGTGGGCTTCTCAATTTGGGCTTTTTCTCCACATAGGAAGGGAGGCCAATACCTAACATATCTCCCCCTCACAACTATGTGGAGATAACCGCCAAACCGGCAATCTCACAACAAATTTCAAACTTTCCTCTTGGAAATGCTTTAGTCATCATATCAGCACCATTATCATCAGTATGAATTTTAACCAAATCCAACAGCTTAGCATCCAAAGCATCACGTATCCAATGATACCTTACATCAATATGTTTAGACCTAGAATGGAAAGTTGGATTCTTACCAAGATGGATAGCACTTTGACTGTCCACAAATAATGGATAGTTGTCCTGCACAAAACCAAGCTCCTGCAAGAATTTCTCCAACCATAGAAACTCCTTGCATGCTTCAGTAATGGAAATAAACTTTGCCTCTGTAGTAGACAATGTTACACACCTCTGTAGCTTTGATTGCCAAGCCATAGCTCCCCTGCAAACTTAATCTAATAGCCCGAAGTGGACTTTCTGGAATTAATGTCTCCAGTCATATCTGAATTTGAGTAGCCAACCAAGGTAGGCTTATCACCTCCAAAACAAAGCTTCATATCAACAGTACCATGAAGATACCTCAGAATCCATTTCACAGCATTCCAATGTTCTCTACCTGGGTTTGACAAAAATCTACTGACTGTACCAACAGCATGTGCAATATCTGGTCTAGTACACACCATTGCATACATCAAACTACCCACCGCAGATGCATAAGGAACTCTGTCCATGTCGGACTTCTCAGCTTCATTTGAAGGACTCTGTTTAGCACTCAGTTTAATATGAGTTGCAAGAAGAGTGCTCACAGCTTTAGCATTTTCGATCTGGAATCTTTGCAACACCCTTTTAATATAGTGTTCATATGACAACCAAAGCTTCTTTTCTCTCTATCACGAATGATTCTTATACCAATAATTTGTTTAGCAGCTCCTATGTCTTTCATGGCAAATGACTCGCCCCAATTGCTTCTTCAACTTGTCAAACTTGGAAACATCTTTCCCAACAATAAGCATGTCATCAACATACAATAACAGGATAATAAAGTCATCATCAGAAAACTTTTTAACAAAGACACGATGATTAGAAGTAGTCTTCTTGTAGCCTTGCTCACACATAAAAGACTCAAACTTCTTATACCCCTACCTCGGAGCCTGCTTCAGACCGTATAAACTTTTTCTCAACCCACACATGTGGTCTTCCTTGCCTTTAACCTGAAAGCCATCAGGTTGCTTCATATAAATCTATTCCTCCAAATCACCATGAAGGAAAGCAGTTTTCAAATCCATTTGCTCTACCTCCAAATCAAGAGTAGCAGCCAAACTCAAAACTGCTATAATGGATGACATCTTCACCACAGGTGAGAAAATCTCATTGAAATCAACACCTTTTCTCTGTCTGAATCCTTTCACCACTAATCTAGCTTTGTACCTTAGAGATACAGAATTACTCTCATGCTTCACCCTGAATATCCCACCTGTTTCTAAGGCCCTCTTGCCCTTAGGCAATTTCACCAAGTCATAAGTGTGATTATCATGCAAGGATCTCATCTCATCCCGCATTGCATCCAGCCACTGTTGCTTTTCTTCACTCTCCAAAGCCTCTTCAAAACACTCAGGTTCTCCACCACCAGTCAAGGTCACATACTCATCAGAAGAATACCTGGTAGAAGGTTGTCTCCGTCTGTTAGACCTCCTGAGTTGGACTTAAGGTGGTTCATGTGCATCATCAATATTCTCATCATGTGACATCTCATGCTCCTCCTGGTCATAATCAATAGGAACATCTAATTCACCTCCAAGTTGTTGATCATCAACATCATCATATTGTTCACCATGTTGAACACTACCCCAGCATTATCCAGATTATGAATAGGCAATCGCATAGGATCTACATCAGTCAGATTTCTATCATTCTCGGGTGTAGTCTTCTCCACCTTATCAATGTCCTCAATGGTTTGGTCTTCCATAAACTGTACATCATGGACTATAACAAGCTTCTTCTTAACAGAATCATAAAACCTGTAGCCAAATCCATCTTCACCATAACCAATAAAGATGAACTGCCTTGTCTTCGCATCCAACTTGGATCTTTCATGATGTGAATCCAACCAGGCATAAGAAGGCTATACAAGAAGCTACATGTGGGCGGCCAACTTGGAGTTATTTGGATGACTTATTTTGTCAGGACAGTTACAAAAAAATTGTTGCGGCTGAATCAATGCAAGGGGACAAAGAAATTACAACCATCAAGAAGAGAGTTGTTACAAATTTAAGGGGGGAGACAAGCATTGCAATGCAGCGGTTATACATTGAATTGGAAGAAACCACAATTCAATATTGGAGCCGTTATGTTTCTCCTAAGGGCGGCCAATTGATGGCTGAATTATGTAACTTTAATCCTTGTTGGTTGTTACAAATTTACTTGTAATTGTGCGGTTACATGTGGAGATTGTGGGCTGAATATTGCTGGTAGTTTTATTATCTAAGTTTATTTTCTATTAGTAGGAATAAATGGGGCTACATGGGTAGTTATAGGCTGATTAGTTTAATTTCTTGTTGGTAGTTATGTTTCTAAATTTTAATAGAATTATTAGGAGAATTAAGTGGCTGAATGTGAAAAGCCATGCAAGGATTGTAGGCACCTTTAAAAGGAGCGCATCATGCATGCAGAATTTACAAGACAAGTTTAATTCAGAAATTTTAAGAAATTGGAGAGTGTTTCTCTTAATCTCTCTTTTATCAAGAATTGAGTTTTATCAAAGGTCCTTCATCCCTTTGTGTGTATAACTCTTAGGCTTATCTTTCATCCTTGAAAGTGTGACGTCTATCAAATTTCATTCCATCTTCTTACCTTTTCCATTTTCTCGTTTTAACCATTTCCCAAATTTCCTACTTATGAGCATTCCAACCTAGATAGATCCGTAAAACGAATCCACCCCCCCCGGATTCATATCATTTATGATGTGAATCCAACCAGGCATAAGAAGGCTATACAAGAAGCTACATGTGGGCGGCCAACTTGGAGTTATTTGGATGACTTATTTTGTCAGGACAGTTACAAAAAAATTGTTGCGGCTGAATCAATGCAAGGGGACAAAGAAATTACAACCATCAAGAAGAGAGTTGTTACAAATTTAAGGGGGGAGACAAGCATTGCAATGCAGCGGTTATACATTGAATGAAGAAACCACAATTCAATATTGGAGCCGTTATGTTTCTCCTAAGGGGCGGCCAATTGATGGCTGAATTATGTAACTTTAATCCTTGTTGGTTGTTACAAATTTACTTGTAATTGTGCGGTTACATGTGGAGATTGTGGGCTGAATATTGCTGGTAGTTTTATTATCTAAGTTTATTTTCTATTAGTAGGAAAATGGGGCTACATGGGTAGTTATAGGCTGATTAGTTTAATTTCTTGTTGGTAGTTATGTTTCTAAATTTTAATAGAATTATTAGGAGAATTAAGTGGCTGAATGTGAAAAGCCATGCAAGGATTGTAGGCACCTTTAAAAGGAGCGCATCATGCATGCAGAATTTACAAGACAAGTTTAATTCAGAAATTTTAAGAAATTGGAGAGTGTTTCTCTTAATCTCTCTTTATCAAGAATTGAGTTTTATCAAAGGTCCTTCATCCCTTTGTGTGTATAACTCTTAGGCTTATCTTTCATCCTTGAAAGTGTGACGTCTATCAAATTTCATTCCATCTTCTTACCTTTTCCATTTTCTCGTTTTAACCATTTCCCAAATTTCCTACTTATGAGCATTCCAACCTAGATAGATCCGTAAAACGAATCCACCCCCCCCGGATTCATATCATTTCATCCCTTGGAATATGGACAAATGCCTTGCAATCAAAGACATGCAAATGATCATAACTCACATTCTTGCAAATCCAAATTTTGTGTGTCACTTCACTATCAAGAACAACAGTATGGGTGAGATTAATAATATGCACCGCTGCATATAGTGCCTCACCCCAGAAATGCTTAGGTAATTTAGCATCTGAGATCATACATCTCACCCTCTCAAGTAATGTCCTATTCATCCTTTCCGGTAAACCGTTCAGCTGAGGAGTTTTGGGAGGAGTCTTCTCATGTGCAATACCATGCTGCTTGCAATAAAACATAAAATGGTCAACAATACTCACCACCATTGTTAGTACGAATGCGTTTCAGCTTCTTGCCTGACTGTCTTTCAACCAAAGCATGAAATTGTTTGAACTTCTCAACACCTGGTCTTTTCTCTGCAAGCATAGACCCATAGTTTCCTAGAACAATAATCAATAAAGGTAACAAAGTAAAGTGCACCACTAAAGGATTTTACCTTCAATGGACCACAAACATCAGAATGTACCAATTGCAACAACTCTGGCTTCCTTGAGGGGAGGATGCTTCTTGAAGGATACTCTAGTTTGTTTGCCATCTATGCAATGAGAACATTTCTCCAATTCTGCACTTTTTAGCCCTTGAAGAACATCCTTTTTAGCTAAGAAATTCAACCCTTTTTCACTGATATGACTGAGCCTTCGGTGCCACAAAGATGTCTCCATATCCACGACATTCACATTGTCTTTAACAACCAAAGCTTTTGTCCAATATAGTTTAGATGATTTCTCTCCTCTAGCCACAACCAAGTTACCTTTGGTGAGTTTCCACTTTCCAGAACCAAAGTGGTTATCATAACCACCATCATCAAGCATCTGCACAGAGATCAAATTAAAATGGACATCAGGAGCATGTTTTACTCCTCTAAGCAACAACTGCATTCCCATGTTGGTTGTGCAGAGCAAACATCACCAACACCAATCACCTTAGGCACACCATCATTACCCGCCTTCAACACTCCAAAATCACCAGAAGTGTAAGATGTGAAGAACTCCTTCCTCGATGTAAGATGCAGTGTAGCACCACTATCAACAATCACATGCTCTCACTCTGATACAAGATTAATAGATTCATGGTCACGGAGAATAACAGATCACCACAAGTAGCAGTAGCAACACGGTCATCACATCATGATCCTTCTCTTTCTGCTTACCCTTCTTGCCTTTGTTCTCCTTTTTCCACAGAAAACAATTCTTCTGTATGTGCCCTGTTTTATGACAATAATGACACTCCACATTCTTGTATTTAGACATGGACTTACTCATACTCTTCTTTCTACCACTCTTCGGTTCCTTTTTCTGACTTCTCCCCCTGTTTTAAGTGACAAGCACCTCAGACTGAGATGAAGAACCCTGCGTCTTCCTTCTTATCTCTTCATTAAGAGCACCACTCTTTGTTGCTTGCAAAGAAACAGCACCATTAAGGGCCGAGTTGGTAATAAAAACTCGAAATGTCTCCCAAGACTCAGGTAAAGTGTTCAGTAGCCATAGGCCCAAAACTTCATCATCAAATTTGATACCCATTCCCGATAACTGATCTAGGAGCCCTTGAAATTCATCCAAGTGATCTGAAATGGAAGAACTCTCCTTGTACCTCAAATTCATCAGACAAATTATTATTTCCTGATTTAGAAGCATACAAGGACTCAATCTTCTCCCACAGAGTTTTAGCATGTGTCTCATTAGCCATGTGATTATAAACATTGTCTTCTACAAATTGTCGAATAAAACCACACACCTGTTGGTGTTCAAAGTCCCAGTCTTCTTCAGACATAAAATCAGGCTTATGAGTAGTAAAGACAAGAAGATGCATTTTCTTCACAAATAGTAAGTCTTTCATCTTACCCTTCCACAAGTGATAATTAGTGTCATTCAAGGCAACCATTTTAGTATTTTCCTCCATCGTTCAAGCAAGTCAAACAACCCCAAAACCAAAGCCAAAGAGCTCTGATGCCACTCTGATGGGGGAAAACAACACAATAACGATACAGAGCACACTCAAACAGTTAATGCAGCAAAAATAAATCTCCCTAACTTGCAAGAATCTATGAGGAGCAACAACAGATGAACAACAATAGCAAATCACCAAATCACAAACAAAGAACCAAGATTTTAACGTGGAGAACCCCTTAAAGCAAGGGTAAAAACCACGGGTCATCCAAACCAAAGAAATAGCTCCACTATGATCAACAAAGTGTACAAAAGAGTCTCAACCAAGTGCACAAAATAGTGCTAACACCCAGCCAAACAACAAAACAGTAAAGCTTACAAATAGAGAACGAGGAAGATGAAAAACCCCAAATACACAACTACTATATGAACTGAATATCTCCCTACTTAGACCTCGTATCAACGATCCAACCGTTCAGAATGAAGAACCAGAAGTTTCGAACCTGCTGTTAAATTTTCATTCTGATCCAACGGTGAACAGATCTACAGTAGTAGTTTACAGTTGTTACTCTGTGTAAAAACGAGAATGACTTTCTCTCTTCCTCTCTCTGAAAGTGCTGGTGTTCAAAGTGACTTCAGACCTTTGCTCTTACTCTCTTTGTGACTTCAGACCTTTCTCCACTTAGTTAAGTGAGACATCAAGTGGACTTTTCAATTTGCGCATTTTCTCCACATAGGAATGGAGCCCAATACCTAAAAATATGGATACGGGTCTCGATGGCTTTGGCACACTTGTCATATGCGAGAGTGTTTTAAAATTTTCCATCACAATGTGTTCGTGACAAGAAGAAAAAAAAAACGGAAATAAGGAACTAACGGTGTGAGGTTTATTAGGATTTGACGAGTGAAAATTAATGCACATGTCCTCTTTTAATCGAAGAACAGTACCACTAGCATGTATGGAACTGTGCATAAGTTTTTTCCCTATAAATAATAACTATTTATTTATTCAATATTTATAAGAAATTTTAAAATTTACTATAATATTTAACTATGTATTTTGAAAATATTTATTATATAGAGTTTTATAATATTATATATAATCATATATTTTATAATGTATAACTTAATATATATATATATAACTTAAACTATACAATTTTATGATATATAATTATGTAAGTTTATTATAAAACAATGAAATATATTTATATACACATGTTTATCTGTTGCCTACTGTACCGAAAAAAATATGTGTGTTTTCTATAAAAAAAATATTTATTTATTCAAATAAATTAATAATAAATGTTTAGTTATCAATAATTTAATATAATACATATCCTATAATAAATATTCTATAACATAAAATATATTAAAAAAATATTATAATAAATATCTATTTATTCAATATTTATAAGAAATTTAAAATTTTAGTATAGTACATAAAACTATATATTTTCTGAAAATATAATTTATATATAGTTTATAATTTAATATATAATTTTATTAAATACATTTTTATATTTTTAATTATAATTTACTTATTATATATAGTTTTAATAATTAAATTTATATATATATATATATTATCATTGTTTTTAACGGATAAGTTTCCGGCGAACATCACATCATTTTTAAAATGTGTATCTAAAGTTCAATTTTCGGTTTAACAGTTTTTTAAGTTATATATCAAAAATTGAATTTCGATGGATATTTTAGTAAATTAATATACAAAAAAATCATTCATGATACACAAATAGAAAAACTATACAGGAAAAATAAAAAATTGGCTTTCAGAAATTCAATCTCCAGTTAAAAATTTATAAAATTGTGTATAAAAATTGATTTTTTTTATACACAATTTTATAAATTATGAACAGTGAAATTGATTTTCTGGTACCCATGTACATGACATATGTAACTTCCCCTTCATGTCACTGTAGGGTGAAAAAAAAGAGATAAAGAGGAGGGGGAAGGGACAAAAAAGGAAGGGTGAAAGAAAAAAAGAAAAAACGAAAAATAAAAAACAAAGACAGGAAAGGGTAAGTTAGGAAATTCATGGAATTAAAAGAGAAGGGGTTTGTGTGAATAGCAACACCCTTTGCAGGCCCACATAAGTGTCCAATGAGCTTGAATCATACAGTGGGCTACAATTTAAAAATAGCCAACCAATACTGAATAGGGCCTTGTTTAATCTACCCCTTTGCTTTTTGCAAAAAGTCTTTCTAAAAATATCCTCTAATTACTTCGGAGTTTGATGGATAAAAACTAGTATGAACCTCGTGTTATGTACAGGGAACAAATTAAATGATATAAAATATATAAAAAAGGAGAATTTTCATTGTAATTAAAATTTTAAGATGTGCTAATCATAATGAAATAATACTTATTTTTTTAAGTTTAATTAATTTATACTGACATTTTAAGAAAAGTTTTATATTGTCATCCAACGTAACAATTCACATTTTATCATAATGGTTTATCTAATAAACTATGCATAATCATAGTTAATTGATAACTATAAATACACTTTCTTATTAGTAAATGTACGTTAATAGTAAATAAATATGAATATTATTATATAATTGAAATTAATTATTTAGATCAATTCTAATAACAACTCATTTAGAGAATGTTATCTACAACACTAATAAAGAAGACTATTGAACTATAGAAATGAATCCTACTATTGAATGTTTAGTTTAAAAAACTTTTTGCATAAAATTTGTAGGAATATCAGAAAAAATGATAATAATGTAAAGGAAAAGAAATTTGTGTTTAAAATTAATGAATCAATATCAACCATTTAATATTTTGTATTTAAAATATTAAAATCATATAAATAAACTTTAAACAATTAAAAAAAAACCCTAAATTTAAAAAACCCCCATCGTATTTCACTTTTAGAATTTAATATGTTTAAAATTTGAAAAAAGTTAAGAGACAAATGTTAATTTTACTCTTTTATGTACTTTTAATATTTAAAACACAAATTTTTGAATCATTGAGATTAATTATGTTAATTATTTAACTTTATATTAATAAAATAAATAATTGCAATAAAAATAAGAGTTTAAGAATTAATTTGGACAAATTAAAAGTTCACGATGCCTATTTACAAAAGATAAAAAGTCAAGGTGATTTTAAACTTTTTTCTTATTTTTTAAATAAAACTTTCATATAGAATATATTTATATTATCATAATTTAGATTAATATAATATTATATTAATTTTTTTTATCAATATCAATGATTGTATAAATTTTATTTAGTATCTAAGATTGGATCTATTTTTTATTTTTTTAAAGTATTAATAGAATACTCTTTATAACCGTGTAACCTCACCCATGTTGGTATTTTTCAAGAATATTGATGTGGTGTTCTCCATATTTTCATTAATAACCATTGTCCTATATATTTTCCCTTCGTCCATTATACTAAAACTCATCAATTGACCATTTCTTTTAAGTGATCAATTATTGGGGAAAATAAGTCCATTATAAAACTCACTTATACGAGTCTTACTCGCAAATTATGTCTCAAATTCCAAGAAGTAGCAGAACCAGGATAATGGGAAATTTATTTTGAAATATGAAAATTTTGCATAACTGTAAATAGTGTTTATTATTATTCTTGTAATATTAAGCAGCTGAGATTTTATTTAATTTTTCTATATGGACTGCAAGACTTAATCAACAGGAGGCATTTCAAACCTTGGCCAATAATAGTAATGACAACAATAATAATATTAATAATAATGACAGTAATAACAATCATATGAACAATAATAATAACAACAATAATAACACGGTGGTGACAGCGCGGCAAGGCCGCTAGCCGCGCGGAGGTGGGGGAGTCTAACTCTTTTTTTTTTTGCTCTGATCCCTATTTGATTCCCTAATTTTCAATTCTTTCTTTTGATTTTTGTTGTTTTTGTGGTTGTAGGAACTATAGGATCTCTCTTGATTTTTGCTGTTTTTGTGGTTGTAGGAACTATAGGATGAAGATGTGGTTGTGATTCGAGGGATGAAGGTTGTTGTCCCCTTTCTTTTTCCTTCTTTGATTTTATTTTCTCCTTCATTTCTGAATTTTCATTTCTAAATATTGGGACTGTAATTTGTGTGAAGGTTTGTGTATTCATTCATTGGGGCTGAAAAATTGGGACTGTAATTTGTGTGAATGATTGTGTATTATTGATTGGGACTGTATGTATGAACTGGATGAAAACTATGTGTTGATGATGAAGATGGAGTACTCTTTGTATGTGTTTCCTTAATTCTTCTCCTCCTCTTTTTTAATTTTTGTTTATTTACTGGATTTCTCTATTCTTACTGCATTTGAGGGAGGTGGAGTTGGGTTGAGGGAGGTGGAGTTGGGTAATTGGGTGGAGTAGTTTGGGAAATATATTTTTCAAAAAAGATGGAGGGGTGTGTAGATAGTAAAAGGGGGGTGCTAAAAGCAAATCCTTACAGAATGTGGATTATAACTATGATTTTAATAAAAGGGTCGAAGGCCAACAGTGGTTCAGTTGGCCCATAGACAACATTTTAGTTTGTCATGGCTTAAGGATGGAAATGAGTCTGAGAATTACTTTTTACACTTATCATTTTTATTCCCACACATCCCATTCTTTTTATTTCTAAAATGTCCTTTTAAGCCCTTTCTAATATTAAATAGCTAAACATATTTCTCTTTCCCTCACCAATACACCCTGCTTCTCTCTCCCTTCCACCATTAAACTTATTTCAAAGCTTCTAAATTTTAAATTGTACATTATTATTATGGATCATTTTTAAAATCTAGTGTGAGTGGTGGATTCACTAAAAGTCATTCATCTTTAAACTCGTCATTTATCGTTAAACTCATCACTCATCATGATCACACATTGACACACAAGATCGTATTGTCTTCATTTCGAAGTCGTTAATCGAGATGACAATGAAAATTAGTTTTCGGGAGTTTTTGTTTTTTTAAAATTGTAATCGTTATAATATATATTTGTTAGTTTTTTATATATATTTTTGTTACATATATTTGTTATATAGTGTCATATAGTATACATATATGTGTGTGTAGGGGTTTATATATATATATGTATATAGGGGTTATATATATTTTCAATACATAATATTGTTGTTACATAATGTATATGAATTTTTTGTTACATAAATTTGTTATATATGTGTCTCACAAATATATATATATAAAGAGAGAGGTTATATATTTTTAATACATAATATTTATGGACTTAATATTAATTTGGTTACTTGAAACTAATTTCTGGAATCAAACTTTAAATACTTTTATTTCTTTACTCTTGATAGAATATTTTAAAAGAAAAAATTATTTAAATTTGTTATGTGGACAATATGCAGGATTTTTCGTCGTTTAATTGGTGTATTTACATATTAAAGACAATGTGGATTTGTCACATTCAATTGAGGTCGTGAAAATTATAGTGGTACATTCACCACATATGAGGTAATATGTTCTATCTAATAAATTATTCATGACAACGTGAAGAATGTTATTTTAATTAACATTTTGTCTTCAGGTATTTCGTAGTTGAGATGATCTGTTGAATTGGGCTCCAAAGATTGATGCCAAAGAACATATTTGTTGTTTTAAGAGGTCAAAACTCGAGAGGTAATGGAAGGAATTGTTAACATTTACTTGTGAAAGTAGTGGTACGTATCAACAATACAATGATGAGTTGATTACAAGGTAATTGGAATAAGAAAAAAGGTCAATGTCCATTCAAAATAAAAAGAAGGTCGGTGATTGAATGATGATGAAAGATGGAGAAGGGTGGAAAATTAATGTGTCGTGTGGATATCACAACCATGAAGTTGGTTGAAACCTTGGTTGATCATGCATATGTTAGAAGAATAAGTGACGAAGAGAAGGGGTTGGTTTGTGATATGACAAATTAAAGAATATGGTGAAATCGAGAAACATATTACTAACATTAAAAAACATGATAACTTCACACAATCAAGTGCATAGGATTGATTTATTCAGGGAGCTTAATATGTTTCAAGATGATTATGTTAGACTCTTTGATGGGGTTAACGAGTTCAATGAAATAAGGGGCATCTTTGTTGTTAGAAAAACATGAGACTGCATCCATAAACAAATGGATGACGATATATACCAGACATGGATTATAAAATTGCATCAAGATATAAGAAGTCATAGTTCATTCATCTCTGCAGGGTTTCCATGACATTTTTCCCCTTGTGAAGTCCACTACCGTTATGTCATCGTATTATTTCTATTGGTCATGTGAATAGAAACCACTTTGTATATGTATGTTATGATATGAATTATTTCTAAATAGATTCGGTTGGGTTTCTTAAGGATGATTTAATTGTTCAATTACTTGTTGCAAGCATGAAGGAGATGGAAACTCGTGACGAGCCGAAACGAGAGGGAAAGGCACCACAGTAAGGACACAAAGAAGAAGGGTGGTGTCTGGAAATGAAGGAGAAGGGTGGTGTCTGGAGGGTTTAGTATAGAGAGAAATAGGGGTTAGGGTGGTGTAGGGAGGGGGAGGGAGATGAAGGTTTAAATTAAAAATAGTATTTTAGGAAAAAAATTATAAGAGAAGTGGTTGGGATATGTGGGAGTAAAAATGGTTATATGTAAAAGGTAATTCCCATATAAGTCAAGTCAAATCAAGTTTTATTACAAAGTCCACATTTGGCATATATACTTTCTAATTTCATGGTTCAAACCTGACTATTAACCCAGTTTGTTACCTATCATAGGTTTGTTAGTTTTAGTCTGTCATATTTGAAAGCCTTACCAAGTTTATTAGTCTATTTAAAAATCTATTTTATATAAGGCCTTTAAATAGGTTAATATGACTTACAAGCTAATAGGTATGCTATTTAATCATGTATGTATACCACTAACATACATATTCAAATGACAATATATATACATGCTAATATGTTTTAAAAATGTATTATTTAAATAAGATAACCTATTAGGCCTAACACGTTTTTTTCCTGAAGCTCTAACCTGACATATTTAATTAAAAAGACTTTTTGTGAAAATCTCTGACTTGATTTTTATTAAACAAGTCATTCCATGCCATAAGTCTCATCCTATTGGAGGCGGACATACTTCCATCCCTTTAATCTAGTTTTTTGCCTTGATAATGTGTAAGACTAGACAATAAATAATTAGCAAAAATTAATGCCCCTAGCATCCCTCATTTCCCAAACAGAGGGTTTTCTCTCTCTTAATTGAGTGTTTCCAATATTTTGTGGACAATTTTCTATATTTTTTTCTCTCTATCCACCATTCATATAAACCTTATTACCATGCATCCTTTCTCTTTTTTACGATCCTCAACAGTAAAAAGGTAAAGGTGAAGAGAAAAGCTCCAGTAATTAACATAAGGGCAGTCAACAAAAGGGTCCTTTGAAGTCTGCATCAAACTATCTTCAATTTGAGTCTTGATATAAGCCCAGGGACTAAGTATGGAGATGAAAAATCTAAATAGGTTTCAAGGTAATGTATGAATAAGTGGAGAAAATTATAGTCATTAGTTTTGAGTAGATTATAGCAAATGTGCCTTATAATATATTGCTTATCAAATGATGCACAACTCTATTGCTTTATTAAGGTTCTGGGATCCCTTTGGATTAAGCACCATTGGATTTTGATTCCGGTTTGAACATGCTAGGTGGTAGTTACGCTAATGACGGAGCTTCCGGATGAGGTGATGACTGGAACCTGTAAACACTTTGACAACCAATTTAGTAGCTTTCAGCAGAGTAATAGTATGTAGTGAAAGAGTTGTATACTTGGTGTTAAAAGTGGTGGTAGTGAGGATGGTGATTGATTGCTCCATTAGACGTGTCATACTTGATCACTTGGCGTGAGACACGGGTGATTGTTGGATTGGACAAGACGCATGTAATGTCACATCAATCTAGTTCTTAGAGATGTATATGATGTGATAAAATCAAGGAAAACCATCATAGTCCGATTGCTTTAATGTGATAGAATTTGAGAATAATACTATGACACTCTTGAGATGACATAATATTGGGATTGTGATATCTTTGAGTAAAAGAAAGTTTAAAATGATCAATGAAATCAATTTATCAAAAAATTTAAACAATGAGAATTTAAAAGTTTAACTAGGAAAAAAAAGTGATCGGGTGACTTAAGTTATAACAATTAAAAATTGAGAGATTTAATACACACAAAAAGTTACATATGGGTCAAAATTATACATTAACTATAATAAAAGAATTAAAAACAGAAATTAAACTATTTTGTATACAAGTCAAGTTTTATCAATTTATTAACATAATCCCCTTTAAAAGAATATTTATGCCTATCTTTTAGAGAATATATGTAACACAAACAACTAGAGAAACTTACAAGCTTTTCAACCTAATTATTGTTTGCACAAATCTATCTAAAAAGGGTATTCATAATTCATAAGCCAATTCAATCTAGCAATAATAATAAAAATAGTCGGTCTAAAAAATTAAAATTCGAACAACGTGAAAATTGAACGAGGTAAAACAACAAAACGATATATTGAATTGGATCCAACTAGGAATGAACGGAGCACGTCGGGGGCGGGTTTTGCTCTTCTCTTCCCCACCCCTGTAAAAAGTCGGACGGGTTTGGATTTAAATTGAGTGGGTGTGAAATTATAAAACTCAACCTCATCCCCGCGGGTCCCCGTCGGGTTTGGAGATCCCGCAGGGACTTTCACCTTCTGTATTTTTCATCTTTTTCCCTATTTTTTATAATTAAATACATGTTTTTAAATAAGTCATATATGTCTAATATATTATAATTCAAATAAATGTAAATATAGACATTGGTAATCCTAAAAATTAAAAAAATTAAAAAAACTATATTATATCTAAAAAATATATAAGTTTACATTCATTATTTAACTATTAGTATAATTAAAATTATCTAATCAGTATATCGGGGGGCGGGTTGGGAGCGGGGTGAGTTCCTTGCACCCCAAACCCGCCCCCGTCCCCGCTAAAAGGCGGGGTGAGTTTGGTGTTTTATTTAAACCCGTGAAAAGCAGGTTTCCCTATCACAATTGGGGGCGGGGCGGATAAGTACATGCGAGTTCGAGTTTGATTGTCATGTCTAGATGAAACCTTGGATTTTATTTTAAAAACTAATTTAATCTCATCCAAATCAACCTTATATATGTATGCATGTATAATAGTTTGATATATATATAGAGGTAATGCATTTTTATTTGTTTAAGTTTAAAAAAGAAAAATTATGAAATTTGTTTAGAATTTTCTAATAGTATGAATTTAAAGAAATTCATTAATATTAGTTATGTTTGACACATCCATATCAATGATGATTCTCTTTGCTCTTGTATTATATAATTTTTTTACTATATTTTACTACCTCTCGACCAGAAAAAAATTAAATACTACTTCATGAAAGAAAAAAAAAAATTCAAGATTAAAAACCTAAAATTAATCTGCTTCAATTCGTTTTCTATTAGACTAGGCTTAGATCAAATATAAATTTATAACTAAATTCATTTGATGATAAATAAAAACATCAAAGAGATTGGATTAGATAATTTCTGTCTTTCAAAATAAAAAATAATATAATTCAGTTTACAAACACATGTATGTAAATCAAACATTAATTAATGAATCATAATGAAAGTGAAATGTGATGAAGATGAACTCTACATGTCCGTGGAATTACTTATCAAAGTAAAAAATAAAAAAAAAATCATTATGACTGGTGAATCATCATATATATATATATATATATATATAAGGTTTTGTCCAAAATACTTGGTAGTAAATATTTTAGATGAAAAATATTTTATAGCCATGATTCAGCTTGAAGATGGGGAAAATGCTCTTTAATCACGGAGACCTTCTCTGTCTTGAATTGGACACCATTCCCTCATCCTAATTTTTTTATTTTAAAAAAAAAACTTAAAGATGGGAATATATGAGAATGAGTCATTTTTTTTCTCTCTCTCTCACCACTTTCTTCTCACTCCTTTGTCGTGAATGATGAGAAAAATATCATTTTCCTTTTTAAAAAGATAGAATGTGAAGTTCGAATCAAATATAAGCGAGCTAGTTTAATTAATTAATTAATTAATTAACATCACGCTGAAATTATGTGAAGGCAACAACCTAGTTATATAACATAACATAATACATGATGAATTTTAACCTAGTTAATGACCTTGTGGTGATGATTCATAATAATTTTCACAATCACAAGCAAGCGTTAGTGCCTCACGTGTGACAGATTCCCAACGCCAAATCTTTGGAGTTAGAACTTGGAACATCTTCTTTTCCTCCTATCCTACCTTCTTCTAGCGGCTTCATAAAAAGAAATATATATTTTAAATGCATTTAAAAATAACATAAATATATGTATGTTTTAAAAACCCGTAAATATTTAATATTTTATTTTTAAATTACTTAGTAAAAAACAATCTTTTCTTTTTTAAATATATTTTAAAGAATAAAGATGTACAAGTTAATCTTTTAGTACATGACAGTTTCTTTTGCAGTTTTTTTGGAATTTTGTTTCTTTACTCATAACATTCTCTTTCTTTTATGTCTAAATTTAATTAAGTAATAGTCTTGGGAAAATAGAAAGCATAACGAGAAATATTGTAAGGCAAAAAAGAAAGAAAATCGTTAAATCGCAGAGGCATCACAAGGTTCCTTCCTTGCCCCTCTCTCAACGAACAAACAACTGCTCCTCAGACATTGTTTGCGTCGAAACTCTGCTCCTTGATCCTTATTGTTCTGATCAGAAAACCAACACACAGAGAGAACGGAAAAGGATCGAGAAAGCAGATTAACAGGTGGCAGTACACATATCTGTCTATGTCACTCTGATACTGACAGATAATAACAGCAAAACACTAACTAATAAACAAAAGAGGCTCTGATTTAGGATTTAAATTTGGAAAAAGAAAAACCCTAATTTTGTGATTTGATGTTGGCAGAGTACAGAGACGTGAGTGATGAAAAACCCTGTGATCGCGGAGAGGATCATCAACGTAGATGCTTGTCTCTGGAGTATCATGGGATCTGAAATGGCTGCTGCAATTTGTAGTCTCAAGCGTTTTTTTTTGGCGTTTGGATTGCACACGTTGGTGAAGAACACAGCTTCCAAGTACTTTGAGGTCGACGCGAATTTCGAGGGTGAACGCCACGCCATGCCTGGCCTTCTCATGGACGATAATCTTTGCGCCGTGTGTCGCAACCACGCCAACAAGAAGTGTTCACGCTGCAAATCCGTCCGATACTGGTTCCTCTTTCTTTCTTTCTTTCTAAAAGGCCAATGTTTGTTTGATCCATGTTGCTCAATAATACGCTTGATTTTTTTTTTTTAATTTAATATTGTGCTGGAAATTCATGGTTGACCGATGGAGTTGACGAATTTATATTGGTTTTTCCAATATGATAGTATTGCTCAATATATATTTAATTTTCTTGAAAGATTTAAAAAAAAAAAAAAAAAACTCACTTGGTTTGGCTTATGGATTTTTCAGCTCAGAAGCATGCCAACAGTCACACTGGAAATCTGAACATAAGATTAAATGCAAGGAGTTTAGGAGCAACAGTGCAATAAATTTGGCTAAAACTGGACCAACTAATAGTGGGTTTAAAGCTTCCGCAGCTGTGAATGGAAGCACATCTTCAATTGCCCTGATCCCTGAATGTGGTCGGGGAACTTCTAGGCCTATCAAGCAGCCTAAAAATGTAATTCTTTTTTTTTTTTTATGGATTTATTGATAAAACTACATGATGCATTCTTTACCTTGTTGATTCTTGCATGTTTTCTTTCTTGGATGCCAAAGTTATGTTTTTATGTTTTTCAGGCTCTTTTTCCTTATGATGAATTTGTCAAATTGTTTAACTGGGACAAGCCAGGATTTCCTCCTTGTGGACTCTTGAATTGTGGAAACAGGTTAGTCTTTATTATAACCTTGCATTAGCTGTTACATGCTACCATTGATAGATTGCAACTAGAGGATTCAGGTGGAACTTATCATGCATGCATTGCAAATCTCTGCAGCTGCTTTGCAAATGTGGTTCTCCAGTGTCTTTCATTCACAAGGCCGCTAATTGCCTACTTGTTGGAGAAGGATCACCGCAGAGAATGTAATGTTATAAATTAGACCATTCAATACTTGCTGGATCTTGACTATTCCTCATACTTATGTTGTTAGATGTGGCTTTCCAGGCAGCCATAAT
Organism: Sesbania bispinosa; assembly: GCA_026901365.1. Classification (NCBI taxonomy): domain Eukaryota; kingdom Viridiplantae; phylum Streptophyta; class Magnoliopsida; order Fabales; family Fabaceae; genus Sesbania; species Sesbania bispinosa. Next base: position 63,007 of record QLOH01000875.1, read on the forward strand.
GATTGGTGCTTTTTATGTGAATTTGAAATTCATGTTGAAAAGGCAAGGCTAAGTTCAGAGGCGTTTCTTCTCCTATGAATATTCTCTCTCGTTTGCCTAACATTGGCGGTACACTGGGTTATGGAAGACAAGAGGATGCTCACGAGTTCATGAGGTTTATTTGCTATGAAACAATGTTATTTGACTTTCTGTAGAAAATTGTGCATTGGCTATTTAAGAAAGATGTATAGCTTATATTTATTTTGGTATGGCACTAAAGGAATGCTGTTGAAACAATATTTTTAATGCTGTTGTAGGTTTGCCATTGATACTATGCAATCTGTTTGCCTTGATGAATTTGGTGGAGAAAAAGCTGTCCCTCCTAACCTTCAAGAAACAACCCTTATTCAACACATTTTTGGTGGACATCTTCAATCAGAGGTTAGGTGTTTAGATGTCTAATCAGACTGGAATCAGAGTTTTCTTATTTGAATGGACACCTTTTATTGTTTCATTTTGTTCATGATGAAAACATAGAAACACATTGATATTGATAGCATCTAGGAATGAAATGATTAGGTGGTGCTTGCAGTGTTTACTCTTCCTATCTCATGAACTGAAAGAAACCAGCCTGAGAGCTGAGAAAAATGGTTTAGAACTCTGTTCCTTTAATCAGGTTGGAGTACAGCACAGTCTCTGTAGTTTAAATTTTATTGTGCTCTTCAGATGAGAGCAGCACCTTTTTATCTTTATATGGTGCGTCTTTATTGAAATCGGCTTGGAGTTACTCTTTTTTCTCATCCTAAATCAAGTTCAAAAGATAATTTTGTGCTCATTGTTAAATTATAGCAATGCAGTGGCTCTTGCTACCATCCCCATGGTTTTGTTTTTTGCTTTTTTTTTTTCCTTCAAAGAAATTATGATAATCATCACAAAGACTGAGAAAGATACAGTTTCACTGAAGCACTTAGTTTAATCTGCTTAATAGAAGAAGCCTTCAAGTATGGAGGGGAATGCATTTTATGGCATAATTTATAAAGGAGTTATAAGGTGCTTAACTAAGCTTGTTAGCTGGTGTCGGTCAATTGTGGTGACTGGAAAAAGCTTAACTGTGACTGTGAAGAATGATGATTTTCTGCTTTCTGTCTAGGTTCTGGCCATGGGTAAGATTTAATCTGTCACGTATTTGCCTTCTTGAGCATTCAAAGTTATAGTTTCTACATGGATTAGTCTTTTGTATCATTATATATTGACATTTTGAGCCTCTGAAACCTTCCTTTTTCTTTGAGTGATTATCGATTTCTACCTTTTGTGTTGTTTTGGTTCTGACATGGTTATCTGTCAAATTCTCTCTCTGAAAAAAATAGGTGATTTGCACAGAATGTGAGAAGAATTCAAATCAGTATGAAAATATGATGGACTTGACAGTTGAAATTCATGGAGATGCTGCTTCCTTGGAGGAATGTCTCGACCAGTTCACTGCTAAGGAGTGGCTTCATGGGGAAAATATGTATAAATGTGATGGGTAAGGGTGCTTGGAAAAATATGTACAAATATTGAAATTAACAATAATTTCTTTAAAGAAAAGCGGCTTGGGATTTGACCATTCTTAGAATATTAACATTTTTATTAGAATATTAGCATTAATGTTAGAACATGTAGTCATTTATATTTATGTTGATTATTTTAGAATAATCAATTACTGATTATTAGGCTAGAGACTAGTTTTTGGTCAGTTGAGATTACACTCTAATGGACTGTAAATCAATCAATAAATACCAGAGCAAGCATGTTACACATGATTTTTCAATAATTCTTTCCTTCAACTACCATAATTCTTTTAATTAAAAAAATTCTTTAATTAATTTAAGAGATTCTTTTGGTCCTGATTGTACCATAATTCTTAATCAAAATTTGCTTCGTATTTAAATGTGTCTGGTACCCCCCCTCCCCCCAAATTTTGGGGGTGTGTATTTTGATGACTGAGGCAAAATTTGGAAGCAGATTTATAAATAGGGAACTTGTATGGTAAAAAGTTTGCTATGTCATGAAATATCCGATTCAAATATTTGCTTTTGATAATGTACCTTCGCTGTCAGGCAGGTCCTGTTTAACCAAGTTTTGCTGCTGTTTGCAGGTGCAATGGTTATGTCAAGGCATGGAAACGTCTCACAGTGAAACGAGCTCCAAATATTCTTACAATTGCCTTAAAAAGATTTCAGGTCCGAGTAATTTGACCTGGATGATCTTGCTGAGTTATTGAGATGCTATAAGTTGTTTAATTATCAGTTATATGAATTTTTAGTTAGCTCCTCTCAAAATATGCTTCATGTGGTGTAAATTGTACCTATTTAATTTACTATGACTATGTACCATACTTTGCCAGTACATTATTTCTTTTTCCTACTAGTATTTAAAGCCTTGAAGTCTTGAATGTTTCTTAAGCTTTTCTTTGTCAGTTTTTCTCACTGTTTATCTTTTCTGGGTTATTGTGAACATATGCAGAGTGGGAAGTTTGGAAAACTTAACAAGAGAGTAACTTTCCCTGCGACTTTAGATCTTAGCCCTTACATGAGTGATGTTGGAGATGGATCTGATATCTATAAGCTATATGCTGTTGTAGTACATATTGATATGCTGAATGCTTCATTTTTTGGTCACTACATTTGCTACATCAAGGATTTCCAAGGAAACTGGTATAGAATTGATGATTGGAAGGTAAATTTCTTTGTGTCTTCACGTAACTTAAAACATTTTCCTTTCTGTTTACTGAACTGTGTATGATGTTCGTGAAGTTTCAATATCCTTATTTGGGTTGCATTATATATCTCAGGTTATGAATGTGGAATTGGAGGAGGTGCTTTCTCAGGGTGCATACATGCTGTTGTATAGCAGGTATTCTTGTGATCGTGCGCTGAAGAGGCTACTGTTCTCTATCAGACAATATTGTTCCAAAAATAATGCACACCATATATAGTTTTGTCATTTGAATTTTCATTCAATAGAATAATTGTTTAGGCTCAATTAGTACTCAACATATCTTCGCACATTTTGTTTGACATTTTAGCTGGTTCTGTCATCATGGTCACGAGTTGAACTATTCCTTAGTTGGTGTTGGTGATTAACAAGGCCAGGACTGGGGTGACAGTCTGATGTTTGAATGGTGGGCCAGGTCAACTGTTTGGACACTGGCCCAACCTTTTTGTATGCATAACCAAGAGAAGATTAAGTTCTGTCATCTTAGTATGAGGGTTAATTTTTCAATGCACTCTGACTTAGTCTTATTGTTATTTACATGGGAAACCTGTACCCTATGCCTTGGTGTTATATTTAGTTTAACTGGTTTGTTTATATGATTTGAGATTGTGTTTAGTTTTGCTTTCCCATATGTAGTGCATTTACTTTGCTTTATGTGTGACACCTTAAATCTTGGAAGCTTGTTTGAAGTAGTTCCCTTCCCTGCACCCCGGTTCCCGGTTATTTGAACCATATATATCTGAGGTTTAATAAAGAATGATTCTAATAATCAAAATCAGGGAAGATGCATTTAGCTTTTTTGGACAACAGTTTGTCAGTTAGTTACTTGTTGAAGTAGCACATGATTTACTTGATTTGCTCCTGGACCAGGGTTAGTGCTCGACCATCAGGACTTCAAAGTATTGAATCTTCAGAGACAGCAGATGTGCAAACAGTCAAAGCAGGAGTGCAGCCTGGCCCAACTGAACAAGCTGGATGCTTTTCAGATATGAAGACTGTGACTGACAGTAGAGGGTGGGAGGGTTTTCCATCTGATATTAGTCCAGAGTTGAAGGTTTCTGGCTGTAAATCTGTGTCTCTGACTGGAATGAACTCTAGTGCAGAAAGAGAACATTCTAAGGATATGGACATTATTGATGTTGCAAATGATGTTTTAGAAGAGATTTCAGGCTGCACAGAAGAGCAAGATGATAGTGATATGGTTAAATCTGGCCCTTCTCCAGTTTTGCCAAATGGCTTCTCTTGCTTTGATAAGGACTCTTCTGTTTCAAAGGATCATCAAAACATAAGAGAAGATTTAGAACATGTAGATGTGGTTAAATGCAAGTCCACAGCAGTAAAAGGCAATGCAAATTATAGCAATGGGTATGCCAGTGCAAATTGTAGCAATGGGTATGATATCCCTATTCAAGATGGTGGTGCTGTATTCTCTGGAGTTAGTTCTTGTTCCACTGAAACATCCTCTGCTGAGATGCATCAATTGAAGCGGAGATTGCCATCGTACAGTTCTGAAGCTGACGAAGGAAATGGAATTAAGAAAGTGGAAATACTGGGGAACAAGCTAATAATGTAGGTGCAGCTAATTTATTATTTGTTCATATCAATTTGATCATCCCATCATCGAAAGAGAGATGGTGAGTTGGGAAATTTTGTCTGGGGTTTCATTATTTTGCTGGAACCTTGGATCTTAGTGTAACATTTGTAGATGGATTCTCTGATTTCATTTTAGTGATAGAATGTAACCACTAACTCCTGATTTCTTTTAACTCTTTCCACAAAAGAAAAGCAATATTTTTCTAATGTGCCATGTACTTCTTTTTTTGCAATTTGTTACCCCAATTTAATTTAATTCATGACAAAAAAGGCAATTGGTATTGAGTTGTCCAGAATTTATTAGTTGTTAATTCTTATAATAAATGTTTGAAGTCTATTAAGATTAATAATTAATTGATAAATATTTGACTATTATCTTGAACACCAGTACCTGCTGCAGAAAATGATGAATGCCTGATTAATTTCTATGAAATCTTATCTCTTTGGTTGCATCATAAAATAATTTACATGGTCTTGTGTAGTAAGCCAAATAAATAAATCATCAAAACAGAAGATAGACACTGACCTGTTATGTCAGTTTACTTCGAAAAAGACAAGGATCATAAATTCCGTGGGATATTGAAAGAGACCAATAACTGAAACATGTTTCTGGTCTTGAGATGGCTTTTCTTAAAATTAAAGCATATCATCATGTCCATGCCCTTGATGCTAACATAGGTTTTTTTAATTGCACAATTTTCTCTGTAACATTAACATTACTCCAAATTCATTAAGCTTTTTTTTTTCCTAGTGAAAAAGAAAAGGGGCGAAAAGCAAGGCCAATTTGACAAATGAGGTTGTAAGTCTTCTTCTCATGTGAGGAATCGAGACCAGTGCAGTGCATTACTGGCTTTCAAGCGTGTGAGCTGAGAGCACACGAGGAGGAGGAAAAAGAAAAAGATCTTCTTAATTAACGGCTTTTGTCTTTCAAATTTTTCACCCCACTAATTCACCTTAATATATACTATAATCTAATCACTCTTTTCCAAAAAAGAAAAGAAAGAAATAGTTGGCTTGTGCATGGAGCTTTGAACAATGAGCATTGACTTGTAGTTGTAGTAGTAGCAATGTGGCATTAGCATAGTAGGCTCCGTCAAGAGGCAAAAGAAGACAAAGATTCGCTGAACGAGGAACCAAAGGGAACCAACCGGGAATAGAGGGTTGTTACTTGCTTTTTGCTTTGGGAGGGACAATACACCAAAAACAACACCAGTGACAGACAAAACCCTTCCCTTCTCTTCCCTTCTCCTTTGACAATTCACATAGATAGCATAGCATAGCATAGCCCCATGCCATGACTTTGTGTGGTCCTTTCTCTTTCTTTTATGCAGTGAGTGATTAAAGTGATTAGTAGTATTAGTTACATGTGCCAGCAGTTTTTTTTGTTTGTTTTTGTGGGGTTTGTCATGTCTACTGTTTCCATTTTCCAACCCCCGAATCCAAAGCCAATGCCTTAGATTTATTAGATTCCTTAGAGTCAACGACTTCCCCTTCTTCTCAATTGATATATTATATATATACACAACACATTTGACATTAAGGACACCCGTGTGGTGTTTGCTGTGTCTAAGTGTCAACCATCCAACTCCAACCATCGAAGCTTCCTACCTTACTTCCTACTATTTCACCTTTGCTTTTTCCCCCTTTTCCTGCACCTCCTCCATCACCCTGCTCCATATTAAACATACCCTCCAACCCCACCTCTATCTCTATCTCTCTCTCTCTTGGATTCTGCAACACTGTCTCTGTGTATTGTTTTCCTATCCACTCTGCAAAGCCCCAGTTTCAGTTTCTGTAGGTACGTTTTATTTCTTGCTTGCTTATATTCATTGAACCCTTTCAGTATGTGTGTCCAAGTTACTGTGATTTACTTCTACTCCCAGTGGGAAGGTGTTTGATTTCATTTCAAGGTTTTTTTTTTTTAAAAAAAAATCTTCTTTTTCTAAGTTCAAATAACAGTGTGAAATGGGGTATGAGGAACATAATATAAAGTAGTGTTTTTGTTTCTGAAGGACAGATATTAAGAGTTTCCTAACTCTGCACCTTTATTTGGTTGTGAGAATTTTTTGGTTGCAAAGGTGAAGGATTGATATGTTGTTTTCAAATCAATTATTAGGGAGGGGGAAGAAGTTGGTACACTAGAGGGGGTTGGGGAAGGAAGGGTTGTGATATTCTTGATTGTTGGCCTCGCAGTTCCCTTTTAGATTAGTAATTAATTCAAGGCCATTTTTTTTTCTGTTTGATATATTTTTGGTTCAATTTGGAAATCTTGGTTCACTTTTATTAGCTTCTAACATTAGTATAGGCTATGATAATGGAAAAGTTGATTGCTTGATGACATCTTGTTCCTTTGTTGCTGCAGTTGTTCTCTCCAAATTGTTTGTCAATGGATAATGATCAGCATGGCCAAAGTGTAAGTTTGAAGAGAAAGTCACCAGGAGATGGAGACCATTTACTCTTCAACAGTTTTTCTATGGATGACCTTAATGATGATCTCTTTGAAGGGATACTTTCATGGCTGCCAACTTCCACATTCTTTCGCCTTACTTCTGTGTGCAAGAGATGGAAATCAGTTGCTGCTTCTACCAGTTTCAAGCTTGCATGCTCTCACATTCCTTCAAGGGATCCTTGGTTTTTAATGGTTGCTCCCAACCTCAACCAATCTGTTATCTTTGACTCTGCTGAAAGCACTTGGAAAAGAATCAATCACCCTTCTCTACTGCATGAAGAATCTAACCAAAGTTGCATGCCAGTTGCAGCCTCTGGTGGCTTGATTTGCTACAGGAAATTATCAGGAAACTTCATTGTAAGCAATCCTGTGACAGGATCTTGTAGTGAACTCCCTCCACTTCAATTTTCCCCACAAGATCAACCTCTTAATGCCATTGTGATGAGCACAACTTCCAAAGACCAACTCTCCTTCAAAGTTGTGTTAGTCTTTGGTGAACTTCCAAATCTTTTGTTTAAAGTCTACAATTCAAGCTCTGGCTGTTGGGAAGGTGAAACTGCACTAAGGAGAAAGGTTGATGATAATTCCATGGTATATGACTCAACTGATGACAATGTTGTGTACTTCCTAAACAAAGCTGGAATTGTGGTAGCAAGCAACATGCAGAGAAGCCCATCTAAGCAATATTCATCAGTTATTACTAACAAAAATGGTCAAGAGATTGTTTACTTTCTTAGCTCCTCAGGGACAGTAGTAGCTTGCAATTTGACATGCAAGTGCTTCTTTGAGTACCCCAGGTTATTGCCAGTTTTCAGTGAGTATTCCATTGATGTTGTGGAGTGTAATGGAGAGGTGCTAATTGTTTTGTTATCAGAATTCTTGGAAACTGCAAGTCTTAGGGTGTGGAAATATGATGAAGCTAATAGAGGCTGGCAACAGATTGCAGCAATGCCTGCAGCTAATTCACATGAGTTGTATGGGAAGAAGGCAGATATTAACTGTGTTGGGGCTGGTAACCAGATCTTTGTATGCTTGAACTCCCCTGAACTATGTACTTACATTTTGTGTGATTTGGAGACCAACAAGTGGGTTGAATTGCCAAAATGTTGCATAAATGGTGAAGTCATAGACTTCATGTCTGCCTTTTCATTTGAGCCTAGGATAGAGGCTTCTGTGTGAAAGCAAATTGGTGGGGCCTTGTATATTGACTTTGATCACCATTCCTTTTCTTTTCCCTTAGTTCAGATTTTCTTTTCATTTGTAGTTGTACTTGAATCATTAAAGCAAAATAGGTAGATAGAGGAAGGAATGGAATCTAACCAAGTGATTGATTGCTAACTAAGATATTGTTATTATTTTCATTGATTGTTAGGTCTACACTGTTCTCTTTGAGTGTTATCAGACATCAATGAAATGACCTTGATGATTCTTTTCCCTTGGGGAGTATTTTTCTTGGTTGACCTTTGATGTGAAGCATATGTCAGTAGTGTTAGTGAATGACATTGAAGGAGATTGTGGGCAGTTTTTGCCTCAAATTTACCTGGTCCATTAATACTAAATAGTATGAAAGTTTTTTTTTTTTTAAAACGATAAAATAGAAGATCTTGAGTTATTTTTTTCATACAATACATTTCTTCTCATTATTTCTCTCTAACATCACCTATTCATATTTTCTATCCTAGGTGTATAAATTATTGTACAATATTATTATTCAACTATTATTTTCCTGAGGTCTAGAGAAAAATTAAAGATCAAATACAAAGGGGATTAAATACTCGGAAGGATCTACTCGACTCTAACAGAATTGTCTACCGTGGAAGATATACGTGGTCTTGCACAAAAAAATATACAATGGGGATTTCCTCTATCCAGATAAAGGGAATATTAGTACAAGCCCATTTTGCTAAATTACGGGCTGGGCTGCCATATTGCCTCACCTTTTGTAATTGGAAAAACCAAACCCAATAAAAGTGTGTCCAAGCCTTCTACAGCCACTAGCTATCAGATTTAATGAACTTTTCTTTTTCTGAGCTCTACTTTCCAAATGCTAGAAATAGAATAGCCTCAACACAATTAGATACCACGTATCAAAAGCCATCTTTGCAGCAAAGATAATACCCAGACGAATTCTCAATGATAGTGTCTCTATGTGCTCATTGATTAACTCATACAACATTCTAACCATGATTGTGACCCTGCCCAACGGAAAATGTAGTATCATGTAAGAACTCACTTTTATTGAAAAACTATATCTTGCATGTATAGTTTTTCTGATCTACGGTAAGTCGACATACATTAATAATTAATTAGATCCACATCATGGTGAAACTGTGAAAGCTTTAAAACACCATGTTACTTGCTATTTATTTTAATGCAATATTCCTATTTTGTCTTGATAGTTACTTTCTTTTTCATGAATAATGGCACTACTTTTATTAGGATCATTGTTAGTGAGTAATTCAACATGTGTATTGGGCCAAGCCCATTAATAAAACTGAGTACCACAACTTGTGATGATAGATATATAATGTACTTGGTGAGCAATCATAATACAGTTTTTTCAGTTTCACACAAATCCTCTCTAGATATCTCTTTCACTCTTACAGTGGTATCAGGAGCTTCAAGATCAGGGAAGCACAACGATGGCGAATGGTAGTGGAGGCACGTTGCTGGGAAACATACCAATGTTAGATAGCAAAAGCTTGAACAGTTATGATCGATGGTGCGTGAAGATGAAGGCAATCTTTGGATTACAAGATGTCTTGGATATCGTTCTGAACGGCTACAACGAGCTCCCGGAGACTCCCACTGACGCACAACGAGCTACGTTTCGCGAAGCAAAGAAACGAGATTGCAAAGCCCTGTTCTACATTCATCAGTGTGTTGACGATAGCAACTTTGAGAAGATTTCGTTGGCGAAAAATGCGAAAGAAGCTTGGGACATTTTGGCGCAGAGTTATGCCGGAGTAGAGAAGTTGAACACGGTGCGGCTTCAGACCTTGCGTCGTCAATACGAGTTGTTACAGATGGAAAATCAAGAAACCATCCAAGAATATCTTTTGCAGTTACTATCCCTCACCAATTTGATGAAGTCGTGTGGAGAAAATATGAAAGAAAGAACCATTGTTAAGAAGGTACTCCGAACCCTTAATACAAAATTTGATATGATTGCTGTCGCAATTGAAGAATCAAAATATCTTGATTCTTTGAAACTGGAAGAGTTGCAAGGTTCATTGGAAGCACATGAGCAGAGGCTAAGAGAAAAAGATGGTGAAAAATCAGGATCAGAACAAGCTCTATTAGCTAAAAAGAATAAAAGAACTGATGGTGAACGTGGTAAATTCAACAAGAGAGGTCGTGGAAGAGGATTTAGAGGAGGTCATAACGAAGGTCGTGGTTCGGATGTGAATGGAAGAGGACAAAATGATCAAAGCTCTCAGTGGAGAGGTATTAGAGGAGGAAACATGAATTGGAGGGGTGGTAGAAGAAAAGGTTATGTTAGGGGTGGCAGATCAGGTTCAGGTTCTAGCTTTGATAAGAGTCATGTGCAATGTTACAATTGTAACAAATATGGTCATTATGTTGTTGATTGTTGGAGTAAAGGAAGTTCGAATGGCAAAGAAGAAGAGGTCAATGTAGCTCAGAAAGAAGAATCTGAGGATGAAGTATTGTTGATGGTGACTACTGCAAAACCTGAGAAGAAAACTTGTGGTGAATCCTGGTACTTAGACACAGGCTGCTCGAATCACATGTCATTTCAGAAAAGCTGGTTCATTGATCTGAATGAAAAGATTGAAAGCAAAGTGAAGTTTGTAGATAACTCTACTGTGAAGTGTGAAGGAAAAGGAAGGATCTTGATTAGAAGGAAAGATGGGAAAACTGCTGTAATTTCAGATGTGTTGTATTTTCCTGCAATGAAACACAACTTACTGAGCATTGGACAACTTCTATAGAAGGGCTACTTGATTGATTGGAAGGATCAAATGCTAAGAATTCTTGATAAAAAGGGTTCACTAATACTAAAGGCTCCTTTGAGTAATAACAGGACCTTTAGAGTTGATATTTCAGTGTCAGATCATATGTGTTTTGCTGCTGCTGTCTTAGATACTAATTGGCTATGGCGTTTAAGGTTTGGGCATCTCAATTTCAGTAGCTTGAGTCAGTTAGCAAAAAATGAAATGGTGGAAGGATTGCCTCACATTGAGAAGAGCGAAGTTACTTGTGAAAGTTGTATGATAGGGAAGCAAGCAAGGAATCCATTCAAAGCACATGTGAAGACCAAAAGCAAGGATGTCCTGGAAGTGATCTATACAGATGTATGTGGACCATTTGAAGTGCCTTCACTTGGAGGTAACAGATATTTCATCACCTTTATTGATGATTTCAGTAAAAAGATGTGGCTTTACTTGATTAGCAAAAAATCAGAAGCTTTTAGATGTTTTGTTGAATTCAAAAGTCTAGCTGAAAAACAAAGTGGCAAAGTCCTCAAAGTAATTAGATCTGATGGTGGTGGAGAGTATACTAGTAGTGAGTTTGAGACTTTCTGCAGAAGAGAAGGATTGATTCATGAGGTTGTAGCCCCTTATACACCTCAACACAATGGCATTGCTGAGAGGAGAAATAGGACAGTCCTTAACATGGCTAGGAGCATGTTGAAGAGTAAGGAAATGCCACATTCCTATTGGGGTGAGGCTGTAACTACTGTAGCCTATATTTTAAATCTTTGTCCAACTAAGAGGCTCAAGTTAAAAACACCAGAAGAGGTTTGGTCAGGCAAAAGACCTAGTGTAAAACATCTTAGAGTTTTTGGTTCAATCTGTTGGAGGCACATTCCTGATGAAAGAGGGAGAAAATTGGATGACAGGAGTATGAAATTAGTTCTTATTAGATATCATCCAACAGGAGCCTGTAAATTGATTGATCCTATCACAAAGAAAATTGTCATTAGCAGAGATGTACTGGTTGATGAGAAAACTACTTGGAATTGGAATTCTTTGGAATCAAACAACAACAGCAGACTAGAGTTATCTTTGTCAGATCCAGAAGAAGATATTGAACGGGTAGCTACTGTTGTGCCTGTTGATGTGAACAATGGATAAACAATTGCAGTTGGAAGAAATAGACCAACAAGGGCAATACAGGCACCTACAAGGTTTGGTGATTATGTGATAAATTCAGATAAGGTAGTCACTGCAGAAGGAGAACTCATTGGTGAAACTGAGGATGAAAATGATTTAGTGTATTTGGCTTTATATGTTGAAATAGAACCAGAACCGGTTTGCTTTGAAGAAGCAATTCTAAATCCTAAATGGCTGGAGGCTATGCAGGAAGAGTTGAATGCAATACAGAGAAATCAGACATGGGAACTAACTGATCTTCCAAAGAATCACAGGCCAATAACTGTAAAATGGGTATATAAGACTAAACTGAATCCTGATGGATCAGTTGCAAGATATAAAGCTAGGCTCGTGGCTAAAGGTTTTCTCCAAAGAGAAGGACTGGATTACAAGGAAATCTATACTCCCGTTGCTAGAATGGAGACAATAAGGACTGTTGTAGCTCTTGCAAGCTATAAAGGATGGCAAATGCACCAGATGGACGTGAAGTCTGCCTTTTTGAATGGTGAGCTAAAAGAGGAGGTTTATGTTACACAACCACCTGGATTTAAAGTGGTTGGTGAAGAACACAAAGTTCTCAGATTGAAGAAAGCCCTTTGTGGTTTGAAACAGGCTCCAAGGGCCTGGAATAACAAGATTGATGGATTCCTCCTGCAACAAGGTTTTTTAAAATGCACAGTTGAGTATGGCATTTATTCTAGAATTGAGAATGGTGAAGTATTAATAATCTGTCTGCATGTGGATGATCTCTTGGTAACCAGTAGCAATACAAAGTTGATAGAAGAATTTAAAGGTAGAATGAATGTTCAGTTTGAAATGACTGATCTTGGAAGGCTGTCCTATTTCCTTGGTATGGAATTCATTGATAGTAAGAAGGGGATTCTGCTTCATCAAAGCAAATATGCCACAGATGTGCTAAAGAAGTTCAGGATGAGTGAATGCAATGCAGCAGCTACTCCTGTTGAAGCAAACCAGAAGCTTGATAAGGATGAAGATGGGAAGTCAGTAAATGCTACACTATACAGGAAAATGGTAGGTTGCTTGAGGTATCTTTGTTGTAGCAGGCCAAACATTTGTTTCTCTGTTGGTTTGTTGAGCAGGTTCATGGAAAATCCAAAAGCATCACACTTTGCAGCTGCTAGGAGGACTCTTAGTTACATAAAAGGGACTGTTGATTATGGTATTTTACTCCCTAATGCTACACATCAGAATGGAGGATAACTAATAGGATATTCTGATTCAGATTGGGCTGGAGAAAAAGATGAATGTAGAAGCACAACTGGCTATGTTTTTCTACTGGGAAAATCACCAATCTCCTGGTGTTCAAAGCTGCAACCAGTAGTTGCACTCTCCTCCTGTGAAGCAGAATATATCTCTGCTGCATATACAACTTGTCAAGCTCTTTGGCTTGAAAGCTTGGTAAACCAAATTCTGGCTAGACCTGAGAAGACAATGACACTGAAGATTGATAACAAATCTGCCATCAGTTTAGCAAAGAATCCGATACATCATGGTAGAAGCAAGCATATTGAGACAAGGTTTCATTTTATCAGAGAGAAAGTAAGAAAGAAGAAGCTGCAGCTAGAGCATTGTGGAACCAAGGAACAGTTAGCACACATCATGACAAAGCCATTGAATACTCGTAGATTCATAGAGCTTAGAAAAGGTTTGAATGTAAAATCAGTTGCTGAATTAGGGGGTTGTGTTAATAAGTAATTCAGCATGTGTATTGGGCCAAGCCCATTAATAAAACTGAGTACCACAGCTTGTGATGATAGATATATAATGTACTTGGTGAGCAATCATAATACAGTTTTTTCAGTTTCACACAAATCCTCTCTAGATATCTCTTTCACTCTTACAATCATGACTTGAATTGAATTGCCAGAATTGGTTTTTGTTAAACTTCATACCATATCATATGGTTGCTTAATGTTATATGTTTTTCATTTTTTTCTAAGCTTCAAACTAGAATAAAGATTTGCTAGATATGTACATTGAGTTGAATGAATTTTCTGTGATGGAGTACTTTGTAAAGGTATATTTAATTTATGAGTAATAAATTTTGTTATCAATAAATTCTAAAAGATGGGAATAATGTTTTAAAGTATTTACTAAGATTGCAACAAACGGGCTAATGTTACTATCCATTTAATGATGCTTTATTGCTTTTACCAATTTAGTGATGGACACCTATTATTTGGTCAGTGTGGTTTAATAAAGTGTAAGTCTTAATCCAAAAGGCTTTTGATGGGAAGACTCATTAGGTTATATTTACATATGAGTAGGTTTGCCCTGCTCCATAACTTTTGTATACTCTTGCATGGCGAGAGTTGTAGAGGAAAATTTAGTTTTCCAAAGGAGATTGTCATAATCCACTATTAATTTTATCCGGGCTAACCCAACGTTTCTCTTAGCGTAAAGTGAATTTTATGAAGAGATATTTTTTTACCCTTCAATATATTAGTTCATGTTTATTAGGATAATTTAAAAAAATATATATTATTTTTTAATATAATTATTTGTGTAATAAATCTACTTACACTGATACAATAGAGTCTAATCAAGTAAAATGACATGCTTATATATATACCCACTAATGGATAAATCTCTATACTTAACTAAGTACAGAAAAGAGAGTTTGGGAGAGTACGAGAGAATACGTAATATCAATATAGCACGGCTTAAAGAAGAAAAATCACAAAAAAAAAAGCAAGTAATTAGACAAATAAATGTAAAAAAATGATATATATATATATATATATAATCAATTATTAATAATTATTACTTATGAGCAAAGAGAAATTGTGATAAAATGAGTTTTTTAAGGAAAAAGACTTAGTTACTCTTAATAATTTAATATTACTTACTAAATAATTATTAGTTATTTTTAAAAAAAATATTGATAGTAGATAAAATATTTTTTAAGGACCTAAAATAAGGGTGTTTTTTGGGGCCGCTTTAGGGTTAGGCCGAACATGAATTTGATATATATGCATCTTATCTTAATATATTTCGCGTTTTACAATCGCATATCTGATTTCACTTAATCCTTACATGTATATTGTTTCTATAAGGATTTTATATTTTTAATACTACAATTTACGGGGCTCTCTCTAATGTGGTTGATGGTTCATGACTTCATGTGGACCAAAAGGGTAACATTTGCTCCATTATAACCGTTAACTTTATTATTTATATCATTAACAGTGTATGTTTAAAAGATTACCGATTAGTTAGATGAAGGGTCCATATTTACACACAACTCAGAGAATTTTGAAAACACAAGAGGGACTCTTTAGGGAGACTATGGTCCTTACCAGAGTGATCTAAAGATGTTGAGCATTCAAATTTTGATTTATCAACAGAAAGCCTTTTATGGTGACCCCTTCTCTTTGATCTGGATCCTCTCTTGTCCTTACAGTTTTTTCAACAAATTTTAGCTATAAAATAGTTATGAAATCACTAGGTAACTAACGTCCATAGCTAATGAGTAAGTGCTTGTTTGGTTTAAATTTTCAACCATTCAAAATCAATTCTGCAAAATTGATTTTAAATCACTCCCGTTCAACGTACTTCGTAAAACGTGCATCATCCATTTCAACCATTTATTTCTAGAATCAATTCTACTCAATTGTAAACCAAACCGACCTTAAATATTTCATAGATAAATTTGACTGGAGAGGCTACACAACTAGTGAGGATCCTTACTACTTTCTTTATCTGTGCCTTAGATAAAATTTACATACATATTTTTCCCTTTGCATTAAGTTTTCTACTAATATGACATTAGTTTTTTGCGGGGTCAGAGCATCGTATTCTTCATCCCATTAGCATAAACAAGCAAAGCATGCTCACTTAATCAACTAACATACATTAAAAAAGAAACCAAAGAGTTATGGCTCAGTTGGCAACGCAGACTGAGATTGTGTGAAGAGCTCTCGGTTCGATCCCCATTAAACACATTCTTCGGGAGGGGTGAGGAGCATTGTGACTAAACCCCGAACAAGATTGACCCTGGTTTACACCAAAAAAAAAAAAAGAAAATAGTGCTTCTAAAAAATTTAGATCCAACACCAAGAAGAGGGCCACGAGTGTGGATCAGTCGCGGTTACGACTAAGAAAGATTTGCTATCAATTTCAAAGCTCACGAAGCTACGACTGGGATTTACTCTACTACAGTGTTTAGGGAGACGATGTGCTTTACTTTACAAGTGAAAAGAGTGCTCTGCTCTGTAAGCGAAGATAGTGCTCTGACTCTATTTTGTTTGATTATTAGCAATTTACATTTGGGTCCAAAAAGAAAATAATTTATATTAAAAAAACAAACGTTCCCCTTCACCTATAGAAATCGATCGATAAAATTTACAATGGTTCACTTTGACCAATTTTTTCTTCATCCACACTAGAATCATCTCAATTTATACACACACAAGTTTATTTTCCATATCACTCATTTAATTAATTAATGGAAGCAATGTTGCTTAATACTCCTCCGGTCCTATTTGTCCTATTTATAAGACACACTTTTAATCCAAACACGCATATTAAAAAAATATGTTTTAGTGTATTGATTTTTAAAAATCTCCTCTAACTATCAAACTTAACCCTATTTAAAATTAAACTCCATTCAATTTCCCATATTAACCAACTCTTGAAAACTACAAAGGTTCATTAATTGTAGAGGGTAAAGATGAAAAATTAAAACTAATAAATAATTTTAAAACTTTTTAAAAGATCCTATAAAAAGGACTAAAACAAAATTCTCAAGAATGTCTTATAAAAAAGACCGGAACGAGCATATACCATTTATTGTAAATCAGTCAAACACCATCTTACATGTAATATTTCTTTAGCATTTTTTTTTTACATTTGGGGAACGTCATTTTTGTGGTTTTCTCAAAAAGTAAGGGCATTTGATATTTTTTTCTTGTTCAATGGTAATTATGTAATTTTCTCCCGAGAAATGACAACCAATGGAATAAATAAAGAAAGACAAGATAGAAAATGTGATATATATCATAGATGATGTGATAGAGAAATATGAGAAAAATATGTTATATAAATTATTGTATGTTTTGGTTGTATAAATTTATTATCTCTTTTTCTTTTGTGCATAACATTGACAGTTTCTTGATTATTTACACACACATTTCATTATAGGTGCCATTTATTATGCACCTTTGAGGTTAGGGGTTCAACTTGCCCCCGTATGAAAAACTACTTTCACCGGTTTCACGCTCAGCGGTCGACCTCAATTAAAAAAATACGTTAAAAGACATTTTTGCATTTTGATCCATGTTCCTACTCTATTACAGTTTCCATTTCGTGATACTTTTGTGTATGTTTACATAGTTGTTCTCTCTCCGCTGCTTCCTCGACAACCTTACTCCTTCTCCCTTATCCCTTTTACGTTTTGTAGCAAAATCGATTGTAGCATAGAAGCACACTTACTTTTCATTTCGTAGTAGATATCTCCAAAATCGTTGAATCTGAAGAGGGTCGCGGTTGGAAGGGGGATTTAATTGATTGTACCTAGGAATGGAAGTAGGTCGAGCCAAGTTAGGCTTTGCAGGGCCCAAGCCTAGCCATTTTTTAGGCTTGGTCTGACCTGTTTCAAAGCTTGATTTAGCCTATTAGCCTGTTTAAAATCATGTTTCATATTATGACCTTTAAATAGGCCAATAAATCTATCTCTAAATAGGCCGTTGCGTTTAAAAACAAATAGACTTACTTTTTTTATAATGTAAATATGTCACTAACATATACCTTTAAATAGGACAATATGTCTATCTCTAAATAGGCCAACAAGAGAATTTTAAAAATTATATATTATTATATTATATATAATATATAATATACTTATATGATTAAAAAGCATAAGCCTAAGCCTGACCTATTTAATTAAAAAGACTTTTTCAAAAGTCTAGACTGACCTTTTTATTAAACCGGCCGATCCAAACTAGGCCTTACGTAGGCTGGGTCGTAGGCCCCCGACGAGCGGGCTGACCTATTTCCACCCCCACTTGTAGCAGATCTATTGAGCGTAGCCGTTGAATTTGAAGAGGGTTGCGTTTGGAAGGGCGATTTTCTTGCATCATATTCATTGAGCGTAGCCATTGAATCTGAATAAGGCCATCTTAGGAGGGTGATTTGTTTGTAGCAGATCCATTGAGCCTAGCCATTGAATCTGAAGAGACGTTGCACAATACAATGTTGGGGAAATGCAAAGGGGATCATAATGAGGTACGTTTCCATTCCGTGAAATTGAATGAAAGTGTTGCTGATTTGTGTTGTCTGTGATTTGAATAAAGGTGTGATGATGCGAAATTGTTCATAATGTATTGCTTTGAACCTTTTTTTTGTTTATATTAAAAGAGAAATGAGATGTGTGTGTTATTTGATTGTTTCATTACGATGTTGAGTTCATTACGGAGTCCCTGAAATAATTTTTTATTATTTCTTAATAGAAAGTATGTTGGGATGTTTAGATTCTGGACTTTATAGGTTTGAATTTCCTTATTGTTGTGTCTTAATTTGTTAGGTAATAGATGAATCTAATCATGTTTCGAATGAAATGGATGAAAGCAATGGCGGCGATAACACTGAAAATGGGAGGCTATGCTTACGTGAAGGTTTACGACATTTGCCTTTTTTACAAGCTTAGCTACCAAGTCATAGTTATATATAAATAAATGGGGAATGGACGTTTCACTTTCAGGATTTTTAGCACCAAAGGTATAGGAGAGGTTGAATACCCAATACCAAATCAAACTAATCATCATGGTCATGACAATATTGTTATTCAACCTAACCAGAATATCATCACAAAACAAAAATGACCTTGAAGAAGTACTAGTTGTTCCAAGTGAAATATTGTGGTCAAACACAGTCTCAAAGCGACAAATCATGGAAAATAAGGCCTGGTTTGCATCCTCACATATCCTTTTCTCTAAAAATCTATAATATCAAATTCTTTTATTTCTATTACACAAATTATTTCAAGTTATTCTTACTACATCAGTTATTCATAACTAACACATCATTTAAATTTACAAAGGTTGTCCCTCTTTGGGTAGTTAAAAGCTACTTCAACAAAGACCAAAAGGATTTCCTCATCAAATTACCCGATGGAGTAGTCCAGCCATGGTACTTGCTTTGGAATCGATATATAACCAATCACTGCAAGATGGGAAAGGGTTGGTATCAATCCAGTAGGAATGAGCAAGTTAAAGAAGGAGGTGTGTTAACATTTTGGAAGTTGGAAGGAGAAAACTTCCTTAAGCTTGTTTTGAGACGAACAAGGGAATAGCTGCCACATGTTCGTCTAAACCTATTGCTATTATATTTAGGGATGACAAAACGAGCTTGGCCTGATGGGCCATCCCGTCCCAACCCGTCAATTTTGTAGGGCTGGGTTGGGGACTTCCAACCCATTGGCCCGTTCAAAAACGGGCTGAAAGAGTATTCGAGCCGGAATAAATTTATTAAAAAAACAAAAAACTAGATTGTTGGAGAGGTGAATTTTTTTAATTGGAATTCAAACTTAGGGCTACTGCTACACACGCTACATCCCACAGCGTTTCCCTTCGTTCACTCTCTTCTCTTCAATTCAGAAACACAAATCAGAGATTCAGAGATGCTGCTTCACTCTCTTCTTCTCTCATCCAACAGCAGCTTCTTCAACCTTCTGCGGCGCGTCGCGCGCTGTCGCCTGGTCTCTCCTCCGGTCTGGTCGTTCCCCGCGCGCCAGGTCCCTCCTCTGCTCCAGTTGTTCTTCATCGTGTCCCTGTAGCTTCTCCATTCTTCATCGCGCGTCGCGTCCCTCCTCGCAGTCAGCGGCGGCGGAACCCTCCTGGCAACAGGCACAAGTTCTCCCCGTCGCTTTTTCAGCTCAAAGGTCTTTTTCTCCTTTTGGTCATAGTTTGATTTTGCACGGGTGTTTTTGTTCACTCTGTAATTTTGTGACTTGCATTTCTACGGAGTGAAGGTTCTTTATTATCAGTTGCTGCAGTTTTGAAGGAAAAAATTGATCCTGTTGGGATTTGGAGTGAGATCAGTATTTGGAAGAGAAAGTTGAAAAATGGGGTTTTGGTGTTTTAGTTTGGAGTTAAGGTGATCCTTTTTTTACTTTGTTGTTTTGGAGTGTTTTTGTTTGATAGCAAGTGATGTGGAAATGAATGATGCTAATGGGAAGGGTTTTTCTTATTTGACCATGACGAAGAAGAAGAATCAGAGGCCAGGTGGTTGCATTGGTATTTTCTTTTAGGTCCGGTTGTTCTTCGCCGTCGTCCCTGTTTTTTTGTTATGTTTTCTTTTTTTTTTCGGTGGGACAACTCGTTACAACCCGTTCCGTTTTAAATTTCATTTTGTTATAAGGGTTGGCCCGTTCAACCCATTCAAATATGGGCCGGGCTGACATTTTTTTGTCCATTTTTCATTTAGGGCCAACCCGTCCAGTCCCGTTTTCTAAAGGGTTGATCACGGGCTGGGGACGGGCCAGCACGTTTTGCCACCCCTAATTATATTTTGGCACTTTCTTTTTTGGTGTTGAAGTTGTAATGAGCTACGTGACTCTTTCACTTTCTTCTTGGGATGCAATTTGAACTTTAATTATCATGTAGTAAATTTAAAAAAAAATCTCATATTCATGGTTGCACATGAATGAATTATTATGATTTCAAAATGAATAAATTACGATTAATATAATAAAATTGGTTTTAATTGAGGACTTAATCAATATCCTATAATGTAGATCAACTACATGAACAAATTTAAAATAAATTAATTTCCAACACGTTCGAAATAAATTTAATTTTGGACTAAATTATTTAACAACACATTGGAAATAAATTTAAAATAAAAAATTATGTTCCTTGCATGTCAAATACATTAAATTAAAAAAAGTTAGGACTTTTTTGCAAATACACAGTATCGCATGAAAAGATGCTAGCGGGAATTGACCTGCCGACCCATCACAACCACCCGCTCTTTACTACCCAGATCCAACGGCTATAAAGTAGGGTGCAAATTAACCGCGACCTTCATCATATCCATAAATCTTCTTTATTTGATTATAAGTATCCCACAAGTACTCTAATTTTACTATCTTTATTATGTGAGAAGCTATGAAAAGAAAAGTGTGCGTCAAGCTTTTTTTCATTAATGGAATGAACATTGAAGAGTTATTATTATGTTTTCTGGTCCATAAAAATTAAATTGGTGTAAGAAACTTGATATAGTTTTGGGCCTACGCTTGGAGAGTTGAGCTTCCTTCTTCGTTTGGAGCAGCTAGCCTACTCTGGCAGTGGGTTTACACCGCCTTTATTTTGTCCACTCCATGTCCCATGCTATTTATCAAGTGCCTGCAGCTATGCAAGTTTCATGAATTGATAACATTTGTATGTTCATTATAATGCAAAACAACATTCCAACTTGATTTTGGAAATAAATAAATCGATGAGACCGATGCTTTTTTGCATGCATATATAATGATCGTGTATTGTAGTGTCACCTCCAATTCCTCTTATCAAATGACCATCCATCATAATGTGCACTCACTGGGTTGGTTGCTTTACAACCCTTTTTTATTTGGTAATAATTTTTTATAATTAAGTTCCATGATATTTTTATTCATATTTATAATAACAATATCATAAATCTTTTTGTTTTCTTTTATCTACTCTCTTCTCTCCTCTTTTTTCTTAATCCAAACACACTCAGGTACCGCCTATGAGGACAAGAGGAGAGGAACTTGGCTCATGAGTCATGACTTTAATCCTCAAGTTTTAGTACACAGAAAGATAAATATTAATATACTAAAAAAAAGATAAAAAAAAATTTGAATGCTTTGTTGAAATTCTAGAAACTTAATTTATATATTAGAAATTACATAATTTAGTTTTAAAGATGTCAAGTATCTGTCTCATCACTATCATATATAGAGCTCATTTTAGAGAGTTGAACATTTATTTTCTTTATTCTCTCAATTAAAATAAAAAATAATTTTTATTTTGTGTGTGATGTACACATGTTTTAAAAATAAATCTTCTTATATATATTTATTTTATCTAATACTTCCTCCGTCCTATTTTACTTGACTTTTAAGGTTGTGAAACGAGAATTAAGGAGTTTTATAAAAATTATAAACTAATTCCTACTATAACTTTTATCTCTCATATTAAAAACACATCATTCAAGAATTATACATTAATTAATTGATAGATGTGGAATTGGAAAAGGCCTTTTAATAGTGTATTGATATTATAAAACGATAATTAAATTGGGACATTTTTTTTGCTAAAACGTCAAATAAAATGGAACAGGGGGAGTATTATAAATTAAATTATACTATCTCAGATCCTATTTATAAGAGATGAAAAAATATTTTTGCTTGATTCTAAATATAAAAAACATAATACTATTTTGAATTGTATTAATTATAAAGTTCATTTTATTCCCTTAATTTATTATCCACTACTCACCTATTTTCCATGATAGTGGATGTACTATGTTATTTTCAATGACCAACTATTGGAGTATGAGCAACTACTTTAATGATGGCTTTAATTATATATCAGTAATTTTTTCATTATTTTAATAAGTTAATATCAAGGATATTTATGAAATAAATTTTAAAATTATGGTATTATATTTGTTAAATTAACTAATTTCAAGACATTTCCTTAATCTTGATGACTTAGTCCTATGTTTCTTATAAATAGAATCAGGGGAAGTATTAATTTAATAAATTCAGTCATTAATGAACATAAATATATATAATCTTATAGTTGATGCCTAACTTTTTATATATTATAGATTTAATTAATATACATCAACAGTATAAAAAGGTTTTACACTGTTATCCAATGATATGTTGCCACATATTGAATTTAATAATACATGAGGTGTCATATGTGATAACACATCCATGGATGACAGTATAAATTTTTTTTACACCGTCCGTGTATACTAATTAAATATATTATATATTAAAAATAAAATTATAGGATAAAGTATTGAATACTTTTTTAATTATATGAAATTTTGTAGAAGGTATACTTTCCACTATGTTATTTTTAGTTCTGCGAAGTGTGGGGGGATTTGTTTAATAAATTATCCATTTTTGTATCTATATACTATATCTAATTATAATTAACTATGACGTAAATGAAATATGCATATATAACTATATAAGGTTATTCTTTTCCATTATTTGATACAAAGAACCATAACACAAGATACATATCGCGAAAGCAAAAGTGGCCTGGCTACATCTCATATGCATATGTTGTTATCGTTTCCTTATAAATAGGATGAAGAGAAATGAGATGGGTGGAAATGGAGGGAAATAAACCTACTTTTCTTGTTTGGTGGCACAGTGAAAATGAGGAGAAATGCACTTTTTCGGTGGGTCCCACGCCTTTTGTATTTCTCTCCAAAGTTGTGGAGAAATACATAGAAATGGAGTTGTGGTCACGCAATAATCAATTATTTTGTGTGATTTGATACAAAAATCGATTATTTTGTGTGATTTGATATAGATAATCGATTATTTTGACAAAATAATCGATTATTTTGTATCAAAAATCGATTATTTTGGTTCTATTTCTCACCTATTTCATTCATCAAACAACCTACTTTCACATTTCTCTTCTATTTCTCACTCATTTCACCCACACCAAACAACCCTTATTTCTCCTCCATTTCACCTCCATTTCTCTTCTTCCCACTTCTCTTCTATTCATTTCTTTTCTCTTCATTTCTCTACTCCCACCAAACAAAGCCTATATGTGTTGAGAGTGGGGTATCAACTCAAATCAAAACAATAGCTATCTAGAGTAGAAGGCAAAAGTCCCTTTAATACTTATATGATCACATGAAGGATTGGTTTTTACAGGGTTTGATTCGTTGCAACTTGCCATTGCAAAACCATATATAATGGAAGTTTATAAAAGGGTCTTTTATCTTTGGTACGTGCCTCTATCAAATTGATCAACAGACTTTTTTCTCTTCTTTCCTCTATTGAGACTCCACTTCCTTCTTTTTATTTAATTTAAAATTATCAAAGCAAATCTGGTGAAGAAGGAAAGTTGGTGTGGCAGATTAAAATCAAAACTCATGAAGTGGTCCCACCGCCATATGCGTACTTATAGCTGAAAATGACCTGACAATTTGGGAGGTTAATTGCAGGAGGCAAATGGTGTGAGGGGCTGCATTCCAATTCATAAATGACAATTCAATCTTTGCTAGCTATGGAAGCACCATTACTAATAATAGGGATATATTTAATTTACTTGTGTGCCTGAAACCCCAACCCAAGTGGAGGCCACATAATTGCAAGTTGTTCAAATTAGGACCTTAGATTTTTTTTCTTCCCTGTGAATGTGATCCATGTTTCCCTGGTTATTTTATTTTTTTATAAACTAAAGTTATCCTCAAACCGATAGCTAGAGACTAATCCCTGTACAGATCACTGAAATGAGTTTTACCTCTCTCAACAAATTCTTTTCCATATACAATGCCAGAGATTGAACCATTATCAAAATGCTTAAGGATCAACTATCTGCCAACTATCCAGACTTTCCCTAGTTATTTAGTTTTCTCCCTGGTTATTTAGTTTTCAAGAAAGCCGGGTTAATTAAGAACCAAATAATTATCCTACACTCCAAATTGAGGGTATAGAGAGATAGAGATCAAAAGAAAGAGATAGCTAGAAAAGAAAAAAAAAAGAAAAGAAAGAAAGATTAAGTGATCATAAATATATATGATAAATATGATGTTATGTGAAAAAAAAAAGAGAAATATATATAAAAAAATAAAGTGAAAAAAGAGGTGGAGAATTTATAGATGTATTAATATCATATTTGTTACTCTCTTCGGTCATATTTATAATATAATGTTTGAAATTCTTTTATGATCCTATTTAAAAAATAAAGTACACAAATCTAAAAACATTTAATATTTTTTGACCATTAAAGGTTTTTTAAATTGACAAAATTATGGTAGTGGAATTTAATTTTAAATAGGGGTAAATTTGTAATCTCGTAAAAAAATTTAAAATTGATGCATTAATTACTTTTCTTAATATTCGCCCTTGAGTACTACTTAATTTTACTCCCCCGTCCCTTATTATAAGACCCTTTCAAACGTTTCACACGGTTTAAGAAAAGTTGGTTAATGCATTGGTCTTTTAAAAAAATTATAAAATTCCAAATATACCCCAAATTAAATGTCAGCATATTTTAGAGACATTAATTGTCACATGGTGGAAGACTCAAATGTCAATTTCTATTAGTGTAGTTGAGCATGTGGGTAAAACTCCATTAACTATTCACACTAATCAATATATATGGAAATAAAAGAGTTAAACATTAATGAAGGACAAATATGAAAAAAATGATTAATTCATCTAAAAATCTGCAAAAGTTCTTAAGGGATACTTGATTCTTCTAGAAGAGGTCTTATAAATAGGGTGTGGAGAACATATTTGCGGAGGTTTTAAAAACACCCCACAAATTAATTTGTAGAGGGTAAAAACCCCGTAAATCGAAATAAAAACATCCACAAATAGCTTTTTTCTTATAGTGTCAAGCATACATGAACCTTGACAATATTATTTTATGCATTTAATGGATATTACATTGTCATCCAATAATACGTTATCACATCATTCGATTTTACATTGTCTGTACAAGCATAATATAAGCTTCCACTATTGCTTGTGTGTAATGTTATAATTTTAGAAATGAAATACTATAACCTCTTTTAAATTTCAATATTTTTGGAAAAGAGGAACAGTCGAACAATTAAGTAAAGTAAAAAGTCCAATCATCTAGACACTGATTATTAAGAGAACGAAATTGTGTAATATTTTATTATAAATTAAACGCTAAGTATTTGTTGGGAAAAATATAAATGTATGATAACAATACTAGGATAAGTTCGAGGTATGATGAATATTTACTTTGAAAAATTAAATATAAATAATAAATTATTAAATAGCTATTTATTTTTTAAAGATGTATTATTTAAAGATAAGTGAAATAAACTGTGAAGGTTAGTATCAAGACACTAGTAACTCATTATGTGTTTTATCCATTTTCAATAATTTTACTTACAAATATTTAAGCTTCTTCCACTTATGTGGGCTTTCAATAAAATAAAAAAATAATTGTTTATTTTTTAATATTATTATTTCAAATGAATAATTGTTTTCAGTATTATTCAATATTTTAAAAAATGTGATATGTGTTTTTTTGTGTAAAATGAAAATACTGAGATCTGAAGCTAAAATGGTCAAATCCCCCACCACTAGATTGACTGATAAGTGAAAATTAGTTGATAAATTAGAGCACTTTTTAGTTCACTTATCAAGGATAAAATGGTAATTTTGCCCCAGTTTAATCCCTTTTTATTAAATATTAGAGAAATTGTATTTATTAATCTGAGATTTGAATTTAATGCTATTTTGATAGAAATATTGCTGATTTTTGCAGAATTTTGCAAGGATTTGATTTGAAGGAAAGATAGCATTAAATAAGGGAGATATCTGCAAGATTTGAAGTTTAATTGAAGGCAATAATGAAGATTTGAAGATTATTTGAGAGCAATTAATGAAGATATCACTGCTAATTAAACAAGGATTCTGCAGACAACCTTCCTAAATAAATCCAAGATGCTCAATAAATGTAAGATTTCATCAAGAAAAGGAAACAAGGAAAGACAAATCAACCAAAACCAGTCTCGGGGAGAGATCAAGTTAAAAAGAGAAAGATTGAAGTTGCAGGACGCATTCTGCGCTTCAACCTGCGCTGTAGCGCAAGGTGAAGCGCAACTCTCTGGATCCTGCGCTGCAACCTGCGCTGTAGCGCAGGGTGAAGCGCAAGTTACGAAGATTCTTTCCCTGTTGCCATTTTTAGATAGATTTCTCCCCAATTTTCTTTGTCTTTCCTTAGCCTAAAAATAGGAACCTCTTGCACCAGATCAAGTGTGCACGATTATTGTAATTCAGTCACATTTCAGTGATTATGCACCAAAGCTAATTTTGGAGTAGGAGAGGAGGAGCGCTTCACAAGGATTGAAGATGGTGACAACATCTTCGGTGGTTTGTATGGCTACCTTGTGTAGTTAACTCTCCATTAGAATTGGATGTAATTGATTCTATCCCCAAGTGTATGTAAACTCTATATTATTATTTCCTGAGCTCTCTGTCTATACTATTGGTAATCTTATTATGTGCTTAATTCCTAACTTCCGCGCTTGCGCCTGAGTTATAGGCTAGTTTCGACTAGGATTGAGGATGGGGGAGCGGATTCTGAAGAAAACCCATTCTCTGAGTAAATAAGAGGACTCGGTAGCCAGTGAACCGAAACATGGGCGTTGCTAGTGATTGATGGGTAGTGTGAGTACTCTAATGAAGGGCGTCTATAGGATAGTCATGGTTATTAAATTACAGATAGCAAAGGATTAGTTGATTGTGAATCCAGGAAGCGAAACGTGGATGTATTCTAATGAGTGATGGGTAGTGACAGTACTCTAGCGAAGGTGCGTCCAGAGGAGTAGGCCTCGTTTATCAATTAGTTCTTTTACAAACAGAATAAAAGAAAGCAAAATAAGCTGAGGGTAAGTCTGTCGCCTGGGAGAGCCCGCATGGATTACCTTTGAGTGTGTGAGGCCGCTGGTAACTCGGGGTCTTAGCAATATAGTTTGTCTACAGTATTATAGAGTAAACCTAAAATAATAGATAGTTTTTACATGCACGAAGGGTGTGATGATATGAAGTTCAATCCTAATCCAAGTAAAGTGTCTCTAACTCTTCCTTTCTAATTCATTAATTATTAAATTTCAGTTTATAATTTCCGCAACAATATTCTCAAACCTTTTGTTTCCCTTGATAAATAGATCACGACAATACGCGAGTTGACCGTTCCCTGTGGATACAATAACTCTTCTTACTATTATACTACTGGATTTTTGGTTCGCTTGCCATAAACCCATCAAGTATTTTTGGCGCCGTTGTCGGGGAACAGTTTCCAATTCGTGTAGACCTTGGAGGTCTAGTTATCAAGTGTACATATTTCTTTTTTAATTTTGTTTTCACATTTACGCTTTTCAAGTTTATTGTCTCAAGCCAGATGATAAACAAGTATGGAAGGCACTTAAAGAACCTTGGGAGACTACATATCACATCAAGGAATGTGATATCACTCTAGTATCGCCATTCCTAAGACCACAAAAGCTTTAGAATTCAAAGCCTCACACCTTCATCTTGTTGAAAATCACCAGTTCTCAGGCTTAGAACATGAAAATCCAAATAATCATCTTTCTGCATTCTTTGGATTAGTTGACATGATGGGATTTGCTGAATAGGACAAAGAGGTTGTACACTTACGTTTATTTCCGTTTTCTCTTGCAGGTAAGGAGAAGGAATGGTTAACATTTCATCCTAGTCAAAGCCTGACTACATGGAAAGAAGTTGAGGAGAAATTTCTGCGTAGATTCTTTCCTGTGGAGCATTACATTAAAGCTAAAGCAGACATATCAATATTCAAGCAGGAAGCTAGTGATCCATTGTATGCAACTTGGGAAAGATACAAATCCTTATTGTTCAATTGCCCAAACCACGGGTTTGATGATATTACCCAACTCAACTTCTTCTACAATGGGCTCAAACCAAAGTGCAAATCTTTCATAAATATTGCAGCAGGAGGGTCGATTTTATCAACAGATGCTAAGCAAGCACTCACAGTTATTGACAATTGTGCTCACAGCAATCAGCAAGATTTATGCTGGAATCAACCAATTCAGGAAGAGGAGCTGCCTGAGCAAGATTCTGTCAAAGTTCTTGAGCAAATAGAGAAATTAAGCCAGCAAGTGCAGCTGCTCATCCAACAACAACAAGTAAAGCAAGCTGTCAGCGAAATACCTTCAAAAATGGTATGTGATTTTTGCAAGGGGAATAACCTTAATGGACATTGCTCTTATCCTGAAGGCAGAGTGGAACAAGTTTACTTCCTAGACAGTTCAGGAAGCCATGACAAAACCTCCAAGAGTCATAGTCAAAGTGACAACACAGCACCTGACATCAACTCTAGAATTGAAGAAAAGCTCAATAAGCTGACACAAGAGATGATAGCCAGTCAAGAAGCAATGCAAGCAACATTCATGCATCTATCAAAGCAAGTGGAGGAGATCAGAAGAAAGTTTGATGAACAACAATCAGTTTGCAAATCAATCTCCACTCGAAGCGGCAAGGAGATAGGAAGGGGTATTGGTGACAACTTGTCAACAGAAAAGGAAGTCTTGGAAAGAAAAGAGCAAGAGGTTGAAAAAGAGGAAGAGGAACCAGAATACCAGATGGAATCAAGAGCTAAAGAACCTTCACCAGAGCTTCCTCACCGAGAGCTACCTTACCCCAGGATCCCCACCAAAAAGAGTCAAGATAGGGAATTTTTCAGCTTTCTGGATACTATAAAGAAGCTGGAGATCAAGATTCCTTTATTGGAAGCCATGAATCAAATGCCAACTTATGCAAAATTCATGAAGGAAGTCTTAACCAAGAGGAGAAAGATTCCTGAGGAGATAGTAGGACTGGAAGCAAAATGTAGTGCTATCATCCAGAAGTCATTACCACCAAAGGCAAAAGATCCTGGAAGCTTGGGCAGGCTTTTTATTGCTTTATGGATGGATATTCTGGATATAATCAAATAGCTGTTAATCTTGAGGATCAAGAAAAAACTGCTTTTACTTGTCCATTTGGTATCTTTGCTTAGAGGAAAATGCCCTTTGGGCTGTGTAATGCCCCAACTACTTTCCAGAGATGCATGTTATCCATATTCTCAGATTTGGTAGAAAATTGCATAGAAGTTTTTATGGATGATTTTTCTGTCTTTGGAAATTCTTTTGATCATTGCTTGATAAATTTGGATACTTTTTTGAAAAGATGTGTAGAGACTAACCTTGTTCTAAATTGGGAAAAGTGACAATTCATGGTAACAGAAGGAGTAGTCCTTGGACACAAAATCTCAGCTAAAGGGATAGAAGTGGATAAAGCAAAGATTGAAGTCATAGAGAAATTGCCACCACCAGCAAATGTGAAAGGGGTCAGAAGTTTTCTAGGACATGCAGGATTCTACAGGCGTTTCATCAAGGACTTTTCAAAAATAGCCAAGCCTCTCACCAATCTGCTAAATAAGTATACACCCTTTAAATTTGATGATGATTGCTTGGTTGCTTTTAACTTGTTGAAACAAAGTTTAACATCTGCTCCTGTTATAATTGGTCATAACTGGACACTTGGATTTGAATTAATGTGTGATGCAAATGATTATGTTGTAGGAGCTGTATTAGGACAAAGAAAGTCTAAAATATTTCATGTTATACACTATGCTAGCAAGGTTTTGAATGAAGCTCAAATAAATTATGCCACTACAGAAAAAGAATTGTTA
This sequence comes from Sesbania bispinosa, assembly GCA_026901365.1. NCBI lineage: Eukaryota > Viridiplantae > Streptophyta > Magnoliopsida > Fabales > Fabaceae > Sesbania > Sesbania bispinosa. The sequence continues at coordinate 93,351 of QLOH01000875.1, forward strand.
GCCATAGTATATGCATTGGAAAAATTTAGATCTTACCTGATAGGTTCAAAAATCATTGTTTATACTGATCATGTTGCTATCAAATATCTTCTGACAAAGCCAGACTCTAAACCAAGACTGATACGATGGATTTTACTCTTGCAGGAATTTGATCTGGTCATCAAGGATAAGAAAGGAAGCGAGAATGTAGTAGTAGACCATTTATCAAGACTGGTGAACGATGTGGTCACTAGCACAGAGGTTGAGTTACTAGAAGAATTCCCAGATGAAAGGCTAATGATGATTCAAGAAAGGCCTTGGTTTGCTGATATGGCCAACTATAAAGCCGCAGGAGTACTACCAGATCAATTGACCTGGAATCAGAGGAAGAAATTCCTAAAAGATGCAAAGAAATATTTGTGGGATGACCCTTACCTCTTCAAACTGGGACATGATAACTTGCTAAGAAGATGTGTCGCAGGGAAAGAAATCAGAAAGATCCTTTGGCATTGTCATGGTTCTCCTTATGGGGGATATTTCAACAAAGACAAGACTGCAGCAAAGATACTCCAATCTGGTTTTTATTGGCCATCTATATTTCAAGATGCAATGGACTACGTCCAACAATGTGATAGCTGCCAAAGAACAGGGGGAATTTCCAAGCGAAATGAAATGCTTGGAAACTATATGCTTGAAATAGAAGTGTTTGACTGCTGGGGAATGGATTTCATGGGACCTTTTCCTTCATCATATGGAAAAGAGTATATCCTGGTAGCTGTTGAGTATGTTTCCAAATGGGTAGAAGCAGCAACTACTGCAAAGGCAGATGCTAGAACTGTGAGTCAATTTCTGAAAGCAAACATATTCGCTAGATTTGGAGCACCAAGGGTTATTATCAGTGATGGAGGATCACACTTCTGTAATGAGCAACTACAGCAGGTCTTGGAAGAATATGGGGTTAAACATAAAGTGGCTACACCATACCATCCACAAACAAACGGGCAAGCTGAAGTCTCAAACAGAGAACTCAAAAGAATACTCGAAAAGACAGTTAGTTCTTCTAGAAGGGACTGGGCAACTAGGCTTGATGATGCATTGTGGGCTTATAGAACAGCTGTTAAGACTGCTACAGGATTATCTCCATTTCAGCTGGTATATGGGAAAGCATGCCACTTTCCAGTTGAACTTGAACACAAGGCATACTGGGCTTTAAAACTGTTGAACATGGACTCTAGAGTGGCAGGACAAAAGAGAGTACTACAATTACATGAATTAGAAGAGATGCGATTGAATGCATATGAATCATCCAGGATTTATAAAGAAAAGACGAAAGCCTATCATGATAAGTAAATCCTTAAAAAGAAATTTTATCTTGGACAATCCGTACTGCTGTTCAACTCTAGACTGAAATTCTTTCCAGGAAAACTCAAATCCAGATGGACAGGGCCATTCATAGTTAAATAAGTTAGAGTTTATGGGGCTGTTGAGATTGAAGATCCTGACACCAAAGTATGCTGGGTTGTCAATGGACAGAGGCTCAAACCATATCTAGGCGGTGACTTTGACAGATCTGAGTCTGTCATCAATCTGCAAGATCCATAAAACAACTAGGCGTCGAGCTATCAGACGTTAAACAAGCGCTTGCTGGGAGGCAACCCGGTGTAGGTGTAAGAAACATAGATTTAGTTTTTAGAAAAAAAAAAGAAAAGAAAGGAAAAATTTTCACTGATTCCTGCGCTTCACCTACGCTACAGCGCAAGGTGAAGCGCAGCATTTTTGCTCTCTGACTTTTGCGCCTCACCTGCGCTACAGCGCAGGGTGAAGCGCAATTTTTGCGAAAAATTCACCGTAACTCGCGCTTCACCTGTGCTACAGCACAAGGTGAAGCGTAGCTATCAGAATTTCTTTAAATATGTCGAGCTTAGGGACAACCACTCTTGACTAATTTCCTCACGCTCTGAGCATAGTTTCTCATCTTCTTCTCTGGATTGTTGTTATTGAGGTATGCATCTTCTTCTCAATTTTTGCTTCATCTTGACAAAGAATGTGGGATTTTTGAGGTATGTGACTGATTTTTTTTGTACTCTTTCTAACAGAGATCTTTCTCTATATTCTTTTATGCAGATGGTCCGCACCCGGTTGACTACAACAAAGTGTTCTACAATGGTGAAAAGAAAGAAGATTGATGCAAATCCTATTTTGGGAGAAGGAAGATTCAGAACTATTGAGGCATGCATGCACTACAATTATATCATGAACTGCGAGTTCTTGCCAGAGAGACCAGTACGGCTCACACCAGAAGAATACTCAGAGTTCAACTCTGAAATTACAAGAAGAGAATGGAGAGCTCTGGCTGAACCATACCCATACTTCAACCGGAGATTGTGAAGCAATTCTATAGCAATGCTGAGTTCAGCCTGGATGGCTTAGGAGTACGAAAGAGCTTTGTGCAGGGATATTGGGTTTCTTATGATAGAAAGGCAATCAATGAACTTCTTGATCATCCAGCACCATTGACTATTGATGAAACCTACTGCCAGTACATGCAAAGGATGGAAAAGGTGGGACCTTATGGGAATGACATTCTTGATAAATTAGAGCACTTTTTAGTTCACTTATCAAGGATAAAATGGTAATTTTGCCCCAGTTTAATCCATTTTTATTAAATATTAGAGAAATTGTATTTATTAATCTGAGATTTGAATTTAATGCTATTTTGATAGAAATATTGCTGCTTTTTGCAGAATTTTGCAAGGATTTGATTTGAAGGAAAGATAGCATTAAATAAGGGAGATATCTGCAAGATTTGAAGTTTAATTGAAGGCAATAATAAAGATTTGAAGATTATTTGAGAGCAATTATTGAAGATATCACTGCCAATTAAACAAGGATTCTGCAGACAACCTTCCCAAATAAATCCAAGATGCTCAATAAATGCAAGATTTCATCAAGAAAAGGGAAATAAGGAAAGACAAATCAACCAAAACCAGTCTCGGGGAGAGATCAAGTTAAAAAGAGATAGATTGAAGTTGTAGGACGCATTCTGCGCTTCAACCTGCGCTGTAGCGCAAGGTGAAACGTAGCTCTCTGGATCCTGCACTGCAACCTGCGCTGTAGCGCAGGGTGAAGCGCAAGTTACAAAGATTCTTTCCCTGTTGTCGTTTTAGATAGATTTCTCCCCAATTTTCTTTGTCTTTCCTTAGCCTATAAATAGGAACCTCTTGCACCAGATCAAGTGTGCACGATTATTGTAATTTAGTCATATTTCAGTGATTATGCACCAAAGCTAATTTTAGAGTAGGAGAGGAGGAGCGCTTCACAAGGATTGAAGATTGTGACAGCATCTTCGGTGGTTTGTATGGCTACCTTGTGTAGTTAACTCTCCATTAGGATTGGATGTAATTGATTCTATCCCCAAGTGTATGTAAACTCTATATTATTATTTCCTGAGCTCTGTCTATAATATTGGTAATCTTATTATGTGCTTAATTCCTAACTTACGCGCTTGCGCCGGAGTTATAGGCTAGTTTCGACTAGGATTGAGGATGGGGGAGCGGATTCTGAAGAAACCCATTCTCTGAGTGAATAAGAGGACTCGGTAGCCAGTGAACCGAAACATGGGCGTTGCTAGTGATTGATGGGTAGTGTGAGTACTCTAATGAAGGGCGTCTACAGGATAGGCATGGTTATTAAATTACCGATAGCAAATGATTAGTTGATTGTCAATCCAGGAAGCGAAATGTGGATGTATTCTAATGAGTGATGGGTAGTGACAGTACTCTAGCGAAGGTGCGTCCCGAGGAGTAGGCCTCGTTTATCAATTAGTTTTTTTACAAACGGAATAAAAGAAAGCAAAATAAGCCGAGGGTAAGTATGTCGCCTGGGAGAGACCACATGGATTACCTTTGAGTGTGTGAGGCCGCTGGTAACTCGGGGTCTTAGCAATATAGTTTGTCTACAGTATTATAGAGTAAACCTAAAATAATAGATAGTTTTTACATGCACGAAGGGTGTGATGATATGAAGTTCAATCCTAATCCAAGTAAAGTGTCTCTAACTCTTCCTTTCTAATTCATTAATTATTAAATTTCAGTTTATAATTTCCGCAACAATATTCTCAAACCCATTGTTTCGCTTGACAAATAGATCACGACTATACGCGAGTTGACCGTTCCCTGTGGATACGATAACTCTTCTTACTATTATACTACTGGATTTTTGGTTTGCTTGCCAGAAACCCATCATTGACCCAGGTGGGTATGTGATATGTGTTGGAATAAATTACAGCAAAAGAAGAAAAATTAAGAAATTACAATAATAATTAAAAATTAACAATAATAGTGGGATGAGGCGAGTTTTCGCTCTCTTTAAGGTGATTCACGCCACCACGGGAGATGTTCTTCTTCCAACGGTGCAATAGGTCTTGACGCGTTCACCTCCAGGATACAACAGCCCAGCTATCAATATATTATTGGATTTGGTGAGCTCTTAAATGGTGTGCCATACTAATTAAATGGTGTGTCAATATATTATTGGATCTGGTGAGCTCTTAAAAAATCAATAAGGATAGAAATGTCCTCTGCTAGGGTTTCTCCTCTGGAGGGTGATTCCGGAGGTGGCTTGACGACTCAGGAGCAAGACCAGCTAGATAGGAGTAAGAAGAAGGCGAAGATGGTGGCCACTGATCTGAATAATGGAGTCTCTACGGAGAAAAGTGGTTTTACTACTATTGGAGGAGTTTTTGCTAATATGGCTCAGGGCTCTAGTGTGGCTCAATTTCAAACAGCCACAGGTATGGGATGTAAGGTCCAAGAATCCCTTAAAGAATGTTTTAATGATGACAACCAATCAAGGTTTACTTGAAATAATTCTGAACTTTAAAGACTAATGATTTTGTTCAAGTGAGTGTTCAGAAGATACAGGTAAGCACTTGCAGAAGGTAAAATTGATCAACAGAAGCAAGAAAGGAATGACACTTATTTAAGAAGGAATGTCTTAGGATTGACAGGAATGACAAATCTGTGACAAACAGATTTAATACATACTGAAAAGCAATGAGAAGTTCTCTGTCATCCCCCAGAAGATAAGAACAACATTTGAAAAGAAGAAATTATATTAAAATTATCTTAGAAGGAAGATTCATTTTAATGCAGCAAAAGAGAAGCTCTCTACTAGCTGCCAAGAAACATTTGAATCATCTTCTGTAAGGTGTAAAACCAAATATCAGAAGATGAATGGCTGTTCCCAAGAAGAACCTGAGGTTACTAAGTGTACAGAAGAAACAGAATGTCTTTTGAAAAAAAAAGAACAAATTGAATTCTATATCTTCTAAGGACAACTGTACAATAAACATAAAGATACTCTCAAACAAGCTAATGATGAACATCAAGAAGATCTAGAAGAAGAATGAAGTTCCAGAAGCCCTGCAGAAGGAATGCATTGCTGCAGAAGATGCAAATAAGGCTAAATTCATGATAATCTTCTTCTTCTCATTTTCTCATGATTCCAATGGATCAATTAACTCAAGAATAAGTGAAAATACTATACTGGAAGGTTTCAGCTTGTTTGAAGAAGAATTGCCTTGAGAAACAGCCCAAAAACAGCCTGCAGAAGGAACCCTGCAGAAGGAAGAGCTGGTCAAACTTGACAGCTGTAAAGCTGTACTTGTTGCAGCAGAGAAAGGGACATCTCCTTGGACCCAGCTGGCTGCCCAACGGCTATTTTGCTCCAGCCCTCTATAAAAGGAGAGTTCCTCCACACTTGGAACTCACCTCACTCCAGAAGAAACATATAAATCTGCTGTTTCATTGCTCCTATCTTCTGGAAAATTTCTCTCTCCTTCATAAGAGTGCTTTCTGGTCTGAAAAGCTTTGGAGAGGGTCTTGGCTCATCAATTTGCTTCTGCTGTGCAAGTATTGTAATAGTTTGAGCCTTGTTTGTTTTTATTCTTTCTCATATTGATTGTAAAAGTCTCAAAAGAGGTGTGCAGGTGCATAGCCCTCTTCTGAGCAGTAAGGGAAAGGTTTTCCTGTGAGGTTTACTGAGATTAGGTGATCTCAGTGGGGTTACAGAATCTGCAGAAGGTACTTGCAGTATTCTGGGTAGTGAATCTTCTGCAGAAGGTTCTGCAGTTGATGATCAGTTGTAAAACTGAGTTAGTTGAGTTGTTGTTGGCCTGAAGAGGCAGGTAAAGAATACTAGTGGTAAGGTTACCCAAGAAGATTGTAAGTTGTTTGAAAGAGTGAGAAAATCCTACAGGTGTAGGGACTGGAGGTAGCCTCAGGTTGGAAGAGGTGAACCAGTATAAATTTCTGTGTGTCATCTTCTTTACTCTCCCTCTTTATTATTATTGCACATTACCTAACTTGAGATATATATTCTAAATAATTAAAACAAGCTAACCATTACCTTCTGGAAGTTTATTTCTTTATACTTAGCCAAGGCAAACCCTTGAGCAGAAAAAGTATCAAAAGAAATTGCAGATAAAATTTATTCAATCACAATTCAACCCCCCTTCTTGTGATTGAAGCCAAAACTTCAATTGGTACCAGAGCTTGCCTCTAGGGTTGAACTTACTTAACAGTAAGAGAGGAAAAGATCAAGGGAAATGGCTAATCATGGAGCTGCAATGTTCATACCAGAAGGATCATCCACAAATAGACCACCAGCATTTGATGGAAAGGACTACTACTATTGGAAGGATAGGATGAAATTGTTCCTAGAATCCCAAGACATTGACCTTTGGGATATTATAGAAAAGGGAAATTTCATTCCAGTAACTAGAAGGACCAGAATTCTTGCTCAGCCCAAAGAAGGAGAATCAGAAATACAGCAAGAAGATCCTCAACCAAAAGCCAGAGAAGATTGGACCTCAGAAGATAAGCAGAAGTATCTTCTGAACTCCAAAGCCAAATTCTTCCTTCTCTGTGCACTAAGCAGGGGAGAATATGACAAAGTTGCTGGCTGTTCAACAGCCAAAGAAATATGGGATACACTTAAAATAGCCCATGAAGGAACTGACCAGGTTAAAGAATCTAAAATCAATATATTGATTCATCAATATGAAATGTTCAGCATGGTTGAACATGAGTCTATTGATGAAATGTTCAGTAGATTCACTATCATTATCAATGACCTAAAGTCTCTTGGAAAAAGCTATTCAAACCAAGAGCAAGTGAGAAAGATCCTTAGAAGTCTTCCAAAGATATGGAGACCTAAGGTAACAGCAATCCAAGAAGCTAAGGACCTTGCTGTTCTAAAGCTAGATGAACTGCTTGGTTCACTGAAAGTTCATGAGCAAGAACTCATGGATGAACTGCCAAGAAAAGGAAAGTCCATTGCTTTAAAAGCAAGCACTTCCAGAAGAAACAACTTGACTCCTACTGAAGTTAATGCTTCTGAAGAAGATGAAACATCATCAGAAAGGGATGATGAACTTGCCTTCATCTCAAGAAAAATCCAGAAGCTGATAAGGAGAAAAGGCAAAGGAAAGAAAAGTTTCAACTTCAAGAAGGAAGGACAGAAAGCTGAAAACTCAAAGGCACAAGTCATCTGCTATGAATGCAACAAGCCAGGACATTTCAAATCAGAATGTCCCCAGCTAAAGAAAGATTCAAAGACTTTCCAGAGAAGGAAAGCTATGATGGCAACTTGGGATGACTCAGACAGCTCTTCAGAAGAAGAAGATACTGGAGAAGAAGAAGCAAACTTATGCCTCATGGCTGGAAGTGATGATGAAGAAAATGAGGTAATTACCTATACTCCTACTGCATACAAAGAATTAGAAGATGCATTTGAGAATCTATTATCTGATTCACACACACTTGCACAAAAATGTGCACTTCTAAAAGAACAACTAGTTAAAACTAAAGAGGAAAATGAAAAGTTAAAAGAAGATAATGATAGACTAAGTAAAACTAATCAATATCTTCAACAATCACACTTTAAGCTATCAGAACAAGTAAGGATGATAAAAGAGAACCCTGCAGAAGATACAAATTCTGCAGCACTGCAGAAGGAAAACTATCTTCTGCAGAAAAAGGTTGATGAACTGCAAATAGATTTAAGTAAATTTGTTAGTAGCACACACAATTTGAATAAATTAATAGGAAGTGGCAGAGAAACAACTGATAAAGTGGATTAGGATTTCATGAGGCAGGAACATCAAAATTCAAGAAAACTGTTTTCATTCCTGCTAAAAGGCAACCTCCTAAATGTTCTTGGTGTAACAAAATTGGACATATTGCTCAAAATTGTTACAAAAGAAAAGGGAGCTGGAAAAGAAAGGTATCTAACCCTTCAGGACCCAAAAGCATTTGGGTACCTAAATCTTTGCTCTATTCTAATGTAGGAAAAAGGAGGATCCCTCAAGAAGAAAGAGCTATGGTTCTTGGACAGTGGCTGCTCAAGACATATGACTGGAGACAAAAGCAAATTCATACTTCTCCACAAAATGGAAGGTGGAACAGTTACCTTTGGAGACAACAACAAAGCTCACATCAAAGGTATTGGAAAGATAGGTATGAAAAATTCTACCCAAATTAATAATGTATATTATGTAAAAGGGTTAAAACATAATCTTCTTAGCATAAGTCAACTATGTGACAGTGGCTATGAAGTTATGTTTCAACCAACATTTTGTGAAATTAGAGAAGCATCTACAAAGAAGGTCCTATTTTCTGGTCTTAGAAGCAAAAACCTATACAACATTTGTCTAGAAGAACTATCTGATCATACATGCTTTGCTTCTTTTGAAAATGACAAATGGACATGGCATAGGAAAGTAGGGCACCTAAATATGAAAAGCATTTCCAAATTATCTAAGCTAGACCTAGTTAGAGGATTGCCAAAAATCAAATTTGAAAAGGATAGAATGTGTGATGCATGTGTAAAAGGAAAACATACGAAATCAAGTTTTCATCCTAAAAATGTCATCACTACTAAAAGAATATTGGAATTGCTGCATATAGATTTGTTTGGACCTTCCAAAACACCAAGTCTAGGAGGAAAGAAATATGGACTTGTTATTGTAGATGACTACTCTAGATTCACCTGGGTTTTATTTCTTACATCTAAGGATGAATCCTTTGATGCTTTCAAAATCTTCTCAAAGAAGATACAGAATGAAAGTAGCCATTTAATAGCTTCTGTAAGAAGTGATCATGGAGGAGAATTTGAAAATCATTCCTTTAAAAACTTCTTTGATGAAAATGGAATTTCACACAATTTCTCCTGTCCTAGAACTCCACAACAAAATGGAGTTGTAGAAAGGAAAAATAGAACCCTCCAAGAAATGGCTAGAACCATGTTAAGTGATAGTGGCATTCAAAAATACTTTTGGGCTGAAGCTGTGTCAACTGCCTGCTATATACTTAACAGGGTTTCCATCAGAAGCATCTTGAACAAAACTCCATATGAAATATGGAAAGGAAGAAAACCCAGTGTTGGATATTTTCATGTATTTGGATGTGAATGTTTCATTTTAAATAATAAAGAAAATCTTGAAAAGTTTGATGCAAAATCTGAAAAAGGAATCTTTCTTGGATATTCTACAACTTCAAAAGCTTATAGAATTTATAATATCAAGAATCAAACCATAGAAGAAAGCATGCATGTTGTTTTCAATGATACTAATCCCTCTTGTCAAGAGAAACATACAAAAGAATCAGATGATGAAGGGGAGCTACTGCAGAAGCAATCTTCTGACAGAAAAGGCTCTCCAGAAGATACAGCAGAACAGGGATCTCCTGCAGAAGGTTCTGCAGAAGATACTGATAAAGCTGAAGAAAGTCTTCCCAAGAGCTGGAAGCTAATCACCAATCATCCTCATGAACAAATCATTGGAAGCACTGCAGAAGGAGTCAGAACTAGATCACAACTCAGAAACAATGGAAATAGTTCAGCACTCCTGTCTCAAATTGAACCAAGAAATATAAATGAAGCCTTAGAAGATGAATCATGGGTAAATGCAATGAAAGAAGAATTGGATCAATTTGAGAAGAACAAAGTGTGGACACTAGTACCTTCTCCAGAAGATCACTCCATTATTGGCACTAAATGGGTTTTCAGAAACAAAATGGATGAAGAAGGTAAAGTCATCAGAAATAAAGCAAGGTTAGTGGCTCAAGGATACAATCAACAGGAAGGTATTGATTTTGATGAAACTTTTGCACCTGTTGCTAGACTAGAAGCTATTAGAATTCTACTTGCTTTTGCTGCTCACAAAAATTTCAAACTTTACCAAATGGATGTTAAAAGTGCTTTTTTAAATGGTTACATAAGTGAGGAAGTGTTTGTGCACCAACCTCCTGGTTTTGAAAATCCAAAACATCCAACTTATGTTTTCAAACTCACAAAAGCATTATATGGATTGAAGCAAGCTCCTAGAGCTTGGTATGAGAGATTAAGTAGTTTCCTTCTTAACAATGAGTTTTCTAGAGGAAAGATTGACACAACCTTGTTTAAGAAAATTATTAAGAAGGATCTACTAATTGTGCAAATTTATGTAGATGACATCATTTTTGGATCAACAAATACAAAAATGTGTCAAGATTTCTCTAATCTAATGAAAGGAGAATTTGAAATGAGTCTTATGGGAGAACTTAAATACTTTCTTGGATTACAAATAAAGCAAGAAAAATCTGGAATTTTCATATACCAAGAAAAGTATATTAAGGATCTTCTCAGAAGATACAGAATGGAAGGATCAAAATCCATGGGAACTCCCATGCATCCTTCTATAGTTCTAGACCAGGATGAAAATGGAAAATCTGTATCTGAGAAAGAGTATAGAGGAATGATAGGATCTCTATTATATTTAACTGCTAGTAGACCAGACATTCTATTTTCAGTAGGACTATGTGCTAGATTTCAATCTTCTCCAAAAGAATCACATGTTGCTGCTGTGAAAAGAATACTCAGATATCTTGTTGGAACCACTGATCTTGGTCTTTGGTACAAGAAAGGTACAAAATTTGACTTGACAGGATATTGTGATGCTGATTATGCTGGAGATAGACTAGATAGAAAGAGCACAAGTGGTGGATGTCAATTTCTTGGAGAAGCACTGGTATCTTGGTCATGCAAAAAGCAACCTACCATAGCTTTATCTACTGCAGAAGCAGAATATGTATCTGCTGCAAGCTGCTGTTCTCAAATGTTATGGATAAAGCATCAAATGGAGGATTATTGCTTAAGGTACACAAAAATCCCTATATTCTGTGACAATACAAGTGCCATAAACTTGTCCAAGAATCCTATACAACATTCTAGGTCTAAGCACATTGATATAAAGCATCATTTCATTAGGGATCATGTGCAGAAAAATGAAATTGAACTTAAATTCATTGAAACCAAGCTTCAAGTAGCTGACATCTTCACTAAACCTCTTGTAGAAGATAGATTTGTGTTTATTAGAGAAAAATTAAATATGTGCAAATTGTTAAATTGATTGATTTGATTGAATTTTAATTCTGTCATAAACACAGAAGATACTTATATCTTCTGTAGAAGGTTTAAAGTCAATTAGGAGTTGTTCCTTCTGCAAAAATTCTGCAGAACTTCTTCCTTCTGTTCAAAAAGAAGAAATGTTCTTCTCCAATATCTGAATCATGACTGACCTAGTATGACATCTTTCCTGAATCCTGAAAGTGTATACGAGGAAAGGTCACTATCAAAACCTCTCAAATTCTCTCTCCTAGGTCAACTGTGAAAGTGACACTACATGAGCTGCAGAATGCTTAGCTCTCCAAGTGTTATAGATGAAAAGGTTTCTTTTGTCCCTCCAATTCAAAAAGGAAGTTAGTTACACTAATTAGGCAATTAAGTTTCTGACCGTTTGAAACAACCAAAATGTAGAGATGCGCGCTCTTCTCTCTCCCTTTCTACTATCATGTTCTCTCTCCTATCAAACGGCTAGTTAGAATAGCTATATCTCAGCTAAGGAACTCAGTCTCTTCCTCTCCAAACCCTCTCTGCACTCCAAAACAAAATTGCCTCTTCTCTTCTTCATACTCTGTTTTCTACAAAAAATGAGAATGAAATCCGTAGCTTGCAAAAATGCCTCTACCTCCTCACCCCTCTCAGAGGAAGAAAATCCAGAACAATTTGAAGTTACAGGGATGGAAATGATTCCATACTCTGAACCCATTCGTGCTGAGCCATTATCCACAGAACCTCCCATAGGAGAACCAGAATCTACTGGAGCAGAGCAACCTTCCTCTCCCATAGCTGACCCATCAACTGAAGAACCAAAATCCACTTCAGCTGAGGAGACTATCCCTGAACCAGCTAAATCAATACCATCTCCTTCACCAGCCTTCACTAAAACCAAACCTGTCTCAGCTCCTTCCTCCTCAAATATTCCCTCTGATATCCCTATTGTTAGAGTAAGAAGGTCTGAAAGGAATAAGGCCTCTTTCCATACCATTGGAAATGATCCAAACAATCCCATTGGGATTGATTCTCCACCAAAACCCTCTTCTCCCATTGCCACTAACAAATCTAGCACTCAGGCATGTGCAGAAGATAAGAAAGATGCTTCAGAAGGAGGAAGCAAAGAAGAAAGTGATCCTTCTGAGGATCCTGAAGATAGTGATTTGGACCTTTTTGAAAATTCTGAGATGCTCAAGGCATTCTCTGAGAAATGGAAATGGAAAAGCATCATTCCTGGTAGAGTATTCATGATAAGAGAGATAAGAAGAGGAGGATGGGATATTAGTCACTTTCTCCAGAAGCAAGGATGGGGAGATTTCCTTGTCTTTAAGGAACCTATATATCCCAGGATTATAAAAGCTTTCTATGCTTCTGCAAGCAACTATAAGAGTGATGGGAACTCTCTTGTTGCTGATGTCAAAGGTTCAACTATCATCCTCACCCCGAGCATTATTGAAGAAGTTCTCAATCTGCCTGCATGTCAAAATCATCTCTATGAAGACACTTGGTATGCTTCTGCAGGCATAACCAAAGAAGAAGTAGTCAGAAAAGTCCTCAGCAAACCCAACCTACCTCTCGTTTCCAGTAAACTAATCCCCATTTGTAGGCTATTCCACAAAATGTGTTGTTACTCCATTCTTCCTAGAGCTGGAACCCTTGAAAGGGTTACAGACCAAGACCTACTAGTTCTGTACCATTTGCTGATTGGAAAACCACTTTCCCTATCCTACCTGCTTCTTAGAAGCATGATTTACTCAGCCAATCCACAGAGAGCTTATGCCAGCCTACCATATGGCATGTTGTTAACCAAAATCTTCAGATTGTACAATGTGCCTCTTGAGGATGAAGAATGTGAAGACAGCTGCACCTTCTTTAACAGAAAGAATATTAAGAAAATGAAGATGGTACATCCCACTCATTCTGAGCTATTTTCCAGCAGTAGCAGTGGAGAAGAAGAAGCTTCTGAAGAAGAAAGGGCTCCAAGGACTAAGAAGAAGAAGGAGGTACTTAAGACCTTCTCCAGAAAAAGGAAGGGTCCAACAGTACCTTCTGGAGATGGAGAGCCCAGTAAAGCTCAAAAGGTTTCTTCTTCTGGAGCTGAAAAGGATTGTCCAACTCCTTCTTCCTCACATGACAGCATGGACACCTCACCCTTTGAGGAAGATAAAGCTGCTTCTCCAGTAGAGCATGCTTTTATAGAAGAGGAGTCTGTAGAAGAAGAAAGGGAGCAATCACTTGCTTCTGCAGAGGGATTAGCTGTCAATACCCTAGCTATGCTTTACACTGCTCAGCCTACCTCTCCCACCATTCCACTCCCAACACCCCCCACTACTGCAGCTGCTCCAGAGGAAGTAGCTACTAAGGAAGCAGTGCAGAAGGAAGAAACTCCATCAGGTCCTTCTGCAGGAACCTTTGGAACTGATCTGGTGAATCAATTCCTTGCTTCTCCCATTTTGGACTCCTCCATTCCTGCTACTATGCCCCTCAAAGACTCTATTCCTGCTGTGTCTGCTCATCTCTCATCTATGGAGACATTTCTCCAACAACTAAGTGCTGAGAAGGAAGAAATGCCCTCTGCTCCTCTGCAGAAGGAAGAGGCTGCTGAACCTGAAGCTGCTGCATCTGAAGATGCTTCTCCCACTGCCCCGGACTGAACCTACTCCTTCCTCCCAAACACTTGAGAGACAAGTGAGGAAAATAAAGGCAGACATCAAGAAACTATTTTCTAATATCAATGTTCTGCAAAATTCTGTAAATGAGATGATTGAAAGGTTCACACAGCACCAGTTCTGGTTCAACACCTTTGTCCTACCTGCCATTGCTCCTCAAGCACCACAAATGCCATTTAATCAATACCAGCCTCCTCAGAATATCCTCCAACCTACTACCTCATCATCCTCTGACCATTCTTCACCCTCTAAGTAGAAGAAGATGATGATTCTGCTTCTCCTAGGACTTATTAGATTCTTTTTGATAGATGACAAAGGGGGAGAAGTAGTAGTATGTAGTAGGTTATGTGACATTGTTATGTCTTAGGAATCTGATAGGAGAGATCTTATTTGGCTTATTTTGTATGACATTGATCATGTCTTTTTGGATGATCTTTTTTATGATTAATGAATGTTCAATTAAATTATGCTTTTTCCTGCTGATATAAATTGCTCTACAATCTGATCAATTGATTAACTATAACAATAAAGTTCTGTTGTGTGCATTCTTGAAACCTACATGAAATTTACAATAATCTGAATGACATAAAAGGAAATGATAAAGGTACATGCATACATTCAGGAGGAGTACCTTCAGAATTATAACAATGTAAAACTTAATAGGTTGTCATCATAAAAAAGGGGGAGATTGTAAGGTCCAAGAATCCCTTAAAGAATGTTTTAATGATGACAACCAATCAAGGTTTACTTGAAATAATTCTGAACTTTAAAGACTAATGATTTTGTTCAAGTGAGTGTTCAGAAGATACAGGTAAGCACTTGCAGAAGGTAAAATTGATCAACAGAAGCAAGAAAGGAATGACACTTATTTAAGAAGGAATGTCTTAGGATTGACAGGGAATGACAAATCTGTGACAAACAGATTTAATACATACTGAAAAGCAATGAGAAGTTCTCTGTCATCCCCCAGAAGATAAGAACAGCCTTTGAAAAGAAGAAATTATATTAAAATTATCTTAGAAGGAAGATTCATTTTAATGCAGCAAAAGAGAAGCTCTCTACTAGCTGCCAAGAAACATTTGAATCATCTTCTGTAAGGTGTAAAACCAAATATCAGAAGATGAATGGCTGTTCCCAAGAAGAACCTGAGGTTACTAAGTGTACAGAAGAAACAGAATGTCTTTTGAAAAAAAAGAACAAATTAATTCTATATCTTCTAAGGACAACTGTACAATAAACATAAAGATACTCTCAAACAAGCTAATGATGAACATCAAGAAGATCTAGAAGAAGAATGAAGTTCCAGAAGCCCTGCAGAAGGAATGCATTGCTGCAGAAGTTGCAAATAAGGCTAAATTCATGATAATCTTCTTCTTCTCATTTTCTCATGATTCCAATGGATCAATTAACTCAAGAATAAGTGAAAATACTATACAGGAAGGTTTCAGCTTGTTTGAAGAAGAATTGCCTTGAGAAACAGCCCAAAAACAGCCTGTAGAAGGAACCCTGCAGAAGGAAGAGCTGGTCAAACTTGACAGCTGTAAAGTTGTACTTGTTGCAGCAGAGAAAGGGACATCTCCTTGGACCCATCTGGCTGCCCAACGGCTATTTTGCTCCAGCCCTCTATAAAAGGAGAGTTCCTCCACACTTGGAACTCACCTCACTCCAGAAGAAACATATAAATCTGTTATTTCATTGCTCCTATCTTCTGGAAAATTTCTCTCTCCTTCATAAGAGTGCTTTCTGGTCTGAAAAGCTTTGGAGAGGGTCTTGGCTCATCAATTTGCTTCTGTTGTGCAAGTATTGTAATAGTTTGAGCCTTGTTTGTTTTTATTCTTTCTCATATTGATTGTAAAAGTCTCAAAAGAGGTGTGTAGGTGCATAGCCCTCTTCTGAGCAGTAAGGGAAAGGTTTTCCTGTGAGGTTTACTGAGATTAGGTGATCTCAGTGGGGTTACAGAATCTGCAGAAGGTACTTGCAGTATTCTGGGTAGTGAATCTTCTGCAGAAGGTTCTGCAGTTGATGATAAGTTGTAAAACTGAGTTAGTTGAGTTGTTGTTGGCCTGAAGAGGCAGGTAAAGAATACTAGTGGTAAGGTTACCCAAGAAGATTGTAAGTTGTTTGAAAGAGTGAGAAAATCTTACAGGTAGCCTCAGGTTGGAAGAGGTGAACCAGTATAAATTTTGTGTGTCATCTTCTTTACTCTCCCTCTTTATTATTATTGCACATTACCTAACTTGAGATATATATTCTAAATAATTAAAACAAGCTAACCATTACCTTCTGGAAGTTTATTTCTTTATACTTAGCCAAGGCAAACCCTTGAGCAGAAAAAGTATCAAAAGAAATTGCAGATAAAATTTATTCAATCAGAATTCAACCCCCTTCTGGTGATTGAAGCCAAAACTTCATGGGACTGGAGAGAAAAATGGTTTCATACAAGGATATATGCTTGGGAGTTAATGGACATAATCTAAGTGAGGAGGACGTGGAGCTTTTTGAGGTTTTCCAGGAAAGTGGTGCTGAGGATAAGGGTGACAATGCAGTTGAGGGTTCTTCTTTTTTAGGTGATCCCCTTTGTCCAATAGTGAGATTATTAGAGGAAGAGAGCAGAATGATTTGAATCCCTTGGAAGATAGTTATCCTTATCAAGCTGTTAGGAAAGCGAATGAGCCTGAAATATTTTCATGCACGTTTAATCAAACTTTGGCAATCAAAGGCTCGTTTGGAGGTTATAGATCTTGATAATGACTACTTTGTTGTTCGGTTTGAGGACCTTAGCGACCTTCAACATGTTTTCGATGATGGACCGTGGATGCTTTCTGATCATTATATTGTTGTGCAACGGTGGCAAGTGGCAACCAGGATTTTCACCTCTGGAAGATGATCTACGTAGAGTTGCAGTTTGGGTCCGTGTTCCAAACTTACCATTAGAATATTATGACAGAAGGGTTCTACAAAGGATTGGTAATATTTTGGGAAAGACTGTTAAGATTGACTCTAACACTCTTAGAGAGTCTGGCAATTTCAATGGTAATTTCACTACGGAGAGAGCAAAGTTTGCCCGTATTTGCATTGAAGTAGACTTAAAGCATATTTTAATTTCAAAATTCATGTTAGAAGGCAAAGTTTATCCAGTGGAATATGAGGGCCTGCACTTAGTGTGTTTTCATTGTGGCCGCTATGGGCACAGGAAGGATGGATGCCCATTGCTTGTTTCAAAACATCAGGAGCAACGTAATGACACTCATGCCCAGAATGCCTCGACATCTGTGCCGCCGGTAGCTGGGTCCCCAACTGAGGACTCATCCTTTGGTCCTTGGATGCTAGCTCAGAAACCTCAGAGACATTTGGGCCGGAATTCTAGCGGCAATGGAGGCGTAAAGAGTGGAGTTCCTATTTCAAAGGGAACTAAAGGTGATGAGTCGGTTTCCTTGGAGAAAATTTCTGATGGGGTAAAGCGAGGGAGCAACGGTTCTCGTTTTAGTATCCTTATTAAAGATGGACACGTGCATGAAGATTCAGAGCAATATGGGGGGTTAATCCATCTCAATCTGCTAAGGGGGAATCCCACGTGAAAGTCACTTGTTCACAGAAGAATGTTCGGAGAACAGAATCTGCTACTGGGGGATTGGGTTCAATCACGCATACAGAGGTAGTTGTCTCGGGCAATCACAAAAAGGTACGGAAAGAATCAACCAGTAATAATGAGGCTACAAAATTTAAGGGAGTGGACAGTCATAATACTGTGACAACGGATTATATGTCTCCCACCATTTTGGAGAGGGGCACACGTGTTCAGGAAGGAATGTCTACAAAAAAAGGAAGTTGGCCTTTTAATTCTTTATCTGGGCCTGGCAGGAGAAATAAAAATCAGGTGGGCCTTAATCTTAAATCTCAGGTGAAGTTCAAAAATGTCAAACAAGCTACTCGTAATGTTGGAGAAAGGGTCGGTTTGCCTTTGACCATTGTAAGTACCCCCACCTTTAATTCTGACTTGGCCCAACATCATAGTGACCCCCTAGGAGGTAGTGATGATGCGCTCAGAATGGGGAAGGTAGAAATATTCAATCATCGTCCCCCTAACTTATCTGTTATGGATGACACACATGGTGAGCTGGTTACTCAACCCGTTTCTCTTGGTGATGATGTCTGTGCGGTTAATATGGATGCTGTTGAGTCCTCCTCTTTGGACGCAAGTTCTTTGAGTTGCCATTAAGGCTACGGGTGATCCTTTCTCTTCTTTGTTTCTTTATGAAGGTTTTAGCTTGGAATGTTAGGGGGGCAGGAGGTCGTTCATTTCCTGCTTTTATCCGGGATTTATCAAGGCGTTATGATGTTGATTTATTGGCAGATTTTGAACCACGTATCAGTGGTGTTAAGGCTACTCGTGTGATTAGTAGGTTGGGCTATGCTCATTATCATGCAGTTCATGCTCGTTGCTTCTCGGAAGGCATTTGGGTACTTTGGAGGGACCTTACATTTATGGTGGAGGTTGTCATGGATCATCCCCAATTTGTGCATATCTGAATTCGTCCTAATGATGGTTCTCAACCTTGGCTGATTACATGTGTTTATGCGGCTCCTAGACTTGCTGAACGTGAAAGTTTATGGTCTCACTTGGTTTCTTTGGCTTCTAATGTTTCGAACCCATGGCTTGTCATTGGTGACTTTAATTCCTATGCTCATCCTAGTGAGAAAGCTGGAGGTTCTGGGGTTAATTCTAGGAGTATGAATCGCTTTAATGAAGTGATGCAGTTGGGTGGTTTCCTGGACCTTGGTTACATTGGTCCACCATTCACGTGGGAATGGCATGGAGTGAAGGAAAGATTGGATAGGGGGATTTGTAATGCTCAGTGGCATTTTCTCTACCCAGAGGCTTCTGTGACACATATAGCTTCTTTCTCCTCGGATCATAAACCTCTTCTTTTAGATACTAATCCATGCAACCTTTATTCTAGTCTGAAGTCTTTAAAATTCATTGCTTCATGGCTAGAGGATGCTTCCTTTTTAAATGTGGTTTCAGAGGCTTGGAAGGATGGTCGTTCCTGGTCGGAAGCGGTCCCATTTTTTCATCATAGTGTTACGGAATGGAATCACTCTTCTTTTGGTAATATTTTTTTGAAGAAGAAACGAGTTCTAGCTAGATTAGAGGGTGTTAACAAGCAACTAACCTTTAATTCCCATCGTGGTTTAGAGAGACTTTATGAGAAGCTTTGGACGGAGTATAAGTCAAAACTTCTTCAAGAAGAGGCAATCTGGTATCACAGAGCTGGGAAGGATTGGCTTAGATTCGGTGATCAGAATACTCATTATTTTCACTTGAGCACTCTGTGTAGACGTTGTCAGAATAGCATTACTTCTTTGTTGGATGATTCCGGTAATATGGTCACAGACCCAGAGCTTTTGATAGGACTGATTGTTAATTATTTTAAATCCATTTACCAGGAGGAGCTTTTTAATTCTAGGTGGCAGGGTGCTAACCTTTTCCCTCGGTTACCCCCCAGTCACTTAGATGTTATACATGTTGTTCCTACCAGGGATGAGATTTATCATGCAGTCCAGGATATGGGTCCTTGGAAGGCTCCGGGCCCCGATGGTTTACATCCTCTCTTTTTTCAATCCCAGTGGCACTTGGTTGGGAATTCAGTATGTGACTTAGTTTTTTTTCTGTTTTCAATGATCCTTCGAAGATTGCAGAGGTTAACCAAATTGCTATTTCACTCATTCCCAAGGTTATTAATCCTACTCTTGTTAAGCAGTACCGCCCCATTAGCCTGTGCAATGTGATTTATAAGATTGTTACCAAGATCCTCGCCAATAGACTTCACCCATTCATGGATTCTCTGGTCACCCCCAATCAGTGTAGCTTTATTCCTGGTCGCTCCGGTTCTGACAATATCATTATAGGTCAGGAGGTGTTTCACTCCATGCGCAGATCCAAGTGCAAAGATGGTTTAATGGCTATTAAAGTCGATCTTGAGAAAGCTTATGATCGTCTTAGCTGGTCCTTTGTCATTGATACTCTTCGGGCTATTAGTTTTGATGAGAGGTTCTGTCAGCTTGTCTCCCATTGTATTTCCTCCTGCTCAATGCAGGTTTTGGTGAATGGGGTTGCCACTGAATCTTTTTTTCCTTCTCGTGGGCTTCGTCAAGGGGATCCGCTCTCTCCGTATCTATTCGTATTGTATATGAAACGTCTCGCTCATTTGATTGAGGAGGCTAGACTTAATAATGATTGGCATCCGATCTGTCTGAGTAAAGGGGCTCTCCTATCACTCATCTTTTCTCTGCGGACGATCTCTTGTTATTTGGAAAAGCCTCTATGGCTCAATTAGAGGTTAAGCTGAGCTGCCTGAACACGTTTTGTAGTGCCTCCGGAGAGAAGGTTAGTCTGGATAAGAGTAGGATCTTTGTCCCCAAGAATGTTCACTCTTCTAGAGCCATGGAGCTGTGCACTAAATCGGGTTTCTCCCTCTCCTCTGACCTTGGCAAATATCCTGGGATTCCATTACTTCATGAGTGCCAAAGAAAGAGAACATATGATTATATCCTTGAGCATGTTTATAGGAAGCTTAGTATGTGGAAATCTGAGTGCCTTTCCTTTGCAGGTCGCGTAACTCTTGCTCAAATGGTGCTTGCTGCTTTACCTACTTATACGATACAAACTACTCTAATTCCTAAGGGAGTTTGTCTCAAAGTGGAAAAGTTTTGCAGGGAGTTTATTTGGGGGGATAAGCCTAGTAAGAAAATTTGGCACTCAATGTCTTGGGAGGAGTTTACTCTTCCGAAGGATAATGGTGGTTGGGGCTTTAAAGATCTGCATAGTTTCAATAAAGTTATGATTATGAAAATAAATTGGGGGTTGATCCAGAAGCCCGAGGCTTTATGGGTTAAAGTTGTTCGTAGCAAGTATAAATGTGGGGTGGATTATCTTCCTGTAATTGTCCCTAAAGAAAATTGTTCCAATGTTTGGAGAGGGATTGTAGCTACTTGGCTTGTGTTCTCCCAATGCCTCCGGAGGAATATAGGTAATGGGCTGCAAACTTCTTTTTGGAATGATTGTTGGCTGCCCTCCAATGTGGTTCTGAGTGATGTTGTGACTCATAGTGTTCCAGCTGATATGAGTATGAAGACTATTGCTCATTTTACTGATGATGGGGCCTCCTGGAATTTAAGGGGTGCGGAGCAGTTTATACCTGTGGCTGTGCGACATGAAATTTTTGGCTTACTGTGAAGTCTATTAATCAGTTTGAGCATTCAAACTTGACTCAAAGACTTAATATCCTTTAGTTTTAATGATTAACAAATAAGATTATATAAGAACATAATAAGAACAAATAAGATTATATAAACAGATTCTATTGAGAAAGGTATTGGTTTGTTGATTGTGTTTCAGGATGAAATACTTATCAGAAGAAGAAGAAGATTTGATGAACAAAATCAGGATCAGAAGAACAAATGCAGGATTTAATATATAGAAGCTGTCTGAAGAATGCAACTCGTCTGAAGTGCTGAAGCTGTCTGAAGTGCGCAAGTTGTCTGAAGACATGAAGACTTTCTGAAGACGTGAAGACCATCTGAAGAAGTGAAGACCATCTGAAGACATAAAGACTCGAAGGAATGAAGACAACATAAAGCAGTCTGAAGATTGAACTTATCTGAAGCAAAGAAGCTGACTGAAGCAAAGAAGCTTTCTGAAGCAACGAAGCTGTCTGAAGCAAAAGAAGCTGTCTGAAGCAAAGAAGCCTTCTGAAGCAACGGAGCTGTCTGAAAGACTAGAAGCTATCTGAAGTGTCAATATTCGTCTGAAATATTGAAGTCATCTGAGATCCGACGTGGCACACTCACTGAAGACAAAGAAGACTTTTGCATTCTGAAATATGCGAAAGAAAAGTTGTTCTCTACAAACACGCAACACTTTCAAAGCTAAAATTGGCAAAGTCACAAAGACCTTTCTTGGTACCTTTGAAGTTCATACACCACTGAGGAAATCTCTGCAACGCAGAAATTGCAGCAACAACGGTGGCAGCTTTATAGCAGCACCAACGTTGTACTTTGTCAGAATTGTCAGTACACCCAGAAGCGTGTCTCACAACGGATTGAATAGCATTCAATGCTATCTCTAAACGGAAATATCATCATCATCAATCCAAAAGAAAGCAGAAGAAAAGCTCAGGAGACTAAGCAGAAGCAACAAAGAAAAATGTTTGAATGAAATATTTTAATTCAAACATATTTTATTATCTGCAAGAAACAGTCATTGAACAAGACATCACACCCAAAGAAGATATGATGTCAGGAGCAAATGAAAAAGGAGTATATACAGAATCAGCAAAAGGACAAATTCAACGGATATCTCTTAAAGAGACACTCCTAAAAGAAAACAGAGGAAAGTAGAAGAAAACAGATGAAAGCAGAAAGAAGCAGATTCAAGAGAGAGTATTCGCAGAACTATATCAAGAAATATCTCTCATGAAGAAGAAAATATCAAGTGTCAGAACGGGATCGTCTGAACACTCATTCGCTTAAGGAGAAGCAACCGTTTGAAAAGCTATTACACAACGGCTATATGAGCCACATCATCAACATCTCAACGGTATTATGAATCATCTTCAAACGGCTATATTTCATCAGAACATATAAATAGCCTCAAGATTGAATTTGAAGATGCTGCCAACCTATTGGTCAGTCAGACAAAATTGTTGATCAACGGAATCAAACTAGTTAATCAGGCTGAATGCATTATGGTTAACAAGAGTTGACTTGAGCTTAAGTGGATCATGAAGATGTCAACTAAGTTTGATCAGAGAGTTAGTTCTCAATCAGGCTACTGACTAGTTGGTCAGTTAGTTAGGTTGTTCAGTTGGTCTGTTTGATCAAGTGAGTTGATTGTTCGAAAGACAATCATGCTGAACAAATGACTATCAAACTGGGTACGGTTTGAAGCTTTGATATACCTTGGTTTTTCAATGATACGGGTGAAAATGTAGCCCATGGAAACCAATGGCTGGAGAACAAGGTTGGACCTTAAAGTCAGTATCTACCTAGCCAATTCTCAGAGGATGTCATTCCTCTTATCAGAGACAGGGATTGTACTTAAACTTATAAACTTGTGTCACTGTCTTAACCTTGTACTTAGAATTCTTTCATTGTATCCTGAGTAGCACTCAGTTAACCTCAAGTACAGGAAAAGATTAAGTTTATGTTTCGTGAAAACTTAAACTTAGTTTAATTTGTAAACACTTTATGTGTCAGAGAGCCTGGAGAGGCTTGGTGGAAGAAAGAATACTTGGTTGTAGAGCCTGGAGAGGCTTGACTGTAAAAGAATACTTGGTTGTAGAGCCTGGAGAGGCTTGAATGTAAAAGAATACTTGGTTGTAGAGCCTGGAGAGGCTTGACTGTAAAAGAATACTTGGTTGTAGAGCCTGGAGAGGCTTGACTGTAAAAGAATACTTAGTTGCAAAGCATGGAGAGGCTAGACTGAAAAAGAATACTGCATATGTTGCTTGGAGAGGCAGTTGAAAACAAGGTAATACTTGTGATGGCCTGAAGAGGCTGTGAATAATACTTGTATCTGTGGATTCAGATAGTGGAAAATCCAGTGGTGGTTTGCCTCTGGGACTGGATGTAGCTCACGGGTTTGTGGGTGAACCAGGATAAATTCTTTGGCTAAGTTTTCTTACCCTTATCTCTTATCAACTCTTTTTATACTAATCAAGGGGTCAGAATAATTAATCTGATATTTTACAAAGGCACAAAACATCTCTTAAAATTAGTTTTTACAAGCTGTCTGAAAACTTCAGACAGCCCCTTAAAAGCCTGTCTTAAATCTTTATGCCTAAGTTCTCTTTTCGTTAATCTCTGTATTTCCAGTTTTCATATTTATGTTGGGGATTGAAAAGTATTTTCTATAATAAACTTAACACAACTATTTCAATAAAATGACCTTTCATATGAATAAAACATGAGATGACTCTTATATCATTTGAAGCTTTACAAAGAATGTTCCTTGAAGAACTTCTGAAATAAATTCTCTGAAGTAAGTCTGAAAGAGATCAGTTCAGAAATCAGGAACAGACTTCAGACAACCTCTAGTCGTCTGAAGTATTTCAGAAACCGCTCTGAAAATACTCCTTGTAATAATCTTCAGAAGATACTTTGAGAAGCCTCCGTTTAAAACAATCTTAAGCTTCAGAAGAAACACTATTTTTCTTATCTTCCTCACGTTTCAACTATCTCTGATCTTAAGACCTGTTTTTAACCGTGCCCATCTTAATGATTTAAATTAAAGATTTCCAAAAACTATCAAAAAGCTTGAAACACTATTCAACCCCCCCTTCTAGTGTTTCCTGTGGTTCTAACACTTACCCCTTTCCAAATGCTAGTCTGGAGGATGATACAGTGTCGTGGCAGTGTACTAGTAATGGTATTTTCTCCACTAAATCGGCCTATGACTTTATCACAACGATGGATCAAGAGAATGGTTCTCCTAGAGTTTGGAAGCGTATCTGGAGCCTTAAAGTGCCCCACCGGGTGCGTAACTTTCTGTGGTTGCTTCTGAAATGGGGCCTGAAAACAAATGCCAGAAGAGCTCGCTGTTGCATGGCTCAAAGTGATCTTTGTCCACTATGTAACTCAGCTAGCGAACATGAAAGTGATTCTGAGGTTGCGGTTCGTCTCATAAAGAAGGGGGCTTCTTCATCTCATCCCTATCATTTTGTTATTCAACGGATAAGAAATATCCTGGATCGCTCTTGGCTAGTTCATATTGCCCACATATGGCGTGAAGCAAATGTTGTTGCGGATGGTCTTGCTACTTTAGGTCATTCTTCTTCTTTTGAGATTTAGGTCTTCTCGCGACCTCCTTCTTCGGTGTTTGTTAGACTTAGGAATCATTATATATATAAAAGTAAGGTAGTGAAAGTGACCAATGAGATTTAGAGTGAGAGCACAATAGTAAATTTCTTTAAGCAAAACTTCTAAAAATAGAAAGTATCTTTGACATTTAAAATGATTAATATTATGCATCACCATTAATTAATTATAGTAATTATATTAAAGTAAATATCACTATGAAAATAAATATTTATGATAATAAAAAATATAAATAATGATAATTTAAAGCATATCTAATAATTTTAAACAAATAAATAATAAGAAGAAATTTAAAACATTCTCAAACACTTAAAAACTAATTTATAATTATGTTGATAGTAATTATAGTAATTATTTAGTTATGGTTATTTATATATAAGAAAATCAATATTATTTAAAACTCATTTTAACAATTTCAATATTAAAAAGGAAGGGTTTATAACATAAATAAAATCATAATACGAAATTTAAAACATAATAAAATAATTTAAAAAAGATAAAACTTTATTTAAAAAAAATAAAATATAATATAAATTTTTTTTGGATAAGCTAAATTCATTGAATGGAGTACTAGGGGTGGTCAAACCCAAACACTTAAAAATTATTTAATAATTATAATAAAAATAATTGTATTAATTATTTAGTTATAATTACCTTTATTATATCAAACATCAATATTAAAGCCAATTTTAACAATCAATATTAAAAAAAATTATAACATAAATAAAAATATAATACAAAATTTATAACATATTAAAATAATTTAGATAATCATTTCAAAAAATTAAAAATGTAATACGAAATTTGAAACATACTCAAACACTTAAAAAATGTACAACTTTTGTTATAATAATTATAGTAAATTATTATATCAAAATATCATGTATCGGTATTAAAGGTCATTTTAATAATTTAAATATATTAAAAAAGTTTTATAAGATAAATAAAGATATATTATGAAATTTAAAATAATATTAAAAAATATTTTATGATTACTTTAATAGTAATTATAATAATTATTTAATTAGTGTTCGTCTGTGGGTTTCCTATTTTTGTTTAAAGGGTCTTTGTAATCTAAGATCAAAAACAACATTTTTGAGTTTTCATGCTTTGTAAATGTCAAAGTCCCAACTAAATATTTAAAAAAAAAATTGTGATTGGTTATGACCATCTTCATTTGGTTTTTGAGTTTTTTTAATTTTATTGTTTACAATGATAAATGAAAGATTGAAAATGTTATAGAATTTCTTTAATTGGTGACTTATCTTTGTATATGTTGTAACAACTTAGTTGTTTCACAAAATTTCCCTTGATAGGAAAATTAAAATTTGATTTGGTTATGGGTAAAATTAGCTAGCAAAGTTTTTAAGTGGTTGATGAACTGAGCAATGCTTGTAACCCATAAAATTTTAGTTCTATTCAATTGTATTGCCAAATGCGAGCATATATAAGTTGACACGAAAATTATTGGTGTTTAAAAAAAATATTATAGTTCGGTCTATTTGAATTTAAACCTTAAAATAAAATAATGAATGTTACGTCTGAAAGCAATTTCAAGAATCTTAAAGTTTTATCTTATACAGGAGGCATTCTTGGATCATTAGAAAGAATACTCTAAAAGGCCATTGATGTTTTTTTACATCATGTATGTACTAGAGGCATTCCATAAGCAATAGTAAAAATCTCACTAAGGGTCATTCCATAAGCATTAGAGATAACGGATTGTATATTATATTGTATAAATTTTTTATTATATATCAGATAACAAATCAAATAAAATAAAATCTTTTTAAATAAATAAAAAATATAAAAGACTATAAGATATAAGAGTGTGTTAGGAATAAAAGATGTAATTATTTAATTTAACACTATTTGATAAATGAGAATAGGGAATATTAATCATAAGGGAATCTCTTTGGAGAAAAATTCGTTAGTAAGAAAGGGGGTATCAGAGGGAAAGTTTAAAAAATTGGTCAATTTCATGGATATGTACAAAAATTTAAATATGACTTCCATGGAAAAAGAGTCGGTAGAGAGTATGATTGAAAATGGTGGTAAGACATATTTTCAGTTAGATAAATGGGTTAGAGGGAGAAATTATATGACAAATAGTTATCAACCTTTAAAAAGAGTTAGTTATCCCATTAAAAATGTAATATATAAAAAATTCTTTGACAAACTACAAAAAAGAATAATAGTTCCTTTTTTGAAAATGTACTTTTGAAACTTTTAGAATGTTTAGGTAATCATTTTTTTGGAAAATATTATGTAATCAATAAATTAAAATAATTTTAAAAGTTACTATAGTTTTTAATTTCTTTTATAAATATAATTTAAAATAGGATTTAACGGATACACACAGACAATATATAAAAATTTACATGTTGGGTTAGAATAAAGGAAAAAGGGAAGTAGCTTGAGTTTGTTAGGATATATTGTGCAAATGAAAAATTGAGACAAAGATAAAAATAAAATATGAATAGAGAAAAATAATCATTCACGTTATATGTAATTTTTAACTTTCATATATTATGAATTCTATTTATTAAAAAATTATTGTATGTCTTTTTTTTATCAAATTATTATTGTACGTCTAAAATGACAAAATGTTTCGTGCTATGCACGGGTACACGACTAGTGATTTTAATGAGAGTGTTGTTCCGAGAGTGATTGTTGTGTAGCTTCCTGGCTGTTGCCTCCATTTTATAAAAAAAAATATATTATTGGATTTACCCTGTCAGTATATACTAATTAAACTTATAAAAATTATATATAATATTAGTTTGATATATATTGTTAAAATGTATAATTTTTAAAATTATACATTTTATTGATGAAAAATTCTTTTAAAATAAATATCATTATTAGTAAATAATGTCTGAAGAAATTGTGAATGCATGAGAGTGCCCCGTTATGAGAAAGAAGAGATATCAAATTCATATAAACATACAATACACTTTTCTCTTTATTTCTTTTCATCACATCACTTATCATTTTCCAGATTTCTTTCATTTCTCTCTTTCTCTCTTTATACATGTTGTCCATAAATTACATTTCTCATATGAAAGAGAAATTCAAATAATGGGTTGTGTACTCGTTAATTGTTTTCTGACGTTCCCACGTGGCAACCTCAATCCGATTGGAGCCTGGAAGGTCAGGCAACGTGGCATGGTTATGGTACCACAAAAAAGGAAAAATTGACGTTTGATTTTGATTTTGAGTTGTCACATCATATACGTCATCACCTGCACCTGGTCCCACCGCCCTCATCACAATTATTATTATAGAGTAATAATCATATTTAAATATATTATATTATATTATAATATATTATTATTATTATTATTATTATTATTATTATTATTATTATATCCGACATTATTTATTTCAAACTGTTTGTTTTATAATGGAGAAGGTTTTAAATATAATTTTAGTTAACAAAAATAGTTGTTACTATTACCTAAATGTAATTATTGAGGATCAACAGCAGTTGATTCAAGTGATACATGATTGATTCCCTTTAAGTAAGGTTTCGGGTTCAAGCGTTGTGGATGAAAAAAATCCCCACGAAAAGAGTTAACCCTACTGAAATATGAATGTTCCCAATTAGAGCACCTCCCATGAAGGATGGATGCTTGTGATTCACACCAAAAATGTAATTATTGAGGACTGCAAACTTAAAAATAAACTTACCCTTGTGAAATATTTTCACTTTCTGATAAAGAATGGAGTTAGATTTTTTTTTTTTCTTTTTGGTGTTGAAGAATGGAGTTATAGTAATAATTTGTGAATTTATAAATTACAAGTTTTTTTTTTGGTGAGGATAAATTACAAGTTTTGATCTGGAGAAACATACAATTGTAATTTTTATTTGGTTTTTTACTTTTAATTTTTTTCTAAATAAAAAATATTGATAAATTATTATATTTAAAAAATAATTCTCATCAGTAATTTGTTATTTTTTATCTTTAAGTTCATATGTGATATTAATTGAAGAATGATCATTCAATGAATAAAAAACAAAAAAAGAGAAATGTTACACTTCATGGAAACCTCACTAACACTATGTTTGGTGAAAGAAAATAAATAGAGAACAGGGCAGAGATAAATAGAAAAAAGAGAAATAATGATGAGATAAAAGATGATTTATATGTTGTGTGGAGTAAGGAAAATAGAGCTGATAAAATGGGCTAACTTGACCAGATCAACCTGTAAAAGCCCGTAAAAATATAGGGTTGGGACACTTATTTTAGAAGCATGAATAACTATGGGCTTTTTAGCCCAACCCGTTACCCGCAAAACTCCCAAAAGGCCAGGTAGCCCACAAAAAAATGAGTTACCCGCAAAACCCCCTAAAAAATGTAGGGAACAGACACTTATTTTAGAATAACTCATGAATTTTTTAGCTCAGCCCGATAAAGGCCGTTTACCTACATCGAGGCGAACTAAGGTAGCTCGAATTGCCAACTTTAGAGGGAAATAGAAAAGAAATGGAAGAAAAATAGAAAAATGAGTTGTTTGGTTTGCTAGAAATGATGTGAGAAATAAGGGAGATTGAGAAACAGTGTGAAGGCTCATGGGTGAGACTACATTTCTCTCCTTTAATTCTCTTGCTAAAGTTGTGGAGAGATCCCTCATGCATGGGACCCACCAACTTTTGATATTTTTGTACAAGTTGTACCAAACAAGAGAAGTGCAAGACTTCTCTGCTACTCCCCTCCCTTGCCATTTATGCACTATCTCTGCTAATATCATTTCAATATCTATATATCCATGTCAATTTTAAACTAGTTTTAAATTAGTTTTCATATTTCATGTTCTAATTTTTATATAACTTTGTATCTATATTAAAACTAGTATATTAATTCACGTAATGTGTGGATAAAAATATATTTTTATTTAGTTAAAATTAAATTTATAATAAATTAATATTTATAAAATTAAATAAAATAGAATAATTTTGTTTAATTATTGAATTTTAAATTGTAACATTAGATTATATTTTACTGTTGAAATCTAATTTATATTATTATTTGATAATAAGATATTATTAAATAAATTAAAATCATAATGATAAGAATAAATATTTATATTAAAAATGAGGAGTTGAATAGAAAATGATAGGATAAAAACACCTTTATCGCGGTGTGTATTAAGCATAAAAGCACTGATGCTCAACAAGCATTTATCATGGGAGTGAATTTGTGATGAGGTGCTTTAATAGCACCGGTGCTCAATCAGTTGAGCACCGATGCTTTATATTTTTTTTTGCGTGTGTGGTGGTTTAAACCCGTCAGTAACGCAACTATAAGTTGTTGCATGCAGGAACTTTTCAGACGTGTTTACTGGCAATCGCCAGTAACTTTTTTATTTTCCTGCATTTAGTGGCGATTTAAAATTGTCACAAAGTTTTTTTTGCCACATTTTTCTATACTTAGTGGCGGTTTAAAACCGCTAGAGAGTTTATTTAATATTATTTTTATTGTTTATTAATTAAAAAAATTTAAATTAAAAATTAAATAATGTAAAAAATGGGTGATTTGTGATGGTGGGGGCTCATTCAAATATGTGAATAGTAAAAAAATGAGACGTTGGGTTGAAAATGAGATGTTCTTAATAAGAACTTGATGATGTGTAATAGTGAGACTCATTTAAGCTCTGTGAATAATAAAAAATGTGGGTGTTGGGATAAAGATGACCTAAGGTTTTTAATCTTAATAAATTTTAATAATTAGGATTGACCTTTATTAGCATTTAAAATTCAAATAGAAAGATAGAAGATTAATATTAATGATCTAAAGGGAGAATCTTACTCTTATAAATAGTGTGTGGAATACACCATCCAATAAAAGAAGAGAGAGAATGCTGAAAATAATTGAGATGGGGAGTAGGATGGATGAGTGAGTGTTTCACTTAGGGGTGTTTACAGGTCGATTTTGTTCGATTTTATTGGAAAAATAAATCCGAACCAAACAAAAGTGTTCGGTTCGGTTTGGATTTCCTCATTTTTTTGACATTGATCCGAACCAATCAAGAACGGGTTGGTTCGGTTCGGTTCAATCAGATCAGAAACTCAATAACGCCCATTATGTACCTGTTCGAGGAAAAAAAGAAAAAATGCATGGTTTTGCCTAGGGATGTCAACGGAGCGGGTAGTGCCTACCCGTATACATACCCGTTAAAATTAACAGGTACCCATGCGGGTAACGGGTATCCGCAGGTATTCACGGGTACCCATTAATGTTTAACAAATTAAATTTTATAAAAAGAAAGAGAGGAAATTTTATATAATATATTATAATATCATACTATAGAAATAAATAATCATTATATAATATCATTACGTGTTAATATATTAAGAATATCATCATAAAATAATATAAAATAAATTATATCTCATTATAAAATAATAAAAAATCATAATATTTAAATATATTTAATAGAAAAATATGTTTTAATGAGTATGCAGGTACCCACGGGCCGGGTAGTATAATATTCGTCCCCACCCAATATATGAATATGCGGGTACCCATTGCAGGTATATCCACGGGTACGAGTTTTTTTGACATCCCTAGTTTTGCCTAAAATACATTATAACTTGATATAAAAAGGCACAAGACATTTAGTATGTTTGGTTGACCGTTCTGAAGTTTCAAAATCGATTTGGCACACATCCTAAGTCACTTTCAAGGGTAGTGATTTTTTTTCGATTCTCTAGAATCGATTCCATTGCAACCGAACGGGAAAGCAAATAGGCACATTATGTTTTGTTGCTTCAAGCTTGCACCAACCATTCAACCAATGTCAAGAAACAATAATATGAAAATTACTAATTAAGTGTCATAATAACATTCAACCATTCTTCAACCAATGTCAAGCATAATTTGCATAGATAACATTCAACCAAGAAAATTACAAACTAGCATAAGTGCATAACACATTAACAATCAAGTGTCATAACGTACCCAAATTATTAATTAAAGATCATAGAAAAGTTAGTCTTTAAATAGCTTGATATTATGAAAATCATAAACATCTCCAGTCATTCTTCAAGACTTCAAGAGCAGCTCTGCTCTAGTAGGAGTGTTTGCGGTTCGGTTTGGATCGATTTTGGAGCAAAAAACCATTCGATCTGATCATTGCGGTTTTATCATTTTATCATCCGATAAGTTTTGATATTTTTTCAAATCCGATCCAATTTAAATTGGATCCGATCCAAATCCGATCCAATTTTAATGAAGTAATAGTAAACATTTTCTTATTGAAACTTATATTTACTAAAATTGATATAAAATTATATAAAAAAATGACATGAGACATGAAAAATAATTTAAAGCTAGTTTTATATTGATATATTTATAGAAATATCAACATGATATTAGATAATAAAATCATAAAAAATATATTAATATAAGTATTTTTATAAATATATATGTATACAAGAATAAATATATGATTATTTTATTAGTAATAATATATGTATATAAAAGTTCGGTTTGGTTTGGATTGAATTGGTTTTCAACATAGGATCCGAAAACCAAGTCAGTCCAATAAAAAAATTTCGGTTTTTGCAGTTTGGGGTTTTTTGGATTTCGGTTTGATTCGGTTTTCAGTTTTTCGATTCGATTTTTGCGGTTTGCATCGGTTTGGATTGGATATGAACACCCCTAAGCTCTAGAATACTAGTCTGATAGCAGCCTTCCAGCCTTTCCACCTCCGCCAACACCAGATGTAGATAGAGACAATCCAGACAACTCTACAAATAGAAACATAAACATAAACATTGTAAAATTTAAACAAACTAAATGATCAAATTAAAGAGTTAAAATTAAAATATAGTTTTTATACTTATTTCCATATTTTGCACTTCATCAATCTCAGCTTGTAGATTCATTACCTTAAGAGGATTTCTTAGCCAATTTTGTGCACAAACCAAAGATTCAACTGTAGTGGGATTCAAGGAACTCTGAAATGGGTCAAGAACTCAACCTCCAGTACTAAATACACTCTCAAAATATATTGTGGACACTTGAATAGCCAATATATCCCTAGCCATGTGAGAAAGAATATAAAACTTTATTGACTTCCCTTTCCACCACTTCAAAATGTCAAAATCATCACTATCTTTATCAGTGTGTTTAATGTTGTCTTCTATGTACCTCTCCAACTTATTCCTCTTCTCATCACCTTGTTTCATCCTCGTTTTCTTCCTAAACTCATCCACCCAAGCTTCATCATCACCAACATCATGGGTGGAATTTGATTGTGAGGCCATATGGGATGCTATGCTACTACTAGAATCACTACCATCAATAGTAAGGGGATACAATGTCACATAATGCTCAAACAATTTGTTGATAAGATCTCTTAACTTGTGTATCATCTCATTCATCTTATCAACACCATACAAGCGTTTCAAACAAAATTCAATGTAGTCAAGCTTATACCGTGGATTAAGAAATACAGCCACAAACAAAAGAGGGTTAATCTCACCACTTTCCCAATATTTAGAAAACCCAATTTGAATATTTGTTGTCATCTTTTGCAATATCACATCTCCACTTTGCATCCACTTATTCAAAGACTCTTGAATATCACACAATTTGTTGAAAAATATGTTAGATGTAACATGCAATGAACTAGAGAAAGCTAGAGTTGCATCATAAAAAATATTTAAAAACTTAATAAACACACGAGAATGATTCCAATCATCATTACTAGGACACCCATCCACTTCATTGTCAAGAGTAATCAAATATGCAGGATCATCATATTCATGACGATTAAAAGCTTTTTCAAAATTTTCAACAACCTCTAACATCAAATAAATGGAATTCCACCGAGTTGGCACATCAAGTGTGACCATTGTTTGACTAGTGATATTTGCCTCTTGTATACATCTTTTAAAACTAGCCAACCTTGCAAGAGATGACTTAACATACTTACATGAAACTCTTATTCTAGGGGTCAATTTCCTTCAACCCATTATGAACAATCAAGCTCAAAATGTGAGCATAACATCTCATATGTTTGAACTCTCCATTTAATAAAGTACTCCCATTCCAGTCACTCATGCCTCTATGTAAATATGAAATAGCCAAATTATTTGCACTTGCATTATCAATATTCACACAACACAAATTTGTAATCCCCCATTCTTTTAAGCACTTCTTTAAGTTTTTCCTAATGATTTCACACTTATGGTCATTGTAACATCCCAAAATTTGAAATCATTTTCATAAATGAAATTAGGAGTATAATAGGTTTTCATAAAAAGGAAATAGGAAAAAGAGGGTTTAAAACTGAATTTATAAGGTTAACTTATAAGTCTGGAGCATTTTCGATCACACGAGAAGGTCCTCGCTTGAGAGAGAATATCAGTAAAAAGGGTAATTCTGATTACTTATGTTTTCGCTTAAGCGGAAATGTTCCAGAGAGGGGGTCCTCTCTGGATGATTTTCGCTTAAGCAAGGAGAACCTCGTTCAAGCGAAGATCAGTCCTCGCTTAAGCGAGAAACGTCTAGAGAGGGGGGGGGTGCTCTCTAAAGTGTTTTCGCTCAAGCGATAAGGTTCTCACTTGAGCGAGAACGCGACAACAGAGACCAATTAAAATCCTTGATCAAGCGAGAGATCATTTCCCCTCTCTCATACCCCTTTGTTATACTCTTGAAGTGAGTGTGGTTCACCCACTCACGTCCATTTAGTGTGTTTCCCTTGAATGATCCCTCCCCTCTATTCCTATTCTCTTATGTTTGTGTCTCCTTGCTATGACTACATTTGATTGATGATGAATGAATTATTGAATGGATTGAATGTTAGGGTTTGGGATTGTTAGGGTTTTCTGGAAGATGATACAATTTGTCATGCCCATACCTATTATGATTACTCATATGATAGAACCTTTTAGGAAACATATATGACTTTATATTACTCCTGTATCATGGACTATTACATACAACTTTATGAGAGGAAATTATGGGTCTTTGACCCAAAAGTAACTATGTAAGAGTAAAATGAATGTTGATTGATAATTAAGACACGAGGAAACGACAGGTCTAGATGGACCACAAGGAAGACGTTCCTTGTACGGATACTGAGCTCAGGTCTGGTAAGAGGTTAAGTGATAAGACCCTAGAGGTGTTGGGTAAAATACTAGAGGTTGATTGTTATTTGGAGTACCTTGAGAATTATTAATGATGTCTATTTATTCCGCCGTGCATTATCATTTGTATGAACACCTCCACTGCTTACATGATCACGCTCACTGGGACTTTAGTCTCACCACATGTTTGTGATTTATTTCAGATGTGTAGGGCTCTCAACCGGGTGCTTGACCGACAGATTGGGAGTTGATTGGTGATCTCCCACCAATCTCATTATTTTGATAGACCACTTGATGTATTTGTATATTATGGTACTAAATGATTATCATTGTATTATTTGGGTGCCTTTAGGCCCCCTTGGTACTGTATTCATTTTGAGGATATTATCGTACATGTGTCACCCTATTAGGTAGATTCTATTTTGTTGAGAACGCATGTATTGTAATATCCAGTATGATTACACTTATGTATTTCGTTGGTATACTTAAGCTTATTAATTGTGAATTGTTTATGATATCGATAATGTCGCGAAAAATAATTTGGTAAAATTAGGAATATGCTCCCAACTGACATTATTTCTAAGTTCAAGGAATTAGGACGTTACAGTCACCAATATGATTAAAACTCAATATTTTCTTGTTCAATTCCCACCCATCATCAATATAGTGAGCAGTTACAATAATTAACATTTTGGATCGATGTCCAAGTATTAGTGGTGAGTGAAATCATTTGATTATTTGCTGAAAAAACTTTTTTCAAGCTCTCCGTCTCAAGATCATACAATACCAAACAATCCCTAGCAACAATGATACGAGAAGGAATCTTAAACCTAGGTTGTGCCTCAGACATGAAGTCCATAAAGCCTCGATTCTCAACATGCTTAAAAGGTAAGTCATCTATAACAATCATCCTTGCAAGTGCCATTCGGGTGACCTCATGGTTAAATTCAACAAGTTTGAAACTAACAATGTTGTCATCTTCACTTGGCCTCCCAAGAGATAACGTTTTCTGACCCTTATCAACTTCCCTATTTGGATTTTTTGGACAAATCTTAAGATGTTTAAGCATGTTACTGGTACCATGAATAGCACTATTGCATGCATACTGCTTTTTACAATAGTTACAAGTTGCTTTATCATTGTCTTTAGAAAAATGAGCCCAAGCATTATAATGAGACCCAATGTTGTAAAAATCGGCTCGGAGTGGCCGGTCGAACCGGTTCGAGCGGTGCACTGGATCGGGTAAGCAATAGACCCGGTGTAACCCCGGTTGGCTCGGCTATATTCTCCAAAAATCGGTGACTCGCCGGTTCACGTTCAACCAACTGTTTCTTTTAATAGATGCAAAAAAAAAGTTGTTGTCTCAAACTTTCTCAATCGGATTCCATCTCACAGAGAAACAAGAGAGAGCAGAAGAAAAATTGAACCATAAAGTTTCCGGCCGTCCAAGCTTCATCACTGCCGCACAAAGCTCTGTTGCACTGCAGTGCTATGCGCAATCATTGGTCAAACATTGTTTGCTGTCCTATGTTGCGCCACCATGAGCCTTCATCTTCGGCACTATTCCGTCGCGTTATTAGATGAGAGAGTATTATATTTGGTCAAGATGATAATTTTTAGCTTTAGTGATATGTTAAAAGTTGGAACTTGGAACTATGGAATGGAAGAGGCGAAGAGGAAACGACACTCTGCAAATTGTGGTTGAAAAAGTAGTTCAAAAAAGTAAAAAGTAAAGAAGAGTGGAACGTGTTTGGTACTTTACCTTTTTGAGATTGTGAACAGCTGGATATACAGGTATAAACTACTAAGTTCATTTTGGATTTTTAAACATATTTAAATCAAAATAAAGTCACATATAATAAAATAAATAATTAAATCAAAACGGCACTTTACAATTTTATTGCAATTTTTTCTATTAATTCAATTTTTTTTATAGTTAATAACATCACAAATATCATTAATTAGTTAATTATTTGTGATTTTTATTTATGAGCTTATGTTGTAGAGTTGTAGTAAAACTTAGTTATTTATTTGTATTTTGAACTTATTTGTCACCTTATGTTATTTTAAAACATTTTTTTTTGTTATTTGCTTAATTATATACTTATGTGATGGAAATGGTTTTGAATTTTGAGTAATAATTAAATTACATTGCCTATATATTTTTAAATTTTTTTAATATATACCGAGTCAACCGGTTCAACTAATGACTCACTGATTCGACCAATGACCCATTAACCTAATACCATCACCGAGT
This sequence comes from Sesbania bispinosa, assembly GCA_026901365.1. Classification (NCBI taxonomy): domain Eukaryota; kingdom Viridiplantae; phylum Streptophyta; class Magnoliopsida; order Fabales; family Fabaceae; genus Sesbania; species Sesbania bispinosa. The sequence continues at coordinate 130,669 of QLOH01000875.1, forward strand.
CGGTTTTTATAGCATTAATGAGACCTACTTGCTTTCCTTTTAAAAGCTTCTTGTTGTGTTTGAGTTGGAACTTGTTGTGTTGGTGTTGGACCTTGAGTTTCAGTTTCTTCAATCACTTGCAATGGTGTTGGGACATCTCCATGTTCAACTTGTTGGTTGGGATTGGGTCCACTATAAGTTGACTCACTTGCAATCTGACTAACTTTCCTTTTTGCCATTTCCTTAAGAAGAGTTTAGGAAGAAAATGAGGATGAAACAAGGTGATGAGAAGAGGAATGAGTTGGAGAGGTACATGGAGGACGCCATTAAACACACTAATAAAGATAATAATGATTTTGACATTTTGAAGTGGTGGAAAGGGAAGTCAATAAAGTTTTATATTATTTCTCGCATGGCTAGGGATATATTGGCTATTCCAGTGTCCACAATATATTCTGAGAGTGCATTTAGTACTAGAGGTCGAGTTCTTGAACCATTTTGGAGTTTCTTGAATCCCACTACAGTTGAATCTTTGGTTTGTTTACAAAATTGGCTAATGAATCCTCCTAAGGTAATGGATCTATAGGTTGAGATTGATGAAGTGCAAAAGATGGAAACATGTATAAAAATTATATTTTAATTGTAAATCTTTAATTTGATAATTTAGTTTGTTTAAATTTTACAATGTTAATGTTTATGTTTCTATTTGTAGAGTTGTTTGGATTTGTCTCTATCTGCATCTGGTTGTGGAGGTGGAGAGCCTGGCAGGCTGCTATCGGACTAGTCTACTAGAGCTGCTCTTGTAGTCTTGAAGAATGGCGGGAGATGTTTATGATTTTCATGATATCAAGCTATCTAAGGACTAGTTTTTCTATGATCTTTTATTAGTAATTTGGTTATGTTATGACACTTGATTGTTAATGTGTTATGCCCATTGCCGCTAATTTTTGCGGGTATCCATAGGGTTTGAGCTCAATTGTCATCCTTACAAATTGTGCTTGATATTGGTTGAATTGGTTATGTTGGTTGAAGAATGGTTAGGCTAAAATGGCCGACATTTATTCAGGCTTAAAAAATAGGTGCCCGAACTCGATATTTTTTACGGATTTTTTGCGGGTAATCGAGTTTTTTTTTTTTTTGCGGATTTTTGCAGACTAGGGCTACCCAGCCTTTTGCAGGTAGCATGCTTATCGGGCTGGGTTAATATACCCGAAAATTATTGGCCCGGTCAAACCAGTCCATTTTACCGACTTTAGGTGAAAGTAACATTATATAAAATATTGGTTTTTTTTAAAAACTATTATGTGTATCTAATTTAATTTCTTTCTATATATATATATATATATATTTTCCGGCACAATAATAGCATGATTGGAGGGTTTTTATGGGAAACCAATAAAAATAATTGAGAGAAGTAGAATCCAGGTGAAATAGTAGTGGGAATGCATCGAGTGCTTGGAGGGGGTTTTTCTCTGTTGGTGAGGTCGGGGTTGAAATGGGAATGGAATCGAAAGGTAGAAAGAGGGAGCAATGGAAGTGGAAGCGTGTGATTCGTCAAAACCCTTTTCTCTGCACCTGCGTGCCCTGGGATTGGCTGAAATTGGCTACTTGCCTTTGGTTTTATCTCTGATCACAACTGAGAAAAAAAGAAGGCGGCAGAGCCATCCATCCAATTCCAACTTGCCTCTGGTATTATCCACAATCCACTCCACTGCTAACCCAAAACGCAAGACTAGAGGCCTGTTTCTCTTTCTCTTCCTCATTTCCCTTATACTTCCATTTATTACTGCTTTTTCGTTATTCTGTTTTTTAAATCCTATTTTATCGATATCTCTATTGCTTCAATGCTTGATTTCTTGTATTTTGTATGCTTAATCCTATATTATAATTGTTGAACAGCATCGAATGTTTACCGTTCAATAATTGAATCACATAAGATTATAACGGTAAAATTAAATGAAAAGCTAACTGAAAGGTTAGGCTAAATGAAAGTTGAAAAATTAGTTAAAAATTAAAAAATTAGCTAATTTAATTGAAGGTGTTTGATAAAACTAGCTGAAAATTGTAAAATAATATACAAGAACATTATTAATTATTAAATAATGAATGAAGGTGGTTGAGGGTTAAACTTATAAATTCTCAGCTATTCTGAAAAAAGAAAAACTAGTAATTACTCAAAAAAAAAAAACTACCTTATCAAATAAGGCTAAAATGATTTCAGCTACTAACGTTAGCTCTCAGCTAGCTGAAATGGCTTACCAAGCACACTCAATATTTCTAATGTTGCTTATAATAATAGTAAATAAAAGGGGGAAATAATTTAATAATCATCAGCATTAAAATTTCGGCTACAAATTGTTGCTTCCTGTATTTCTTGAAATAGGATGAGGTTGACTACAAGTTACATTCTAAATGCGAATTTTGATTCGCCAAGAATTATATATATTAAGTGTGTATTGTTATATTATATACACTAATTGAGGTAAAGAACAATTTCTCAGATCAGCAAGTGATTATTTTATTGATAAAGTTATCGTGTGGGATGTATGGCACGGTTGAACTTCTGGCAAGTTGTATGATTGTCTTTATGTCAAATGTCACGGCTTCTCTTTGTGGCGGAGTTCAGAAGTCGCATTATTAGATTTAGGACAGTGGCATTTCCAAATAGTCTCTCAGGTGAATGTCTGGACCATTGTTACTTTCTGTAGAATTTACAGTCATTAACCATTAAGAGTATCTAACAATAGGGAAATACTAACAGAGTATCCATTTAAAAAACCAAAAATAAAAAACTTTTATTTAATATTAAAAATATAATTTCAATATAAATCTCCTATATATTAGTTCCTCAAGCTAGTGGAACCCTTAAAATAATGGTAATATGGTATCCCAATTTGATAATTATTTTCAGGTGTTTCAACCTCAAGTTCTCAACTAAATTTTAGTTCATGGCTAATCATAATATTCTGCACTTGATCTCTCTCTGTTTCTCATGCTGTAATTTTACCCTTCAACTCAATATTCTTTTGAAAGGGTGGAAGGATTCTAATGTTACTTCTTCTCATGTTCTGCTTATAAGTATCCTTGAGATGTATTGTGACAGACTGCATTTTTTTAGTTTTGAATAGAAAAGTTTATTGATTTAACTCTAAGTGTGTGATTGGATAGAGAATGTTGAGTGAATTTTAAATATGAGGGATTTATAAATGATACTTTAAAAAGTTAAACATAATAAAGAAATGTTAAAATTTTCTCTCAATAAGTATCATTTGAAATTTCTCCTACTTATCATTTAAAATTTTTTCTTTTACTATTTTAACACATGAAATCTAGTAGTTTTAAATTCCATTCAGATTCAATAGGTTGGCTTATTCACTTATAACAGTAATAACAACTCCTACCTAGGGTCTGTTTTGACAAGCTGAACAATTTTGTGAAAAATGTAAAAGCTACTTCTCAGTGATTCCTTTCCTAGGTAAAAGAATGAAACTTGAAAATCTTACTAGGAGACTTTAGATAGAAGAGTGCACATGGATACAATTGAAAGGAGGGCGTGGAGAGGGAAATGGGGATGGAGTAGTTTTGTCTTCTATAAACTATTTGTTTCAAGAGGTCCAAGTTCTCTGTTCCCTGAACAGACTCAAATGATCTTCAACTTGTTTAAACAGAAAATTTGGAGCTTCTCTCCTGTCATGCAATATTTGGAAAATATAAGACAAGGTTATAACAGTAATGGAGATTCTTCAGTCATTCTGCAAAGGCTTTTGCTGACGTTTTAGAAGCTTGGTCCCATAATACTTGCAGACAAGGTAGCGAAACATCAATTATTGTTCAATGCCATTAGTACCCTCTGCCTTTGCTTATCCTCTTCCGTTACACCTTTAAGAGGAGAGACACTTTAAAATAGTTTCTGTCACCCATTTGGATACGCCTAACTACATTATATATATATATATAAATAAATAAATAAATAAAAGACTGGATCAATTGACACTAGATGTTAAATTTTTAGAACTATATCACTTAATATCCTTTTATAAAATGAGAATTTGACCAATTCAACCGTTGAATCATATTATATTAACTTCATGATCATGTATATCAAATTTCAGATAATTTGAATAATCGTAGGTATGTTATCTAATAGTGGACTTTTACTTATATTTTAAAAACATATTATACGTTAAAATAAATTAGTTTGATGAAGTATCAATTAGTTTTTTTATTTTTATAAAACTTTATAAACTTGATCTACTATATAAGAATCTTCAATTCAAGGGATGGATTGTTCAAATTCTCATTTTATAAAAAAAATACTAAGTGGTGTAACTCTACACCTAGTGTCCATTGACCCTATCCCTATATATATATATATATATATATATATATTATTTCTATTCTTTTGAAATGTTATATTATGAGAATGAGAATACCATAATCATTAAATTAACAATGACATGTTATTATGTCTACAAATGCTCATGCTAACTTTCAAATGTTGATTCTCTCTTTTTAATTTAAAATTTATATTTTTATGTTAATTTTATACCAATTTTATATGTTGTACCACGGCTGTGTTGTGTCTTGTTATGTTAAAAATGTACCATATCTTTGTGTTTCTATTGTATCGTATTTGTATTTTGTCATTTTCATACTTTCTAGTACTTAACCCATCTCTTAAGAATTTTTAGGTTGGAATGTTTCATTTGATTATGAGTGGATATATTTTAGGGTAGACATTAAAAAGTTCATGTTTAAAGCTATTGGAAGAATATTTCCCGAATACAGATTGTTCCATGCCAGTTCCTATTTGGAATTTGTGCTTCTTGATTGGATATCATGTTGTGTCCACAATGCATAACACATGTTAGATATCAAATTATTGATGAATTACCATCTAATAATTTAAGCTTTCGGGAGGACTTGATTTTTGACATGTTACTAGAGTCTAGAGTCTTGATTGGATATCATTTTTGATCATGTAGTGAAGAGTTTGATCTATGCCACTCTTATTATTCTAAATAAAAGTTAAATTTCGTTATAATATGCTTGAAAATAATTTCTAATTAGCTACATAAGCATAATTATTTAAGAGAGTTAGTTTCTGTAAAACTATATATCTACTTTTACATGTATGTGTACAAGATATACAAAATGGGTAATATAAAGTAAATAAAAAGATTGAGAGAATAAAGAAGAAAATATGTATATAATGCTTCATCCTTCTATCTTTTAGATTGTTGAACAACTTAGAGTGTGTTTGTTAAAATTAGCTGAAAAATTAATTGGTAACATTAGCTGAAAATGATAAAATAACATATAAGAACATTATTAATTATTAAATGGATTTAATGAATGTACACTGATAGTGTAACAAAATTTTACACAGTCATCCAATGATGTATTGCCACATCATTTAATGAAATAATAACATATAAGGTGTCACACTCATTAATGATGTGACACCACATTATTGGATGACTGTGTAAAACTTTTTTACACTGTCAATGTATACTAATTAAACTCTTAGTAAATAATGATAAGTGAGAATTGCTGAAGGATAAAATTGTAAAAAAAATTTAGCTGGTAGCTGAAAAAAGGAACTTGTTTAAAAAAGTTACCTCATAGTAGTTTCTAAAAAAAACTAGTAGCTATTTAAAAAAGTTACTACTGATGAAATGATTGCAGCTATCACCTACCAATTTCAGCTTTCATTTAGCTGAAATGTCTTACCAAACACACTCTTAAATAACATTTTAAGGATATGTATATATTTTGAGGAGTGCTAGCAACATATTCTCCCACACTTAATTTAAACATATATTTTCTATTATTGGTTGAAATTCATATTAGTTTCATTAAATTGTGTAAATCACACTTTCCATATGGTGGGATTCACTTCTATTTGGTGGGGTGATGTGTATTTCGATCAATCATAAAAGATGTGTTACAAGAAAGTGTTATTAGCATTTCTTACAATTTTTTTCATTACTTTCATTGTGGATGAAAATATAGACAGATAATAACAAATCAAGCCTTATCTTCAGGAAAATATAGGAAGACAAATGAATAAAACTTTTTTCCTCTATATTGAGTCATCTTTCCTTCGGTCACAAACAAGAGAATTTGGAATCTTGATTTTATGTTTTATTGTAGGTTTTCCCCTCTGTTGCATACACATTCCTCCCAATTTAGAGATGTTCATTCTTGACAATTCTATTTGAAAATGTATGTCTACTTTTAAGACAGGTTAAACATTAGCCACTAGTTGTTAAGGGTATCGGTACTCTCTTAAAAACAAACACTACAAAAGGAATCTCAATTTTTGCGTAGTTTTGTTTTATTTTAAGATTTTGGAAAATACTGATATCTCTCCCTTTTGAAGTAGTGCATCTGGTTAGAATGGAAGGCTTACATTTTTTAGAGCCTTTATTTGTTTTTAATTCTTTGTATATGTTATGTTGTATGGTTATATTTATTATTTCTCTATTTAGGAGGTATCTTTCTCATCCTGTAATTTTTCTCTTTACTGTCACATATTCCTAATCAATTTTCTTCTAATGGAATATGAGAATTTAAATTGTTATGCTGATATGCTATAGATAGCAATTAGAAGCATCTAAGATAGTGTATCGCTTCTCCTAGAAGAAATGGGCCTTGTAGCTATTCCCCAAAGTGAAGCAAATTATTGTTGAAGATATGGCATGGTGAGACCAAGTGACCAAAACTCAAGAATCCATTTAAAGCAGGTAATAAATCGGTAACAGACGTAGTTTTCCAAAACAAGGAAAAATCCAATATTATTTTTTTCAACTAAAAAGTCCAAAATATTTTAAAGGCCCTAGACTGTCCCCAACTATTTATAACGCTCATGAGGCCATCCAGAAGGACCAGGACTTCTTTCTGATCACTATCTGCCTCTGTATTGTGTACTCTGTTCCTCAAATTGTAGGAGAAAACAAACCCATATGACTCACTCCACCAACCTCTCACCTCTTTTCTGAATTCTCTTTACACCAAAGTTGATACCGAACCACATATAGATGAGAGGTTGATCCTCTTTAAAGCAAGAATCAAAAAAAGGAATGGAATTTGATAAGTTCAGTAAGCTTGAAGCAGAGCCTCCTCTCTCTGCTGCTTACATGCGTAGCTTAGTGAAACAACTAAGCACCTCTAGAACAAAAGACTTCATGAACTCGAAAGACCAAGATTGTGCTGTGAATGGTGGTCAAAAGTTAACAAAACATGACAAAGTTGTAGATGCCCGTCAGGCACAGCAATCCACACAACCCCAACAACATAAAAAACAAGTTAGGAGGAGGCTCCAAACTAGTAGGCCTTATCAGGAAAGGCTTCTGAATATGGCAGAGGCTAGGAGGGAGATTGTCACCGCCTTGAAATTTCACAGGGCAGCTATGAAAGAAGCAAGTGAGCAGCAGCAACAACAGCAACAACAACAGCAGCAACAAGTACAAGAACAGCTGCAAAGGCCATCAGTATCACCCCATCCTTCCCAGCATCAAAGTTTTGAGCAAGATGGAAAATTTAAGTCTAGGAGAAACCCCAGAATTTATCCATCATGCACAACCAATTTTTCAAGTTACATGGATGATTTTTCCCATTCATACTTATCCCATCCTCCTCCTTCAGTTCCAAATTCTTCCACCTGGCCTGTTGCTTCCCCAATTGCTCCACCACCCCTTATGGCTGAAAATCCCAATTTCATACTTCCAAATCAAACTTTGGGATTGAACCTCAATTTTCATGATTTCAACAACTTAGATGCCACCATTCACCTTAATGACTCATCATTATCCTCTTATTCATCTGCAACCTCTTCTCCTCCACAAGAAGTCCCTTCTGTTGGAATATCACAGGGAGAGGAGTTTTCTGTTGAATCCAATGCTGCAACCCAGCTTAGTGGAGGCTTTCACACAGCCATGGACGATAAGGGTATGGCAGAGATCAGATCATTAGGAGAGCAATATCAAATGGAATGGAATGACACCATGAATTTGGTCAAATCAGCTTGTTGGTTCAAGTACTTGAAAAACATGGAACATGGAACACCTGAAGCCAACTTAGAAGGTGATGCATCATACCATAATTTTGACCAACTTCTGGAGTTTCCAGCTTGGTTGAATGCAAACGAGAGCTGCCTAGAGCAGTGCTCTGAGGATGATTTCCAAAATTCTTCCTTACCTTGGTAAGTTCAAGCTCAACATAAGTTTCACAATTTTAAAAAATGAATTTTGTGTATGAAGTACTTGTTTGTACCTCTTGTGAAGAAAAAGGGACAGGACAGTTATGCAGTTTGTTGGATCCTGTAACAACATAGCCAGGATAATTTAATTAGGTTTCACCTTTTCTACACAAAAAATAATTCCATCTTTTCTCCTACTGAATTACAAAATTTTCTTCACTGTTATTTTAATTGGTGGGATAATTTTTTATATAATGTCATTATAATTTTCTTCTTTTGGGTTTTATGGAGTCATTAAGTGTTCTAATGATATCTAGATTGTGATGTGAGGTAGCCTGATCAAGCTGAACTGTAGAGTGAATTCAGCTGGAATCTAATTGAATAGTAAGTAATTAGCCTGGCTGGTTTCAAGTTGAACTTGTGAATGGTTATGAAGCATAAGCCAAGCTAAGAGCCAAAAATCTTGAGTTTTTTTTTTTTCAATATCCATATTCAATTTTGTGTCTGATATTATTTCTTTTGAAATAGTTCTTTCTGTTGTCATCTTAACTCTTAACCCAAACTTGAGTAGCTAGGAGGGCTTTACGGCCCGGTGTGAAACCTTAAGGATTATACCCTTAAACTAAGTTTGTTTTTTTGGTCAACCCCTTAAACTAGTTTATTGTATATGTTTTCTTCCTTGTGGGTTTCCTAGTATTGGGCTTAGTGGAAACAGTCAATATGAGAAGTTTGGCCCGGTGGACTTTTTATGATGTTATAGGCAATGTTAATTAATGTTAAAAATGCACTTATTCTTTTGAAATTTTTTTATATATGTTAATTATTGATTATAATTAATAAACAGGCCTACCCTAGAATTTTTTTTTCCTGATATGTCAGACGACTACGAAACGCTGCATTAGTTTGACAAACCCATAATAGGTTGTCTGTTTTCTGGTTTTGCATTTTTTCCCCTTTAAAAATATATCGAATTCTTATCTGTTTATCTGCGTGAATTGTGGCAGAATACATTTATATATCACATTCTATTTTTCGGAATGCTTCTTATGAGATGAGATTTTTACATAATGAAATTACGTGACAACTTTGTATTTATCACTTTTTCAAAGAAATATTTATAAATTTTGATAAGACTTTATTTAATATTTAAGAAAAAAATTATATAAAAATTTCATATTATCTTGCCCCAGCTACTTTTACATAACCTTGACTCACAGGATTCAAACCCTTCATTTTGGACTTTTCAATGTATATGCTTAATTACTAATCATTTTTCTTTTTCACTTGTGTTTCTTTTCTTCATGACAATGCATACACAGCATGGACATTGGAGATATTGATGCTATGGATGACGATTGGTTAGCGTGACAACTACCAGGATTGATTGTTTTCGTTGAATCAAATCCTTTGCTGCTCACATTTTACTTTTCTTTAGGGATTTTGGGCATTATTATTATTAAAGTCCCCCTCCCCCTCCCCTTTTTTTGGATAATAAATAAAGCTTGCAAATATCATTAGAGGCAGGCAGCATCAATATGAGTGATGAACATTTTTGGCTTCCATTGCTCCTATTTACACAATATATGTTGCAATATTAAACGATATAAATTCTTGTAATTCTCTTTCAATCACTTATGTTGCGAGTGAAAAATGAGAGAAGAAAACAAGAGTGCAATATATGTGGTGGTTTTCTTCGGTCATTAACGTGTCTTGCTTATTCCCCTACTAGGACCACCCTGTTCCATCTTCTAAAGCAAACAAAAAGAGAGATGGAAAGAAGAAGAAAAATATAAAAAGAAAAGGTAAAGGGAAAAGTAAGCAAAAGCTAAGCAAGCGAGACAAATTCTTCGAAAAATGAGGCCTTGGTTAGGTGAGAGCCTATGTTCCCGAACTAATAACTCAGCACGGTGACCCAATTCTAGGAAGAAATTTAAATTTGAAGAATAAATAACTGAGAAGTTGCCTTGAGTAACTTTTTGAAAAATTTATAATTATCTTTCAAAAGAAAAAAGTGATTTTTATAATTGTAATCAAATGAAAAATACTTGCAACGACAGTAAAAAAATAGCTCCTTAAATGGACTACAATACGATATCATATACTCCATTACTAAGAAGGGGCACTGATTCAACGCCTTTAAATTGTGGCTATTTTTAAAATATAATATATCCTATACTCTTATAAGAGGGTGTAACATAAACCTCTTTTTACAGGGGTATATATTAAATGAAACCACAAAAAAAGCTACACAACCTTAAAATCATTTTTTTAAGAAACTTATACAAACGACCCCTTAATTCTTGTCTCTATCAAAAGACATAAATTTTGTTAGTAAATTTTAGTCATCATTAATCTATTGTGCTTGGTTTGGGTGTGAATATGCATGGTCTCCTAATGAAAAAAAAAAAAACTTACTTTTTTGGATAGGAATGGTGAAAAGAAAGGGATTTAAAAAATTGGAAGCTAAAATAACTTTCTATCATCTAGTAAATTTGGTTACTTAGAAACTAAATCACTTTTAATCCTTCATATGTGAATTTTAAGAAATTGATTAAGGTTAGGATTTGGTTGGATAAAGAAAAATCTTGAGAATATCTTAGTGTTGTACTATGAGTGGTAGTTGAATTCTAAATCTTGTCTGTTCTTTTGTAAAAAAAAAATGGAATGATATTTTATTAGGTGGAAGTGTTGATATAAAAAGGTAGGAGTGCCATTTGTACAACAATTTTTATAAATTTCTTTGTTATATAAAAAAATGAATATTTGGTCATCGTTTGTCTAATTTTTTGCTTAGTTGTTTCGCTTGGAAAGACCTTTCACAGATCACCTGAAGCTTGCATGGTTTATTATTCATTTTTGGTAAGTAGTTTTGGCTACTGTGGGCATTAAATGCTTCAAAAGGTACTCGCCATCCTTTGGCAACTCTTGTTATAATATCCATACCTACATTAGGTTTAGGACCTATTTATTTAATAAATTAGATTAAGATTTTTTTTAAAAATTATCTTCAGCTAAAAATGCTAGATTTAGTATGTGTAAAAAGTCTTTTAAGCTTGATAGAACGAGTTTTATACCATTCAAAAACCTTTTATTATAGTATGTTGAAATCATATACTTATTGGGTTTTTTTTTTTTAAAGTTTTAAGTATGTTTGAACCTACATAAAGACCTGAGTTTAAAAGGTCACACTTAATCTAAGGATTTTAAGGTTCAGGCATATAAGTTAGATTCAGGTAAATAGTTTTAAGTCTGTTGACTTACATAAATGTTAATGACACATTTTTTGGATTTGATTTTTTTTTCAGGAAGATTTGGGCTTATCAAATTGTCTGATTCAGAAATTTTTGGATTTGGACCGGACTGAAAATGGAAAGTATTAACAGCCTCGACCTGATTTTTTCAGGGTTGCTTTTAGCACCCATTTTTGTTAGTCCCACCCCTACACCCGCCTTCCCAATTACCCCATTCCTCTCCACCGCCCCACCCCAGAACGCAGCATCTCTACCCTCTTCCCATTCCCATTACCCCACCTCTTCCTGTCTTTGTCCTCCTTTTTGTATTTTTTTTTAAGTTTGGGTTTAAAAACAAAAGTAATTATTCTTAAAAAAATTCAAGTTGTCGGAAATAATTTTCTGGTATTTTGTGAGAAGTAATTTTTTAGAAGTTTCTAGGTGTTAAATTTAGAAGCTTTGAGAGATTTATTTTTGGAAAGTTATACTTCCGAAATTATATCCAACTTCCGAGGTTTCTGAAAATATACTTCTGAAAATAATATACAAGGTATTGCCAGCAAAAAACTAAAAGAGAGGTGTGAATAGCAAAAGAGGGGTGCTAAAAGCAACTCACTATTTTCCCACATCCTCGGGCACAAGCAAAATCTTCCCAAATCCCATATACGTCGTCTGGAAGAATAATTGTCAATTACGATTGGATTTGAACTGCACAAAAGTCTTGATTGTAAGATCTGCCTTAGTAATTTTAGGAAAACTTCTTTAATTACCTTACTAAAATTGGCCTTATATCTGATATGTTTTAGGTTTTAACTTTTTCCCCTTTGGTAGAATGATATATTGTACTTTTCCACTCAATTGTTTGATTTGTTTATTTTCCTACCCAGTAAATTCAAGAATGCAGAACTTAATAAAAAGAGTGATTCAACAATTTATTTTTTTCTATATATACTTCACCCTTGTTTTTGTTCTTATATACATCATTCAAGTGGTGAAATTTAGTTCTTAAAAAAAAAATTAATCACATGTATTCCCATTATCAGAGTCAATTCGGAGTTTTATGCTCATCGTTCACTAACAATGTGTTTAGTGGGGATCAAAGTGATCAAACCTGGAATATCCTACAATCTTAATATGCTTTGCCAATTGAGCCACAACTCTTATTAAAAATGAAATAAATTGTGTAACTTTTAAAGACATACAAAATAATTATAAAATGAGTAAGCACACAGTAATTAAAACATAAAGTTGATAAAAGTACAAAAAAAAAAAATCATCTGTGAAGTTGTTGAAATATTAATAAAATAGAAAGCTATATATAATTTCATCATTTAATTCAAATCTCTAATTCAAACTTTTAGGGACCGTTATTATTCAAAACATAATGCGTACAGATAATGCCAAATGCGATGCCTATTTTTCATGCATATATCAAGCTTAATATATATTAGTTGTAATTTTGTTAGAAATTCATTCTAACTTCTAAGGTATTTTTGATTAATTAATAACCTTGCCATCCTCAAATTGAAGCTTAGCAACACGAAATATGACATCATTGGTAAGCAGCACAATGTCTTCTATCCTCCTTAGGACCATGATTTTGATAGTCTCATCAACATTCCTCAGCGCATCTCTGCATATAACATAGTAGCTAGACACACCATCCACCATATCCTCTAAGGACTCTGTACCCTTTTCAAGTTTGGGTTTGGCCATGAATCTTCAAGCTTTCCTAATTCACTATGAACATTATTCATAGCATCAGTTAACCCACCCCAACACATGAGGAACTCGATCACCACGTTCACCTTTGAGGTTTTCTATGCTTTTAGTTTTGGGATTGATTCAAGAACGCTTTAGCATGGCTAATCTCAGACATGGTTATGTAAATAGCATCTTCAGCAACTTGCTCCAATTTGCCACTGGATGATGTCTTGGATGCAGCCTTTGGGGCAGGCTCGTTAGCTTGGTAGTTACACATAATAATGAAGTTAACAATATGATGCCATTATGGGATTTTGATTTGTCATTGAGATTATTAATTTGGGTCAAAGTAAAGGAATGAAATAGAGGTGGGGGAGTTGAAGTGTGTGTGAAAGTCCAATGACTCATTTAAACACTAATGAAGTCTCTGTTTGAACGGTTAAGAGGTGCTTTCGGAATGCACGGACAGTTTTTGTAGTAAAACAGGGTTAACCGATAATGATCCCCCATCCAATGAGCCAAGCTATTAATGTTCACCGAATTATTAAAAACACACACATTCATCTTGGATAGAAACTAGCAAGTGGTGCCCGGCTATGGTATATAAGCATACATAAAATGATTAATAAGGTCGTCCAAAAATCTCAATTTTTTCATTTGATCTTTATTTAATTTTTCTAAAAACTCTTCAAAATGATTTTTTCCAAATAGTCCTTTTATTTTTTTAAAGTGTTAACATGGTATAAAAGATAAGGGCACCATTTGAAAAAATCATGATATTTGAGAGATTAGTTTTGAAATCATAATATTTAATAGGAATTAATTTAAAAATTGTGGATATTTTTTAGAGATCATTTAGGGAAAAAATAATTGTAAAAAAATAAAGAGATTTAAGAAAAAAAAATCTTTTTTACAGGATGATTCTAAAAAAAATAAAAATAGGTGATCAAATTGAAAAAATCATGATATTTTGAGGAATAAAATCATAATTAAATTAATAAATTTAATGGTTGAGATGACTTCTTTCCATGAGAATAGTAAGCCCTCCTAACTTAAATTATTCAGTGCATCTTTGATTAACTTAAATTATTTAGAGCAGGTTTGATGATATTAAATGATTTGAATTAAAATTGATTTGCTTCAATTTAATAAATTGTAGCTTTTATGTTGAGTTAAAAATTTATATCGTAATTAAGATAAAAGTTCAAAAAATAGATCATATCACTTTAAATTTAAATTTAACAAAATCAATTCTACAAAATTAATTAAATTTATTTAATTCTACACACTTAATTCCATCTTCCAATAGAATGAATGTGTGTCAGTCGGTTGGGATTGGGATGGATCCAACTTAATTATAGAGTGCATGTGTCAGTTAAGTAAGGATTGATCAAACTTAATCAATATTCCCGAATTTGAGTGTAGATATTTAGCTGCGTTACACAAAGGTATAGTGGTCCTATCTGTCGTCTCAAAAACTAAAAAAGAGAAAATTATATAGCAATCTGTTTTCAAAATTATGCAAACAGTTGAGGTAGCTAGGGCAACTAGTGGAAAATTAGGAATGCAGAAATACCTGTCCATTAACTATTGAGATATATAAAGAGACAGAAACAATCAGGCACACTATATGCCTTTCAGTAACAGTATCAATTTCAAGCCACAAATAATTTAAAGACCAATTACTTAGAACTACCATTATTTTGATTGTGAAACATCTTCAGAATTTAGATAGATTGATTAATCATAGTGCCTTCAACTTGTCTTCAAGTGAGGGACACAGGATATCTGTTGATGCAGTCAAGCCAAGGGTTCCTGAAGGCTTTGTGATTCTGCGCATAGAACGCCAAACAACACTGTTACACTTGAAGCCAGAGCCAAAAGCCAATTGCCAAACACGGTCTCCTCTTCTCACTCTCTCTTTTGCTTCCATGTAAGCCAACTCATACCATATGCTACTGCTAGATGTGTTGCCAAACGGTGCAATGTCATCCTTGATGCTTCCATGTTCTTGTCACTCAATTCCAAGTTCCTCTGCAGCTCATCAAGAATGGTCTTGCTTGCAGCATGCACACAGAAATGCTCAAAAGCCAATTTGTAGTTTGGGATGTATGGTTTTTTCAATGATGGTGAATTTCCATTAGATTTACCACCAAATAAGTGCCTCCATACAAGAGTGGCAAAGAAACAGAAGCTGCTCAGAGAAGGGTAGCACCAGGGTCCTAATGTAGTGATGTTAGTTTTCAGGGCATCACCACCAATTTCAATCAAGTCTTTGCTCATCTTTAGTCCCTTCAGCTTTTGATCATCTTCCTCTTGGTACACACACCTGTTGTATGTAGCATACAATGAATTAATTATGGTGGATCAATAATTCAGTACCAAAAATTATGTTTTTAAGACAATTAGTTGATGAATTAATTAATGATTACTACTAAGTAACAATTATCAAAAATGGTATACTAGACAACTTTCATGTTTATTTTCCATTTAAGTGGATTTAGGGGGTCCCCAGAGTCTGCTGAGTTATTAATTAGACGGGCATAATTGAACTTAATGTCAACCCGGCAAAGAAAACAACTAGCAGTCTAGCAGCTAAATATCTTTTCTTTTGTGTGTGTGTGTGGGTGGGTCAATTAGTAGCTAAATATCTAAGAAACAACATGTTGAGCTCATTTCTTCGTTGGGTTTATTCACAGACCCACATGAAAGTTCGTCCACATCTCTTAATTTTTGCTGAAAGCTCATTTTGGTGAAATACAGAGAAGTCATATATATCCAGTTCGGTTATAAAAATAAGGAAAAGGAAATGTCATAGAGCTAAGCTAACCAAAGCAATTGTGGGTCATTGATACTTTTTAAAAAGGCGAAAGAGAGAAAAAGTGGGAGGAAAAATGTGTAGTGATAATAATAACAACACAAAAAATATATAACAAAAGTAAATATTGTTAGTTTTACATATACAAAATCTTAATTGTACATAATATTATGCGACTATTATTTTCTCCTTTTTATTATAGAACACTTAACATTTTTCATCTTTCCAGAACTAATATAATCAACTTCAAATATTTCATAGATCAAGACTAAACCCTTATTTTGGTCCTGAAAATATTGGAGTCCGTCATATTAGACCTTAAAGATGAAAATTATATTTTTTATCCCTAAAATAAAAAGTTGTTCAATTAGTCATTGAAAGATAAAAAAATCATTCAATTTAGTCCTTAAAATTTTTTATTAAACATTAATTTAGTTCCTTAAAAGGATTAAATTGAATTAAAAATGATAAATTGATTAACTTTTTAATCTCTCACGGACGAAAATGCAATTTTCATCTTTCAGAAACTAATATGACCAATCTCAAATTTTTTTAGGACCAAGATAAAGGCTTTCTTTAACGTAAAACACGAACAGTTTTGGTACATATCCAAACCATCGCATCAAAATAATTCTCTTATGAGACCTAGAAGAAAAGAGATGCACATAGTTGAACTAAATTAGTGCTTGTCTTTTAACAATTAAAAATTAATTTCATAAATTAATTTTAAATTATTTTGTCCAAATCCTTCCTAAAATATGTAGCATTCATTTTTCAACATTCACCATTGATTTCAAAATTAATATTCTACTCAATTGTGAAGTAATCAGTCACTTAATAATCTTCTTTTCCAAAACGCAAACATGCAGAAAAAGAAAAGAAAAGAAAGAGTATTTATGTAACACATCAACTAACTCTCGGTGCTTAATTAGAAAGCTCAAAAACTAAAAAGCAATTATTATCAATTAATCAAACTAAAAAGAGAAGTATGCACAAAACAAAATTTGGGGGAAAAGGAACGAACCTGAAGCTACGGTCATCAGCACCTTTATGTGTGCGAACAATATGCTCAAGACGGTACTTAGCACGGTTATAGTCACGACGACGGTTAGAAAGCAAAACAGCAGAACAACCCATACGAAGAAAACAATTTGGAATCAACATTGACCTTTCTTTTCCCTGATACCAATTAAATCCCACCATCTCTGTGCTCACCACCACTGCATAATTATTTGGATTGGCTTGAAGAATGTCCCTTGCCAAATCCACACTAATTTATCCCAGCACTGCAACCCATTCCACCAAGATTGTAACTCAATATGTTTCCCCTCATCTTGTAGTGGTTTATGATCATTGCTGAGAGTGAGGCGTGGGTTGAAGATGCTGCAATTCACAACTAGAATACCTACGTCCTTTGGACGGACACGTGTTTTCTCGAAAAAGCTCATCGAGAGCTCCAACATAACCATGGATGCCTCGGCACGGCCTTCTTTCATGGTTGCGGTGTTTTCAGTCGAAGCGATGACTGTCTTGGGATGTAAGTCTCGTCCCCTATCCCTGAGGACATTAGGATCCTCTTTGGAACTCAAGGCTTCCCTTCATCAAACTTGCCTGATTCCTTGCTACCTCAATGAATTGATCCCTTGACACCTTCAACAAATTAAACACTTACTTAAACATTATCCTTCACTTCTTTTCAATATGGTTGGGAATAAAAAACATTAAGTTACAAAAGTATGTGCTTAGATTTTAGATTATCTATAGAATATGTGGAGTTGGGATAAACTTTTTAAAGAACTAAAACAAAATTTAGAAGGTTAGATGATGGATCTATTTATTTTTCATAAATTGAAATTAGTTGTTTATGAAAAAGTAAAAAGAGAGTTACTGAAAAAAAAAATTGAGTTATAAAAAGTAATTTTAATTTATAAAAAAGTTGAATTTATTTTAGTTCTTGTTTCATTGTATTTTCTTTGTTATAAATTCTTGTAAAAAAGTATCAAATTAGTTTAATATTACGTACCATGTTGCATTGAGATGACAGGGAGACTAATATCATATTACAAGTTTTAAAAAATATAGGACATGGACTATAAGGCAACATAAAATTAAAAAAAATTAATATAGAGAACAAATTATAGAAATTAAGAGAATAAGATCTCAAGTGTGAGTTTTTAATTTTGAATTTTAAAAAATTTTAAAAAAATTTTACAATTAAATCATAATTGAAAACCTTTGTATGTGATTTTTAAAAAGACATTTTAAAAATCACAAAAACAGGTTTTAATTTTTGATTGAGTTATAAAAAACTTTATTAAAAATTTTAAAAAATTAAAAATTAAAATGTACTAATTATTACAATAATTTATAGAAAAGTTTTTAAAATAAAAAAAATTATAAAGTATAAATAGAAACATTCAAAATAAAAAGAGAAATATATAGATAGTGTTAGAATCATTCAAATCTGTTTTCATTCAACAACTTAAACTTTTCCATAATTGTTCATTAATTGTGTCAATAAACGATTACTACTTTCATTAAAAAAAAAGTTTAATTTCATATAGTAGTATAGATGATGCATTGTCGATGTTTCAAATCAATCTGAAACTACTGTGTTGTGAAAAAACATTTTTAACTACAATTATAATAATGAATGTAAGGATTTAAAAACAAAATAATAATAATAATAAAGTATATAGATACCGAGTTCATCTTGGGGTTGATAGCATGCAAAATCAATGAGGTAAATGGGACGTGGCTTGACATGAAGTAGACAGACAAAGTGAAACAAAGACAGCAAAAGAAGCAAGAACAGAGGCAAGGTCATAACGTGCATCTTCCCAAGCTTCTTCCATAGATCCTCTTTGCTAAGGCTACCAACCTCAGCACTGAACACCACCAGAAGCACTGGTATGGTGAACAAGTAAATGCCATGGTTTATCAGATAATGGTAACCCAATTTCACGTACTTAAGGTTCACAGATTGAGAAAAATCTGGGAGGCGTCTTCTAACCCTCACTGAGAATGTCAATGATCCAGCATTTGGCCCTGATGATTCAACTCCACGGTTCACAATCTCTGCTGAGAACATATCACGTTCACTCGCCATGCCGGAACAGAACAACAGATTAGTGTTGTGTTACTACCACAATGTATGTGTGTGTTGGATTAGGCTTGTGTGTGTATGTATGTATATATAGAAATTGATTATGGAAGAGGTGGGTGGAGGATAGTTAATGCTAGCACCTAATTGATGTTTGTGTAGTTGAGACTTTTCAACTGCTTTAATTTTTTCATTTAATGTAAGTGGATGCAGCAGTTCAAATTCCATCTAAAGAAGGAAAAATTATTAGATGGTAACATCCCACCACATCATTCATGGTCCGACCAATTAATATTTGACACATAAGCAAAATTCATGGTCCAACCATGAATTATTTTAATCCCGACCAATTTTTTTATGGGTCAAATGTTAATTAGTCGGGACCATGAATGACGTGGTGGCATGAGACCATCTAATAAGCTAAAGAAGAGAGGGAGTTTGTATTTTTATCTCTTTTTATTAATTATTTAATTAATTCAATTCCTCTTGTGTTGGAAAAAACATTTATATGGATCTGGGGTTGTGTCTCTACTCTCTTGTGAACAATGAATGTCAGATCTAAATGGGCCACCAGCTGGCCTCCGGGTATATATGTGTACAATTGGTATAGTTTCTTTCTAAGCTGCCCTGCCAGTACCTTTTTTCTTTCTCTGTTTTCCTTAATTTGTAGTAACTGTTATGCCACCTTCTTTCGCTCCTCAAGTAAATGCATACCTCAACTCAGCTGTAAGCAAAAGTGGCTAGTTTTTAGTTTTTAAAAAATTTCAATTAAATTTTATAACTCCAAATTAAAAACTAAAATCACTTTTTGTGATTTTCAAAATGAACGTGTTGAAAATCATAAGAAAATGTTTTAGTTTTCAGTTATGAGTTGTGAAAATTTGATTGAATTTTTTTAAAACAAAAAAATGAAAACTCACAACCACTCCAAACGACAATGTGGAAGAAAACATTAAGATCAATGGCCAAAAATTATATGGGAACATATATGCAATAATGTTGGATTAATTTATGTTTTTATTAATAATTATAAAAATGACATATTTGTATTTATTCATTTTCAAAACATTTGTAAAAGATTATAAAAGAAAAACATTTTGTTATTTTTATTATAAATCTTTTAAAGCAAAAATAAGATGATATTCTAATATAGATTAGGGTATATAAGAGCATCTCCAATGGGAGAATCTTTTGGGTTCTTAAAAATAAGATCTTAGGTAAGTAACCCACACACCATTGGAGCACAATGACGTGGTAAATAAAGTTCTTATTTTGAAGCACTAGATGCTTAAATAAGCAACTCTCTATCATGAGTTCTTATGGGAAAATAATGAAAGTATGGTAGATTGTGTGATCCATTTAAGAGTTTTTATAAAGTTGCTAACACTTGAGTGGATAATTGCTTAAATTGTAAAAGTAAAATAAAATTATATGTATGTGTGAAACCCAAAAATATTAAAATAAACATTAAACAACCCTTGTGAGTTACTCCATTGGAGATGGTCTAACATGGTATTATGATGTAGATTAGGATATTTATTTTATTATGCATTTAGGATATTAATATATTTTATTTTATGTATTTTATTTTTGATAGAATATTTAGTTTAAGAAAATTTAAATTTTATTTACAGTTGGATATAATTGATTTTGACAGATTTATAGAATCATGATAAATGTATTATATACGATTTACGAAGCACGTTGAACAAAAATGACTTAAAATCAATTCCAACCGAATTGATATTTATTGTTGCAAACCGGTAATCAAACAAGCATTACATGGGAATTTAAATTTGATGATAAATCACTAACAGTTTCTTTCTTCAGAGTGTATTTAAATTTGACTGGGAGAAAACTCTTCATCTAAAGGAGTAGTAATTTTTTTCACAATTTCTTATACAGATATTAAAAATAAACAAAATAACATTTTTAAATAAAATAATAAATAAAAGTAAAAAGTTTTGCAAAACACACAAACCAGCCCAGCACACAACACAAGCACCACAACCTCACAGATACTGGGTAAAAGGGAAAGTATTGTATATGTTTCACTTTCAGCATTGTCTACTATTGGATGCATGTGATTTTTACTGTCTTTGTATGAGTCCCGCATCACATGTGACGGTGTTTATGTTCCTAGAGGAGTTGCTCAGTGGAATGCACGCAGCCCTTTTTGAACAAGTTTCTCATGGTTACACATCACAATCCAACATGGCAAGTGGGGTGAAACAAGCACGAATACAACTGCATAAGCCATTTGACACCCCAAAAAAGACTGCATAAGTCGAACTTCTGAAATTATAATGTACTCTAGATGATTGTGATTAACACATTCTCTAACATGTTTTTTCTAATACACTTTTTATGATTGGTTAAATTTAAGAAATTCCATCAAATTATGTAAATCTCCTCCCAACGTGGTAGAATCAACCAACCAATCACAAAAAATGTATTAAAGAATGTGTTGTGTTGTTAGCACATTTCATGTGCTCTCACATACATAAGATTTTTTTTTTTGTTAATCACAAATTCCTCATATTATAAGGACAATCTTATTCGGGACTTATTCACAGTTAAGACTCATCATCCTTCCCTAAAAATAAGTTTAGCAGTGATTGAACCCAAGAACTCTTACCACAATCTCAGCCTACATTGCCAACTGAGTCAGAACCCTTTGATAAGCATGAGATATTATTTGTGTTATTATATAATTAAATGTGTATCATCATATTATTAACTACACGAGTCATCCATCATAGACTGTATTTTCAATGTTACTGTTGAAGCAATATACAATTAATGGTACCGGTCCTAAACAAGGAAAAAAAGAAAGCCTTGCTCTAAGAGACTCTACGAGTTTCGAACCATGCCCCCACAGGAATGCCATTAATTCTAGTCTTTAATAGCCCCAAGAAACAGGTGAAGCATGAACTTAACAATCAACTTGAAATATTGCATACAAAAAAGGGAAAAAATGTGGAGTTAAAAACTGATGTGCAACCAGCTGCGTTCTTTGTTCCCTATATCACCTTCAAAATTCACAAATCACAATGCAAGAAATTTCACATCAAGGATGCAATGCAACTCCCAATTAAGCTATTTCAAAGTGATCAGATTTTGCAAAAAATGGTTGGCCAAGAACTTGGTTATGTCATGTAAATATTACACTCCAACACACAGCCTATATTTAAGAAGTTTGTTGCAACAAACACTGCCTTTAAAAAGAGTGGGCAAGGCAGATGTGATACTAATGATTTTGGGATAAATCCATCTGCCTTGGTGAAACACTGAAGCTTCTTCCATCAACTTTGACAGTGACATACAGCTTGATGGAGACTAAAAATATATACATTCAATAATGAAGATGTCAACAGATAAAGATGAAAATTAATTCCAACCAACTTGCCAAAGTTGAACAATTGTATTAAGCTAAGTCAAAATCAATTTATAACCAGAAAAAGAAAAAAGAATACAGATAGAAAGCATCACTTTCAAAGATTTAAAGGATGATAAGACAAAAGATTTTCCATTCTCATCAAGCAGGCTTGTTTGAATTATGAACATTCTAATCTCTCAAATTAAAGCAAAATGGGGTACAGGAAAGACCAAGAGCATAGGAAGGAAATCTTGTCATCGCTGACTAACAGGTAATCTTCAAGTAGCTGACCTGCATTCCTTAAATATATGGTTGGATGGTAAGGATACACACAGAAAATTGATGTAAGGTTGAAAAAATTTTGATACCTTCAAGTTAAAAGGCTAAGGATTACGGATCCTCAACTAAGACAAGATCAATGCAGTTTCATTATAAATACTCAAACTAACAACCATAAGTTGTGTTTAAAAAGGCAGAAACCTAAATTTATGACACAAGCTCAAATACAATAACAGACAGTTTCATGTAACAGTTTAAAAACGACATGCATAAAATAAACATCTGCCACCAGCCCCATTTTCACCTGGTCTCCTTATTGAACATCACACCTTACAAAAAAAAAATATGAATTCATCCAGTACAATCAACCAAACTATTGAAATATTGAATATGTCCTTTAGTCCAATTCATTTCCAGGCTAAGAGGTTCAGTGCATGTCCTGCATTTGAAACCAGTTTATGTTGATAATACAACTATTCTTCACTAGATGGAACCATCCCTAGGGTTGGAATCAAGTTCTCTAACCACTTAGTAGCATGAGGGCTGAGAATTAGTCAAGTTTATTGAGAAAGGTGCATTTATTCCTTCTCCCTAATGTTTGATGGGATAATTCATCTTCAGCCAAACTTGTAATAACAATGCTGTCTTGGTTTTCTTATGCCCAAATGGAACAGAAGTGTCTTTAACTCAACAAACCATGATGGAACAAAAGTGAAATTGTTATAAAAAGGTAGGTAGAGAGATATAATGGAAATCATGTTTAAGAAAGCCTCAGGAATTGCACCATAGAGCCCATTGGCTGAACGATCAAGATACCCAAACTTTAACAAAGGAAGGAAGCATGCTGTGTACCTGGAACAAATTGTGTGCACCCCTAAAGTTAACACCACTTATGAAAAGGTGCTCTAGTGATTGAAATTCAGATATCCAACTGATGTCATTGGTTTGTAAATCATTTTGAGAGAGATCAAGAAAGTGCAGGTTCTTGAGATTTCCAAGATTATTAGGAATCCTCCCGCCAAAATAAATGTTAGAGAAAAAAAAATACCTTAGGTGTATCCCTATAGAACCAATGAATATTGGTATTGGACTGAAATTGAAATTATTTCTGCTGAAGTCCAAAAGTCAAGTATTCCAAGTGCAACAGAGATGGATTAACATTTGGAACTTGTATAAAAGTTACTCATTCCCAGTGAACATTGCAAAATGGTATTCAAATTCTTTTGGACTAATAAATTCTCCATGTGGCCAAGATGGCGGGAAACAAGGATTCATGACATGAAGCTTGACAACACGTTTGGCAACATTGTCATAGCCTATTCCTTCCCATTGGCAACAATGAGTACCCTGTTTGATGGATCTTGAAGGGATGCTTTGGACTTAAAAAGAGCTTGCCTGAATTGCCTCTCTCGTTCTATAGAGGGTACCCTTGAATTTGCACACAAGAGGCATATTTGTGCAATTTCATCCTGCAGTAAAAGGACAGCACATGCATCACTTACATATCTTACCATGTTTCAAACAAAACAACTAAAGGAAGAATGATGTATTGATTCTTTTAAAGGATGCGATGACTTGGCTTTCATTTCAGTCACACTATATTTGTAATAACCAATTTCACTTGCAGAACAGAAACCATGATGAATATTGTGAAGGCATATTTGTGCAATTTCAGCCAACAGAAGAAACATATTACCCCACGTTTAAAATGTCACAGGTTTTGGAACTTAGGCACTATAATGTTATTTGAGATTTACTTGCCAATTAAGTTAGAAAACAATACTCAAAATTGATTTACATTAAGGTATAAAATTGCATGTTCCGGAGAAAACAGGAGTTTAAATTGAAATTTAACTCTGACCTAATGAAGTTTTAAAATTTCTAAATGCTCAGGCAATCTCTCCAACGTCCATCTCAGAATTGTTCCCTAGTAAAGGATCCTCATAATCCATGGTATCCTGTTGCTCAAGCTGCACATGCAAGTCCTCCACTTCAGAGTCACTCTGGAGCAAACACAAACCATCATCATCACCTTCCACATCAGACATGTCACTGTATGCCTCAAACTTCTTCTTCCTTCCTCTATAACCAACAAAATTCAGGACCTTCTCCTTCCAGAGCACCAAGGGGCATTTCTCAATCAGCTCCAAACCATCATAAGCTTCAGTTAAGAAAACACTAAACCTCTTCCCTCTCTCAGAGACATAGAAGATACCACAATGCTTCAGCAGAAGTCTCATCAGCTTCTGAGGCATCACTAGCTCCCAACGGAAGTGAGTGAGGTGATGTCACCAGCCTCTTCTCAATGGTAAAACTAAGCAGTTCATGCATAACAGCAACAGCCCTCTTATCAAATTCCAATGATCCAGCTTTAAGCCCCTTTGCATCCGCATAAGGAGACAAATAAAACCTTTCCTGAAAAAGTTGAATCTTTTCTCTATAATAACGATGCACCCTCTTAAAATTTGCAGGGAATTTCAACGGGAATGGAAAGAGAAAGCACACCTGGGGTATGCGAGGTGGTGTTTTTCAGTTATCCCCGGCACCACTTTCTTCTCCAACTCAGTGATTGCCCAAGCAGGGTTCCAAGACACAAGTTCCAAGAACTCAAAATCATCAAGGGTCTTCACCACCCTAAATTGCTGAGGATACTGATGAACCCAATGGGTTCTAAAATCCAATGGCAACCCGAAATCTCGACGGAAATGAGCAATCTTATCCAACGGAAGCCGTTTATCCACCGACATCATAAGAAACCTCGTAACGTGCTCTGCGGCTTTATGCGTGTGTTCCTCGATAACCCTTTGCTGTTCTTCCATCAAGTCCTCGGCTTTCTGGGTCAAACCGCACCATAACACCCCCTTGGAATCGTTGTACAGTTCGAAGAGCTTGGGTGTTTTGCGAAGGAAATCGGAGATTCTGTGGGGTTTGGGGAGGTTGATCTGTTTGCGGTAATGTGCGAGGGATCGAACGGGAATAACCATTTCGGGTTCTTGTTTGAGAAGCTCCATCAAGAAGACTATTTTGGAGACTATCTTCCATTTCTCGGTTGCTACTTCAAGCTCATGAACCCTCTTTTCTTGCTCCTGTCTTGGACACGCTTACTGGTGGTCATCCATCGCTGCAAACAGTAACACCCACTTCTTTTCACCAGCCACCATTCTCCGATCCCCAATCCAACCTGCATTGAATTGCTGAGGGTTAAGCATTTGGTTTGAGCCTATATAGAAGAAACATTCAAAGAAATGCCAAGGTTAAGCTTTTTGTTCTATTTTTTTTTTCAAAGTTTTTATTTTATTTTAGATTTAATTGCACTTTTGGTCCCCTACTATTATCAATTTACGATTTTGATCCCCTGCTTTTTTTTTCGCGATTATGATCCCCTATTATTTCAAATTCACGATTTTGGTCACTCTAATACATACTTGGGAGGTATAGACTATAGAGGGACCAAAATTTTGAACTACATCACGAATTTAGAATAATATGGGAACCAAAATCGTGAAAAAAAAGTAAGGGGACCAAAATCGCGGATTAATGATAATAGAAGGACCAAAAGTGCAATTAAGCTTGGCCAAGTAAGTTTTTATTTTGTTTGGTCAATGAAGAGTTCATATGTCGAGATGTAAAGTGAGCCCAGAATCAACATTGTTGGGCCATGGCCTTCAATGCTTGCATTAAGCCCAGACTTTTTGTTCTTGCCTTCTGTCCAGTTTTAATTACATCGGAGTTATTGACCAAAAAAAAATAATTATATCGGAGCCGACCAAACATGGACCACCAAAGAAAATTAGAACCAAACTGGAGAAAATAAAATTGAAATTGAAATTGAAATATATCAATTCACCAATATTGCTTGTCCATGTCATCCACCGTTCTGCCTTCATCAAGCTCTAAAACCGTGTGTTCAGCTTTCATCCATTCCGGGGCCGCATCAGAGGTCGATCTCTAGCTGTTCTTGCTTACGGCTTTGGGGTTTTTGTTTTGTTAGGATTCCTTTTTTGTTTTTTTAAAGTACAATGAAGTTTAGTTAGTGTTTGCTTCACATAAGATCATGTTACAAACGTACATAAGACTAACGCAATTTTCAAATAGCATTGAAATAAATCTACGTTTGTAAGGTGGTTTTTTTTAGAAACAAAACATACTACTAGTTTATCTATAGTATCTAGAAGTTAGTGCTTGGTTTCCTTTTGTCATGTACTTACATTTTTTTTGCATTTTACTTCGGCTCTCTGGGCTATTACTTTTTCCATCTCTTTTTGCTTTCTCACCTTTTTTATATTTTTTTAAAAATATTTTTTAACTACCCTCACCTCTTCCACACATTTCGTGTCTGGACGGGAATAAAATTGGCTTATGAGATGTGTGTCTGGAAATCAATTTCAGACACCTGTGTCCGTAAGCCAATTTTTTTTAAATGGCTTATAGACACAAGTGTCTAGAATTAGTTTTCGGACACTTATGTCAGTACGTCATTCTTTTTAAAAAATTGATATACGGACAAATTGATTCCCAGATACATGTGTCTGTAAGCGAATTTAAGAAAGGAAAATGCTAACGAGTACCCTAAGGGCTGTTAAGGAACTAAAAATACAAATCTTCTATTGGAATGTGTAGCATTTAATGTTATAGATGTGATCCATATTATGATTTATGGATCCTTAATCAATGCCCTTAATGCACTCGTTAGCAAGAGCCTTTAAAAAAATTGACTTATTTGCCCGTAAAAAAATTGACTTACGCGTTGTCCGAAAGTCAATTTGCATCCTCTATCTTTGCATTCCCTTGCCCATTACACTTTCTGAATCTCTCCCCCCCCCCCTCAACCTCCAAGCCACATTTATCACCAACGCCTTGTATGCAACACAACCCACCCGCGGCTAACCACACCCTCTTATGGCCACCACATACATCACATGACCATCACAGGAAAGGAGCGCCATTGTCGTCGCGTCCGGTGTAGGAGCTGCGTCGTCCTCCGATGGCCATCATCGCAACATGCGGCCGTCGTTCCCCGCAACTACATGTCTACCATTGTCACCTTCTCGAACCTTACAACACCACTCTTCTTATAAAAAATTTAGATAAAAACTTTATTGGGTAAAATATGTTTTGGTCCTTACAAATACCCCATTTTTGCATTTCATCCCTATAAATTTTTTTTGTGTTAAAGCGTCCTCCCAAAATATTTTTTTTTGCACATGGTCCCTCCCCCCATTTGGCGTGTGTTCTTCACTGATTTGGCGTTCCTTTTCTCCTATTCACTTATATTACGTGTCTTTTTTCAAATCCCTTGTGGAATTTACATTTCTTAAATTCTCCCCCTTCTCCATCAGCTTCATCTCCCTCACATCAAGTGTCCCCATTCGTGCCCTTTCACTTGAAGTCATTAGCTGGGACTGGATTAGAAGCATAAATATTTGTTGTTAATGGTGATGGGGCAATAGTAGCAAGATTGGTTGTGGATGGTTGGTTGTGGTAGCAGTAGTAGCATTAGTTTAGGGTGGTGGGCGGCAATAGTAGTAGCCTTCTTTCCTCCCCTTTGTTTCCTCTGCTCTCCTCTGCTGCCGTAGGCTTCATTCACACACAGTAAGAAACAACAGCAAAAGTAGCTACACTTGCCGATGAACATGTAGCGTAAGTCATGTCTCTCCAAGCAACTCGTGGTTTCTTCAATTCACATTAGCCATTTCACCATCCACTCAAGATCGAAGGGTGTCCTACAAAATCGAAACCAATAACAACAATTAACATCAATTATTTTTGTAAAAACTCCATAACTCAAAAACGAAGAAGATGAAGAAGAAGAAGAACAAAAAGAAGAAGCAACATACTTAAGGCTTGCTCTGCAAGATATTCTCGTGGAAGCATCCCTGCAGATCATCTTGCGCAAGAGATCCTTAGCAGCAGGGGAAACAGATTGGAAGATTCTATAAGGAAACCATAGATTAGCCCTAACAACGGCTTCAAAGATCTCAATCACAGAGTCTCCATAGGTGGAATCCCATCAAACATTATGTACAATATCACACCACACAACTCCAAACATCAACCTTCTTGTTATAATCCCTTCTCATTAGAACCTCCGGCGCCACGTAATACGGTGTTTCCAACCACCCCACTCATGCTCCTCCCGTTGTCGAATGACTCAGCGGAACCAAAATCAGCGAGTTTAGGAAGCTAGGGCACGAATGGGGTACCTGATGTGAGGGATGAAGATGATGGAGAGAGGGGGAGAATTTAAGAAAACATAAATTCCACAAGGGATTTTTAAAAGACACGTAATATAAGTGAATAGGAGAGAGGGAACGCCAAATCAGCGAAGAACACACGCCAAATATGGAGAGGGACCATTTGCAAAAAAAAAAATTGGGAGGACCGCTTTAACACCAAAAAAATTTATAGGGACGAAATACAAAAATGGGATATTTTGTAGGGACCAAAAAACATATTTTACTCAACTTTATTTTTATGTAATACATTGAATGTACTTGTCACACCTTACTTATGGCTTCACATTTTTTTTCCCAATTTCTTGTACAATTCTATTGACACCTTATATTTCTGATTCATATTCAATCCAAACGTGATATTATATTTCATTGTTTAGGCAATATATGGAAATTAATCATGATGTAAAAAACAATATAATTTCACAAATTAATTTGAAAAGAAAAATAAAAATCATTAAAAAAATAAGGTCAAAGGAAAACAAAAAGAACAACTAAAATGGACAATTTTTCTTTATTTTAAAAATTAAAGAACAAGTAGTTGTTTTAAATAAAACATATAAAAAAACAGGTAACTCGATTTCTTTTATGTTTTTTTTTTCAAAAAAAATAATTCTTCTAAACACTATAATAAAACATGCCTGAGATTAATATCCTAACTAAAAAAGAAAATTGCAATTAAACACCTACTATTATTTATATATATATATATATCAAATTTGAGTACTGATTTAAATATAAAATACTTTACTCTAATGAAATTTCCATGTTAATTCTTAGACTATTAGAGCTCTTATCCTAATTTGTGACCTAGTTATTATTTTAATTTTATGATAAGTAATCTTCTTATTCTTTATATAATTCTTTAGCTATTTTTAATTTTTTTGGTGGCCATTTAGTTAATGTTTTTAAATTTAAAATACATTATTTTTTTGTGTCTTTTAGAATTTTTTTAAAATTAAATATATTAATCATTTTCATATAACAGTATTTACTTTATAGATTTTTATAGAATCGGAAAAAATGAGCTAACCCAACCGGGTAGGCCCCGAAACCGCATTTTTACATAGCATTGAAATTTGAAGCCCGAATTTTTATCTGGCTTTTTAACCTGAAATAAATAAAGCCCACAATAAATCCGGGTTCATGTCGGGTAGCTCGACGGGCTTTCGGGCTACCCGCATATATGTAAACAATAAAAAATGTTGCAAAGGTATATATAAAGTATAAGTTTTATATCAATCAATTAGTAAACACATGTTTTTTTTTGCAGTCACGAAGTCATGTTCACTTCACGTTTTTTCCTATGTTTTGATTGAGCCAAAAAGACTTATTTTCAAAGCATAGTATATTACTTATTTTCAAAATATAAATTATAATATATATAAGTACCACCTAAGAAACTTTCAATTGAAAATATAATTTTTCATAATCATAAAAAAATACTAACAATATTAATAAAATATAATAAATTAAATATATACTTATATAAATTACATTTTATAATATATCGAATGTAATTTTCACTTCTTTCTTTTATTTTCGAATACTCATCCTTGAATTTTTTTTGTGATATAAACTGTCTATTTTTTTTATCAGTAAATGATTATTTTAGAAAAGTAAGAATGAAAAGTTGAGAAAAATCTTTTAATGTGTTTTGGAATGGATTGGGAACTTAGGAATGCATGTGTTTTTAAATTTATTTGAATGTGTTAAATGTATCTAAGTTTAATAGGATTGATGGATAAATGAGTTTGAAATTTAGAATGTATTTTAAATTTATTTGAATGAGCTTTATTAGGGTATATGAACACTTTTTTTAATTTTTTTTATAATTATGTTGTATTTTTTTTAATTTGTAAAAGTATAATTCTTTTTAACTTTTAATGAGCTACATTTTTTAATAAATTAGGTTTTAACCGGGCCTACCCACAAGTCCGCTACCCGATCAGGGCCGGGCTTGGACTTTCTATTTTACAAACACCGAATTTTAGCTGGGTATTTTAGCCCGGCCTGTAAAGCTCATTACCCGCTTCGGGCGGCTGATCCGAGTTGAGTAGCCCGTTTTAACAGCTCTAGATTTTTATTTGAATTTTAAATAAATTATGTTTTGCTTAACCATATTTTATTATTTTTTAGGTTATTACCTCTTTTAAAATACTAGTTGAAGCTAAAAATCAATACATTAGTAATGAATGATGTATCAGGCTTCCAGATTTAGTTTTTGGAAATTAAATTCAGTTGCCATGAAGGTCGGTGAGTTGAAGTTTCAAAAAGAAAATGCAGAATTAAGAAATATATTGATCACTCTATCTTTAGTTGTTTTCGGTGTGTTGGATTTATCATTTTCATATAACAGTCTTCATTGACTTCCAATCATATGTGACATGTTGTTTTAGAAGTTGCATATGGGAACTGAATTTTTGACACGCAAGTAAGCCTAGCTAGGTCAACTTTGAGTACGAAGTGCCATTTCTTATGTTTGCTCAGATGCACGAAACTAGAAGGACATGTGGTAGTACTAGAAGGACATGTATGTTTTTCTTTCTTTTTTCCACCCAGTCTTCATGCATGGTGAAAAGTATATATAACTATGTATTTGGGTTGAGTGTTTCTAAATTTGAATAAACTTAATTTTATAAGATTTGATTATAGTTAAACATAAGTTTAAAAATAATATAATTTATATTTAGAAACTTTTATCTTCAAAGTAATTAATTTTGTGGTAAAATTCAGTATAAATTTTATCAACCCAATGTAAATTAAATGTATCTCACGTCAACTCAAACATTAAAAGTAAATGATTTAACTTCTTTAAAATAATAGTCACTTTGAAGAATAGAGTAAACAATTGTACTCATTGATTTTCAAATCAATGGTTATTTTTTAAAAAAAATCATAATTAATTTAAGCATATATATATATATAATCACAATTTAACAGTTGATTTTCAAATCAATTATCAAAATTACTTATTTTATTTTTATTCTCTAAAGTAGCTCTCTCATTTCAAAAGAGACACATGTCAAGAATTAAGATAAATTTGATTAAAAAGAACTAATAAAATATATATCAAATCTTTTTCCAAAATTATGTTTGGAGTAAAATGAATGTAATTTTTGACTTTCTAATATGTATCCAAACATATACAAAAGGAGTATTATAGGGTTAATTAAAACGTTAAACAAGTAATGTTGACGATATATTTTATAAAGATATTTTAGGATTTAAATTTTACAGTTTTTTTTTAATAGTGCAATATTACAGATATAATAATAAATTAAAAGTGAAAATATTTTATTAAAAAAACGTAATATTTAATATTATCAAATAAATTTTTTAATAATTTTTTTATTTTTAATTTATTAATTATCCTGTGGAACCCACGGGTTAAAAAACTGTAAATTTCAATAAGAATAAAAGCAATGATTAGTTAATTGTCTGTTGAAATTTTAATTTATTTATAAAAAAATAACTCTTCATGAGTATTGTCATTTTCATTGGCAACTAGACGTTAAAAATAAGTGAGATGTATTAATATTTTTTTTTATTTTTTTGGTACTGTGAGTCTGTGATTGTGACACATTCACATTGTTTAGTTTGAAAATGATTATATCAGAAAAGTGAAATACCAATTATTAAATTCAGATCCATGTATAAATGGGCTAATGTGGGTATGGTAATTGAGTTGGTAAAAATTCGCGAAATAAGCGTGCTAATGGATATAACCCGCATTTTTTAAGGGAGATGAGCGCGGTTACGTGTACTCATATTCATTAATTTTATTAAAATATTTAATATATTTTTTTTTGACGTAAAATATCTAATATATTTATACATATATTTAAAATTGATATATATATATATATATATAATATTACAGATTAAAAATATATTTTTAAAACTACTTATTTGTGTTTTTTACTTTATAATATATGATTAATTAGTGTTAATAATTATTTTTTTGCATATCATGAAAAATCCTAACACATGATATCCAAGTTTATAAAATCGTGTGATGTGAACTTTATTATAATATTTAATAAAAAATTTTGAACATTAATCATGTGTTTTGTTTTAGAATATTAATGTATTGTGTTTTTAATTTAATTAAATTGTTATGTCATTAATATTTAATAATTATGTTTGGATAATTTTGGAGTAATTTTTCAATTGAATTATAATTTTCTTTAATAAATATTTTTTTAATGAGTTATATATTTATTTTTCACTTAGCTAAATTACGGGTAATGAGCGCGGGTACATGCATACAGGTGTCTAACTGGTACGAGGACGAGCATTAGTTTAAAGTTGCTGCTCATACAAGTATAGGCGTGTATACGGGCTTTTTTTTAAAAGTGCGTGTACGGGCTTTTTTTAAAAGCGCGGATATGAGGACAAATCCTATGATATTTTAGAGGGTATCCATTGCTAGGCTAATCAAGGTAAAAACCTAAACAGAATCTTTCCAATAAAGAATAACTCTATGTGTCAATAAATTAACACGATAGTTTTTCAATATTATCTATATATTATAAACATTGTCAATATCATAATAGATCCAGCTTAATATAGGTCATCTATCAAGGTATCAAAGTTATGATACCCAACTCAAGAGGCCCACATCAATGATATATACCAAAACATAATTTGAAAGAATATTGAATGTTTTCATGATTTAGAATATTCCTATGAAAGAAACAAGTCATCGATCGGTATATATGTGTACGAGAAAATAATCTGCAGTCTGGAAGAATATTGATGTTTAAGAGATCTTCTCATATACGCGTGTGTGTGTTTTCATGGACTCATCAGATGGACACTCTTCAAATCAAACCCATAAAATAAAGATAAATTAATATTCTTTTTATGGTCTTTATAGGGCGATCGAAACCATTAAATATAAACTCAAAAGCTCTTTCACAATTCATTTAGAATATAATTCTATTGTGAAAGTAATAATTCATGCATCCATGCATATAACGTGTTCAACAATTGTGAAGGAATCAACGCTCTCTTTATTTTTTCTTTAGATGTCTGCATCTTGAATTCATGTTTTTTCTTCGCGTGCTAATTACTTTTTGACTTAACTAATCACTTTAGGAGCAGAAACATATATAAAAGAACCGTTCGGAGTGACAGCGAGTTTTCAGTTTTTAACTTTTATAAAATTTTAATTAAGTTTTTACAACTATCAAAAACTGAAAACTTGTTTTGTGATTTTCAAAACAGACATAAAATCACAAAAAGTGATTTTCAGTTTTTGGTTTTGAGTTGTAAAATCATAATTCAAAGTTTTTAACAATAAAAAACTAAAAACTCGCAACTACCCCGAACAGGGCCTAAAAGGGTCTGTTTGGTTTACATTTTCATTTTTTGTTTTTATTTTCTGTTTCCTGTTTTTTGGAATTTTACAAAGGAAAAACTGGAATGTTGGAAACAAAAATTTGCTGTTTTCAGCATTTCCAGTTTTTCCCTTGTAAAATTTCAGAAAATAGAAATAGAATGAAAAACAGGAAATGAAAATATAAACCAAACAGGCCCAAATCCCAAAACTTTTTTTTTCTGAAGTGCTATGTATGATTTTAAAGCTGATTCTCTAAATTACATATATCTTATTTTATTATATATATATATAAACTATGAATGTTTATGTTAATTTTTTTATTTTAATAAATTAAAATTAATTTATACATGATATATAATCGAGTGATAGTGTTATTATTTATGTAAAAGGATAGTTGTTATTATATTTTCCTTTATAAGATGTGTAATATGCACTTTTATTTATTTTTTAAAAGGTGTATATGCTCTTTTGATTTGGACAAGACATTTTATTTAAACTATTTGATCTAATGAATATTAATCAAATTAATTTTTATTTATTTTCAAAAATTTAAATTTCTCGATATATTTCTCAATTTAAAGTACTGTTACATTGAGTTTATTTTTTAAAATCTTCATTGCTTTGTAATTTTCACATGGCGTCATGTGATGAAACATTAGGGTCTGTTTGGTTTGCATTTTCATTTACTGTTTCCATTTTTTGTTTTTTGAAATTTTACAAAGGAGAAACTGGAAATGCTGGAAACAAAAAATCGTCGTTTCCAGCATTTCCAGTTTTTCCTTTGTAAAATTTCAGAAAACAGGAAACAAAATGAAAACAGGAAATGGAAATATGAAATGAAAATGCAAACCAAACAGACCCTTCATACCAATCTTCATTGCTTGTCTCTTTTCATTCCATTACAAAGACTACAAGAAAATCAGTTTTTAGCGACGACACTACAGGGGAAAAATTGTCGCTATTTCATAATTAGCGATGACCAACCAGCTGTCGCTAAAAGCCTCATCGTTAATGCAGTTGCGACGACATTTATGGCCGACGCTATGTAGCGACGACCAAGCCGTCACTAATTCCATGGCTGTCACCACATAGGACAGCCATGGCTGGCTAGCGACACCTATGGTCATCACTACATAGCGACAACATGGTCGTCGCTAGATATTTTTTCAAAAATAATCTTTCCTTCCCAGAGGTAGTGGATATAAGGAACTTAATACTATATCCCTGAGGTCTTGGGTTCGAATCCACAGAGGTTCCCGATTAATGGGAATAATCCACTTCAGGGGGTGGAAAAAAACTTAGTTAATACGCTCAGTGAATTCCTGGACCCCGGCAATTAGGCCACAGGTCAAGGCTCGGGTGTTACACCCTCTGTCCCTCCCCTTCTTCCTCCTCTGTTGTCCACCACCACCTGCCTTCGTTTAATTATTTAATCAATTTATGTTTTTTTTAATTATAGTTATATAATTATATAGTTAGTTATTTAATTATATAGGTATTTAATTATGGATTTAATTAGTATATATACACTGTCAGTGTAAAGAAATTTTACACAGACATCCAATAGTTTGTGGTCACATTATTTACTGAATGTGACACCTCATGTGTTATTAAATTTAATAATGAAGTGGCGACACATCATTGGATGTCTGTGTAAAATTTCTTTACACTGACAGTATATATATTAAACTCTTTAATTATATAAGTAGTTATTTAGTAATTATTAGTAAATATTAGTTATTAATTATTAATTAGTAGTAATTAGTAATTATTAATTAGTAGATATTAGATTAGTATTAATTAGTAATTATTAATGATTAGTAGATAATGGAAATAATTTATATAGTTATATTATTTAAATAATTTATTAAGTAATATTTTAATTGGTATTAGTTTGTATGCTAAATTAATTTAGGTATGTTATTTAATTTATTTCATTGTTATTAGTTTGTATGCTATTTAATTTAAACATATTAAAATTAGGTTATTATGTAGTTATTTATTTAATTTATAAGTATATTTTTTAATTTTTAATTTAACCTTATTAAAATTAGGTAAATGTGTCTTGTATGCGTGATAGAGGTGGACAAAAGGTCCCAACCCCTAGAGGGAGGTCCATCCCTCCGGGTGAGTTTGTTGCACAGGCAGCTTGCGCACGTCAGGATAGAACCAACCTCCCTCTCCCTGAGCAGCTTCCAGAGCGGCCTTCTTCTCCACCCCTGCACCGTACGTGGTGCCCACCCCTGAAAAGGTTGCCCAACCTGCTGCATCAGTTGCAGCTTTCATGGAGTCGATAGGTTCATCCCTACTTCGAGATATCAGGAGGTTGCCCCCGAGGTGCAAGATGACCTGCCACATATTTCTGACTCGGAGGGTGAGGACCACCCTGTTGAGATCTTGGCAAGCGTACCAATATCGCAACAGTATAATAGTAAGAAAAGGGTTGTCGTATCCACGAGGAACGGTACAAAATAAATTCTTAGTGCTCACACTTATTAAGTAAGAGAAATTTTGAATGGTTGTTTGTGAAGATTATAACAATAAATAAAAATTGAAACAAAGAGAATATGAATAGGATTGAGCAAATAAAGGAAACTAGGATTGAACTTCGTCTATCGCATCCCTCTTGTATTTGGAAACCAATGATATCTAGGAATTTATAATTATAAATATTGAAGCCCAAATAAAATTCATTCATAAAGATTCCTCAAGTATGAAATTCTTAGAACAATTCACTAAACATCAGTTCCTTGGTTGTTTAACAAATTGCCTAACTTTAAGACCAGTTGTTAATAACTATCAATAAATTGAACCTTATTCCTAGGTATTCAACCTATTGAGTGTTTTTACCCAAATCAGAATTCAAGAACCCTATCCCTAGGCATTCAAGGATTCGCACCAGATTTAGAAAACCGCTTCCCAGCGTATTCAATAAATCATCTCATAACTCCAGTACAAAGACGGAAGCTAAGCATTAAGAACAGAATAAAAACACCAATATTATAAAAATAGAGATTCCTAAATAACAAAAAAAATTCAAAATACAATTGGGGATTGAATTGACTACGTTCAATCCTAAAGGGAGGTTTAGCTACTCATGATAACCATTACAAACCAACTAGAGACTGTCACATTTTTCTCCAGCTCCGAATCTGCTCAAAACTCCGTGCGTCTCTGTCTACCGTCTCAATCCCTAAAAGTCTCCTTATAAACTGTTTTGACGGGCTTTTGAGACTCTGCTTGTGGCCCATTAAAAATTAGGTTACGTTTCCTGCGCTCTGCCTGCGCTCAGCGCAGGTGAAGTGCAGGAAACAATAACTGAACAGGCATTCCTGGGCTCTGCCTGCGCTCAACGCAGGTGGGGCGCAGGAAACAACAACTGATTCTCTTGAATTGTCCTCTTTTGAAGCTTGTTTTATGTTGTTCTTGTCCTTGTTCACTGCTCTCTTGATGCTTCATTTGTAACTTTGCTTTTTATTTGTAAAAATCAACATATTCTTTATCAAAATAGCATCAAATTCAGATTTGATTCCAATAAATACAAGAGCTGCAATTTAAGCTAAAAAGGGTTGAATTGAGTTATAAATTCAACAATTCGTCATTAAAAAGTGGTGTAATTATATAAAAATTTACGTAATTCCAACACTTATCACACCCCCAGGTTGACATTGATGAGGAGACTGACCCCGAGCCTGATGTACAATAGTCTCCGCACCGAGGTGCCAGCTCCAGTACCGATCATGAGTGGGACCCTTACGGTAGGGTTATCATCCGATCTTATGAAAGAGGGTGATTTTCTATAATTTTTTTTATTTCTTTAATATTTTGAATTTTTATGAGTGTTTAGTGTTAACATTGAATTTCTTTATTTTGTAGTTGGGTGCCTAAAAACCCCCATCACGGCCATTGGTCATGCGATCCGATCACAATTCCAGAGCCCTCACTATTTGTGGGAGGTCACCCCGAAGGATGTGAGGGACAAGTGGTGGGAGGAGTTTACGCTAAAATGCCTTCATTTTACATTATTTTTTTAACTTGTTATGACATTTTCAAATGACTTACCCTAAAAGTTTTTTTTTTTTTTTTGCAGAGCAAAGTTACTTGGGCCCCTGAGGATAAGGCTCAAATTAAGGTGTACGAGCAAATGATTGCTAGACGCCTTCGAGATATGTTGAACAAGGCCCGGACGAGTAGGACTAGGCCTACTTGGTGTGGTGAGGAGGCCTGGTAGGGTCTTTTGGCCTACTGGGCCTCTGATGAGTTCAAGGGGAAGTCCACTCGTAACGAGAGCAATCGGGCTTCTCGTTGGGGCGGAGCAACCCACACCACGGGTCGTAAGACCCACATTGAGGTCGCGCTGGATATGGTATGTAAAAGCCCACTCTTCTATATTATTTTTTTATTTGTAATTAAAATAATTAATTAGTGTAATTTTTCTGTGTAACGACGATAGCTTGGGCGGGCACACAAAAAGGATGGTGGCTAGGTAGACGACCGAGCGCGGTCCACATATGTAAGGAAAAATTATGCTTAGTAGTATTTTTTCTTTATAATTTGATATATTTGCAATAGAATAACTAATTAATTATAAGTTCATCTCTACTCAATAGACAAATTACCGGGACCGCCTAGGGGAGGTAGAGTCACAGATGAGGAACAACTCCATCACTGATGGGTCCACCAAGCTACAAATTTGGAAGGATGTTGTTGGTGGCAAGACTCGAGGCCGCTGCGCTATGGCACCGGGGACTTGTCAAGCAACATTCGTCTTGGTGTGACCAACCTCACTCAGGAGTCTCGGGCCCATACCAGCAGGAGCGACGGATCACGACATTTTTCAGACGAGGCGTTGTGGCAGGAGGTCATCGAAGCAAAGTTACAGGCTAGCCGAGCTGAAGAGAGGGTTGATCACTGTCAGGCCCAGTATGCACGGTTGGAGGAGGAATTTGCACGACTTCGACAACAGTTGCATTTAGTGTTGGATACCCTCAGTGCAGGTGGTTCTACCAGCTTCAGTCAGGCTCAGCCGCACCCGCACAACTATGGCGACTTGGATGACCAGCCCTTGGATGAGGATGAGGATCGTGGCCCACGACCACAACAGCATCGTCGTCGTCGGCCATGATTTTTTTTATTGTATTATGTTTGTATACACCTTGTATATATACTGTTTATATATATATATATTTTCTATATTGTTTTTTATATAGCATTTATTGTTTTTCTTTATATTTTAGATCATTAACAAATATGATATAAAATTTATAAAATAAATAAAAAATTAATTTTCTATAATAATTCAACCGTAAATTAAAATAAAATAAAATATAAAACCGTAAATTCAATTAAAAAATTAATATAATCATTAGCGACGGCCATGGCTGTCACTAGTTAAAAAAATTGAAAAAAAAAATATAATTAGTAATGATGGCCTAGGCCGTCGCTACGATGTGATGACTTAGCGATGGCCTGTAAACTTTTCATTTTGCGACGGACTTCAACATAGCAACGACTTTAGCGTCGGGTGATAAGTGCAAATTATATGATATATTCTTGTATTTTTACTGCACTTATAAAGGGTAAAATAATAATTTATGCCCCAAAATAATCCCTTTTTGTAAATAATTGCAATAATTGTGTTTATTTAGTTTGAATTTGAATTTGATGCTATTTTGATTAGAAATCTTTTAATTTTGCAGATTTATGTGAAAGATTTGAATTGGAAAAGAAGATAGCATTAATTGTGGAAAGAATCTGCAGATTTGGAGTTTAAATGAGAGCAAATAAAAATAAGATCAGCAGCCATTTAAACAAGGATTATGTGGATAACTTTCCCAATTTGAATTCAAGATAAAATAAACGCAAAATCGAGTCAAAATGGGGAAACAAGGAAATCCAAGCAAGCAAGGATAAGATCAGAAAGAGATCAAGATGTTAAATGAAGAAACAAAGAAAAGTTGCAGCGTGTTTCACGCTCCAACTGCCCTGAGCGCAGGTTGGAGCTTACCTCACTGGAAGTCACGCTTCACCTGCGCTCAGCGCAGGTGAAGCGCAGCACACGGATCAGTTTTTTTAATTTCAAATTTAGATAGATCTCTTCCAGATTTAAAATAGCTTTCCTGAGTCTATAAAAAGGACCTTTTGTAAATATCTAGGAGGCTAAAGTCGGTGAGTTTAGAATAGAGTTTAGGGCTCAAATTCAGAGGAGACCCCGAAGGGCTGCTAAGATAGCAATACAAGGATTGAAGAAGGAGACAGATTCTTCATTGGTTTGTAATGGCTGCCATACGTAGCTAAACTCTCCAGTTGGATTGAATATAGTTGATTCAATCTCCAAGTGTATGTGAATTCTCGTATTTAATTATGAATCCTTGTTTTTATGATATCGGTACTTTTATGCTTTACTTAATGCATAGCTTCCGCCTGTGTGCCGGAGTTATAGGTTAGTTTTAGGATAGTTTGTGATAGAGATTTCCGGATTAACGAGTTTGGGGGAGCCTAGACATAGGAAACGTGAACTCTGATTGGTAAAAGTACTCATAGTAATTATTATAGGAATATAGGGGGAATTGATGATTAAAGATGAAATGTGACAGCCTCTTTATAGTAGTCCCTATAGGAATATGCGGTGAATTGATAGTTTTAACAACTGAAAAATAAAACAATCAAGCCGTGGTAGTTTGTCGCCTGGGAGAACCCGCATGGGCTACCGTCGAGTGGTTTACTACTGGTAACTCGGGGTAAAACAATAGAGTTGGCTAAGGTATCATAAGAA
Organism: Sesbania bispinosa; assembly: GCA_026901365.1. Taxonomy (NCBI): domain Eukaryota; kingdom Viridiplantae; phylum Streptophyta; class Magnoliopsida; order Fabales; family Fabaceae; genus Sesbania; species Sesbania bispinosa. The sequence goes on from QLOH01000875.1 coordinate 171,719, forward strand.
TAAATTCATAATTAATGAAGGAATTCACATACATAAGGGGTGGGATGATACGAAATTCAATCCTAATCCAAGTAAAGTTATCTTACTCTATTTTATTGCTTCATCTACTTTATGCCATTTATTTTCTGCATAACAAATATCATCCAAAAATAGTTTTTCACTTGATAATCTGATCACTAAATTATACGAAGTGAACTGTTCCCTGTGGATACGATACTCATACTTACTATTATACTGCTGGAATTTTGATACACTTGCCAGAATCTCATCAAGTATTTTTGGCGCCGTTGCCGGGGAATTCTACACTAATGTAGAGATTAATGTAGAAAGAGCTGAAGATAAAATAAGTTTTGTACAGGGATATTGGGTCTCTTAAAATAGAGATTCAACTAATGAGCTTTTGGACTGTCCTGCACCTGAAGAAATTTATAACACTTACTGTCAATATAAGCAAAGGATTCTTGAAGCTGGACTGTATGGGAATGACACACTTAATGCACAGATTATCAATCTTTTGTGTTTACAGGGTAAAACTTTTGAAGAGAATGTTTATGGAGAAGCAGAAAGAATTCCCATGGAGAGTCTTTGTGGTTTATCTCGAATGTGGATAGCTTTGATGATAGCCAACATTCGATCATCATCAGTTTCTTCAGCCATAGACAGGGCTAGTGCTCATTTGATGTATTGTATAATGAATGGAGAGCAGGTTGACATTGCATCAATCATATCTGACCATCTGCATCATCTTATTCAGGTTGCCCGTGAAGAAAGGGGACCACATTCCAGGGCAAAATTATGTTATCCTGCATTGATTACTGCTTTGTGCCATTTCAGAGGTATTGAGGTCCTTCTTAACACACCTATTCACCAATTGACAGAGAGTTCATTGAGTCACAGTGCATTCTAGCAGAGGAAGCCATGGTTACACCTGATGTTCATGAGGTCTTGCCACACCCACAGCCACCTCCACCAGCTGACAGACCAGGACAGTACTCCATGGATCACATGTTTCGTCAGATCAGAGCAGTTCATTCTGGCATGTTGCATATTCAGGAGTTTTTATATCACAATGTTCAGGGTCCTCATCCAGGCTTGTCTCCTGATCGTTTTCAGGAAGCTGTGGAATGGCCTGGGGACATGCCTAATTTTCCCAGGGGGGAAGGAGATTCAGAGAATGAAGAGTAAAAGATTTTGGTGGTTTTCTTTCTTTCTATCCTTTTTCAATTCTTTCAGTATACATTAAAAGGACTTGTGCATAATACATATTTTTTCTTTGCAAACATTTTCAATATTTTGTTTTCTTTTTCTTTTTTATTTTAGGATTTTTAGGAATTTTTATTTTTTTATTTTTAAATTTTCAGGAATTTTTATTTTTAGGACTTAGGAAATTAAGGGTAAATTTTTGAAAAATTCTGAAATTAGGCAGTTTAACTAACCAAATTAGGAAAGAAGAAAAGATTTTGTGATTAATTCCATAATCAGTTAGGATTAGGATATTTCTCAGGAGAACCTATGAGGATAATTAATTAAAATCAGTAAGTGTTTTATCAAGGAATTTAGCCAAAAAGTCGGTGACTTAAGAGTGCAAATACTTAAAGTGAGAGTTTTCACCGCTGCTTGTCAATTGTTATTGATTGAGTTTTTGGATTTTATTTTGCATATGGAAAATATGGAAGTGATATAGGCAATTTTTGTTGATTATATTATTTGCTCAGTGCCAAAAAGCCAACCCTTGTTAAAATTTTTCCAATTTTGTTGGTAACCCATTTGAGCTTTAATGTTTCTTCTTATGCACCCAGCTATAATTGATGATTATATCTTGTCCCTTACACACTTGGGATAGAGAGCAAGGTGTAACTTGAAATAATGGGAAGAAAAGGTTGGTGAATTGAAAGTCAAGAAATATAAAGAGGAGGCACATGAAAGCAAAAAGAAGATCACTCCCTCAAAAATCAAAAAGAAAAAGTGAATTAATTGAATAAGTTGGGGGGGAGTGCATCTTCGAACAAAGAAAGAGGCCAACCAAAGTAAGACAAATCAAGAATGAGATGGAGAATGGAGAGAAGTTCCAAATTCAAGAAAAATCAAAAGTTGTTCTCTATTTTAAGTGTTCTTTACTTATCCAGAAAAACCGTGATTTCTTGATAGTCCAGCCTCATTACAACCAAGAAAAGACCTTTTGATCCATATTGACCATGTGCATGTTTAGAAACTAGAAACGACTATCAATTTTAGTTGTTCAACTGTGGTGGAAGAATTGAGGGAAACACTTATCCGTGAGCATGAGATAATTCCTTGGTTTATCACTTATTGCTTTAATTGCTATTTCTGAGAAAGTTTGACTGATTTGTTTTATCCTATTCTGATTGATGATTGGTGACATCTCTTAATTATGATTTTTTCTGATATTTGGAAAGTGACTTCTTCCTAACAAAGAGATGATGAAAATTTATCCTTATGTCTGTTAATGAGAATTGTACAGGGGGTTGAATTAATTCTTGATTGCAAAAGGTTTTCTTGCTTGAGGACAAGCAAGAAGTTAAGTTGGGGGGAATTTGATAAGTGCAAATTATATGATATATTCTTGTATTTTTACTGCACTTATCAAGGGTAAAATAGTAATTTATGCCCCAAAATAATCCCTTTTTTGTAAATAATTGCAATAATTGTGTTTATTTAGTTTGAATTTGAATTTGATGTTATTTTGATTAGAAATCTGTTGATTTTGCAGATTTATGAGAAAGATTTGAATTGGAAAAGAAGATAATATTAATTGTGGAAAGAATCTGCAGATTTGGAGTTTAAATGAGAGCAAATAAAGATGAGATCAGCAGCCATTTAAACAAGGATTCTGTGGATAACTTTCCCAATTTGAATTCAAGATAAAATAAACACAAAATCAAGTCAAAAGGAGGAAACAAGGAAAGCCAAGCAAGCAAAGATAAGATCAGAAAGAAATTAAGATGTTAAATGAAGAAACAAAGAAAAGCTGCAGCGTGTTTCACGCTCCAACTGCCCTGAGCGCATGTTGGAGCGCACCTCACTGGAAGTCACACTAGGTGAAGCGCATCACACGGATCAGTTTTTTTTAATTTCAAATTTAGATAGATTTCTTCCAGATTTAAAATAGCTTTCCTGAGTCTATAAATAGGACATTTTGTAAAGATCAAGGAGGCTAGAGTCGGTGAGTTTAGAATAGAGTTTAGGGCTCAAGTTCAGAGGAGACCCCGAAGGGCTGCCAAGATAGCAATACAAGGATTGAAGAAGGTGACAGATTCTTCATTTGTTTGTAATGGCTGCCATACGTAGCTAAACTCTCCAGTTGGATTGAATGTAGTTGATTTAATCCCCAAGTGTATGTGAATTCTTGTATTTAATTATGAATCCCTGTTTTTATGATATCGGCACTTTTATGCTTTACTTAATGCATAGCTTCCGCCTGTGTGCCAGAGTTATAGGTTAGTTTTAGGATAGTATGTGATAGAGATTTCTGGATTAACAGCGAGTTTGGGGGAGCCTAGACATAGGAAACTTGAACTCTGATTGGTAAAAGTACTCATAGTAATTGTTATAGGGATATAGGGGGAATCGATGATTAAAGATGGAATGTGACAGCCTCTTTATAGTAGTCCCTATAGGAATATGCAGTGAAATGATAGTTTTAACAACTGACAAATAGAACAATAAAGTCGTGGTAGTTTGTCGCCTGGGAGAACCCGCATGGGCTACCGTCGAGTGGTTTACTACTTGTAACTCGGGGTAAAACAATAGAGTTGGCTAAGGTATCATAAGAATAAATTCATAATTAATGAAGGAATTCACATACAAAAGGGGTGCGATGATACAAAGTTCAATCCTAATCCAAGTAAAGTTATCTTACTCTATTTTATTGCTTCATCTACTTTATGCCATTTATTTTCTGCATAACAAATATCATCCAAAAATAGTTTTTCACTTGATAATCTGATCACTAAATTATACGAAGTGAACCGTTCCCTGTGGATACGATACTCATACTTACTATTATACTACTGGAATTTTGGTACTCTTGCCAGAATCTCATCATCGGGTAAGCATACGTTACGTAGCGACGACTATTATTGCTCGTCGCTGCGGTATTAACGACGAGCATTTTAACAACTTCCTTGTGGTAAAATTCGAGTAAAATTAACTAAAGAATTCCACTTTTGATTCTAAAAGGTTAATCTAAAATATTTAGAATTGAGTCCTGAAAAGATCTTCAAGAAATAGGTTTATAATATTTTTATTAAGAAAATTTTTAAAAACGTGATACATATTTAAAATTATGAAAATGAAATCATAGAAGATAAATAATGCGGACAAAGAACAAGGAAGAAAAAAATCAAAATCAAACTAAAATGAAAAAGAAAACAAATAGATCAAAAGAAAGAAAAATCAACACAAGAAAAGAGATTAAAAGAATGAAAATTACATTAAGTAAAGGAAATTTCTTTGGTATCCGAGTAAAGTGAAGGGTTTTAACCCTTCCTTTTTTGACCAATAGATACAGTACTCTCATTTAATGATGTTGTGTTCTGATTTTTATTAATCACGAGATATACTCTTTAGCTATTGCGTTTTAGTCCTCCATAATTAAATGTTGTTTATTTATAATTTAAAATGGCACCATTTTTTTATTAAAATATAATTTATAATTGATTATTTGTTCATAGAAAATATGATTAAAAAAACAATCAATCAGTCATGTTTCTTTTTTTATTATAACCCCAATCCCATTTCAGTTGTCCATAATTTATTCTTATTTTCTTCTTCTCGTGCGTGTGTTTGTGCTTCTCATTTTCTTCTCCTCCATTTCAATTTTGATTGTGCTCCATCTTCTTAAAAGTTGGAGAGGTTGTTATTGCTCCCAAATCCAGAAATCCTTGTGGTGGAGCATTTTACATTGAGCATGAAGTGTGAGAGTGATAATAGCACATAGCTGCCCAGTCTCAATTTGAATAACTACTGCATTTACAGTGTTAGCTATGTTTTATTGTCCATCTGTCAGATTTTAGAGATAGATTTGTCGTCGTAGTGCGCTCTCAGTCTCTATTTGTAACTTCGATTTGGGTTTTTTTTCCCAGTTCTTACGTATGAAACATATTTATATCAAACAATGCAAAACTAGTACCCAATTGTGAGGTTGACAGGGTGGTTTTTGCGTTTAATACCCTTAATGTGTATAAGGGTTGGGGTTTGAATCTCTGTTTTCCCACCCTTTGTTTTTTTTTCCTTAATTTTATTAATGTGTAATAAAAATTAAATCCAAAATTAAAGTGCAAAGATTTAATTAATGAGTAATTTACGTAAATAATTAAAATATCTAATAATATCACATTAAATTATTTTAATATAGATAAAAATTATATTGTTTTAATATAATATTAAATATTTATATTAAATAATTTATATAAATTATTTAATTATATTTTAAAACATTAAAACATTAATTGCCATGGTTTTAAAAATCGGTACATGACCGCATTAAATGAGAGTACTGCATCTATTAGTCAAAAAAAAAAAGCTTCCAAAACCCTTCACTTTATTGGGGTACAGTAGTAATGCCGTTTAGTAAATAAGTGGAATCATATACTCAATTCTCTTAATTGCTAATAGTCTCTTGATTGGATGTGTAAAGAGTTTGAGGATGAATAATATCCAACCCCAATTAAATTGTTCAAATACCTATTTATAGGTTTTTCATTCTAAAGCAGACTACTTAATTAAAGGAAACGTAAGATAACAAATAACCATTGACACTATAAGAGATTGGCACTTGTCCCAAGCTATGAAATTGCTTCAACTTCCCTTGAATATTGCAAATAGCTTCCTTCTGATACCCACTCTTCGATTGATACTTTATAAACTCCTTTGAGTCTTTAAATTCTTTAACCATCTTCTTGAAACCCCTTTTTAAGAAGTTTTTCTATCTTTTCTTAAAAAATATGAGACACTTTTCGATTTCATCTTTAAGAAGATTTCATCTATGAGACTCCACTCTTTTCTTCATTCTTGCAATCGAAATTTAAAGATTAGACCTCCATAACCCATTACACTTCCCCAATCATCCATTATGAAAAAATATTTCTAATAAAATCGAAACAGCTTATGCCAAGGCAATCGAAAAAGAAACCTTCCTACTCGACAAGACTTAATTAGCAAAAATTTTATTTCAAACCCCAAGAAATGATTATCGAAAATGCAATTAGAAAGTTTTCAAAAGCCTTATCATGTGTCTTAGTAGCTTTCTCCTCTTCCACTACATTTCACTTATTCTATTATTCAACTACATTCTAATTAAAATCCCACTTTTCTTTCAGCCAACTCTACAATACCATACCATCCATAAAATTCTACTATTTTAAATACTAATATATAGTGTTACCAGAGCTACGTACATTCTGTCATTTACTAGGCGTAGATAATATCCAACTACTTCCAATTTTTTTTTTTATCTTAACAACTCTAAAAAAAATTTCTAACCTATGGCTAACACCATTCAATCATCATCATTCCCATACCCTTTTTTTAACAGTAAAAATTATAATTTTTGGAGCAAAAAAATGAAGATAACTTTTAGCTTCCAAGATTTGTGGGACACTACAGAAGAAGGATTCATTGCTCCAACAGACACTTTAGCTCTTACCGCGGCTCAAAGGAAAGAGTTGAAGGAAAACAAACAAAGAGATTCGAAGGCATGGTTTATCCTGTAACAAGCAATGACGGGGGGCCATTTTTCCAACAACAATATGGGTGCTACAATAGGCAAAGAAATAAGGAATAAACTATAGGAAGAGTTCCAAGGAAGCAAAAAGGTACGTGTCATAAAATTCCAAACCCTATGACGTGGGTTTGAATTGTTAAAGATGAAGGAGTCCGAGACCGTAAAGGATTGCTATTCCAAGATAAAAAGAAACAATAAGTCAAATGAGATCCTACAGGGAAAACATTCTTCACAAAAAAATACAAATCACTGTTCCTCGTAAGTTTGACCCCAATTATGACAACAATTGAACAAAGATTGAATATGCATGGTTAGGACTTGGTTAATAATGTCTTTAATCCAAGCTCAAATTACAGTATCAGAATAACAAATATGGAGAAAAGGAAAATGATGGAGAAAGTTCTAGAAATAAAGAGAATTCTAGAAATTTCTCTAGAAATTATCAAGATGAATATTCCTTATGTGACATTTGCAAAGAGGACAAATTATGTCGAAAAAGACTGTCGGTATCGTGGAAAGCCACAAATTTTGTCGAGGAGCATAACTGTGAGCAACATCTATGGTACCCAAGGTTCCATTAATGAAATAGGTGGAAACTGGTACTTGGATGATGGTGAAACAATCACATGGCCAAGGGCGAAAGCATCTTTAAAGAAGTTGATAACTCCGTCAAAGTCAAAGTTCGAATGGGCAACGACATTGTCATGTAATCGAAAGGCAAATGCACCATTATGGTGGAGACGAAGAAAGACAGGAGACTCATCGGTGATACCTTACTAGTGCCCAACCTTAAAGAAAATATCTTAACCAATGGCTAGATTATAGATAAAGAAAGGAGATACATGCAAAATATATGCAATAAAAGGCTAAAGATTAACCAAGTAAAGATGGAGAAGAGGAAAAGTTTCCCGATAAGCTTGAAACATGGCACTAATGCTACCATGAAGGCAGAAGTTAACGACTCCTGACTTTTGGCATTGAAGATTTGTCCACTTCAATACCCAAGCCTCAAAGTTGTTGTAAGCATATGATGAGAGATCTCTCATGCTTGAAAGAGAATAATGAAGCATTTGAAGGATGTCTGCTTCTTGGTAAGAATTAAACACCAACTATCATTTTCAACCAATAATTGATTCTGAGCATATAGAGCAAAAAAACTTGTTGAACCTGACTCAAACAGATATATATGTAGACCAATGAGTTGGGTCTATTTCATCCTCTTCATTGATATTTTTTCTTGAATGACTTGGGTCTATTTCATCAAAGCAAAATCGAAAGTTTTAAAAATATTTAAGAAGCTTAAGTCCCTTATCAAAAAGCAAGGTGGGAAATATGAAAAAAAAGATACTTAGAAGTGATCATGGCAAAGAGTACACCGCCCACGAGTTTGATAAATTTTGTGAAGATAAAGACATTAAACGATAACTTACAGTCGCATATTTTCCACAACAAAATGTAGTATCAGTAAGAAAGAATCACGCAATCATGGAGATGGTTAGATCATTACTAAATAAAAAGGCTTGCTAAACGCCTTTTGGATCGAACCAACCTACACTATTGTTTACATACTCAACAGATGTCCAACCAAGGTAGTTCGGGACAAGACACCAATTGAAGCTTGGAGTGAGCAAAAGTCATAAGTAAAGCAACTAAAGGTATTTAAATCTATTTTCTACATATACATTATATTTCTGATGAGAAGAGGCATAAGCTAGAACACATGAATGTACGAGGCATCTTCTTGGGGTATAACACTCAGTCTCAAAAGGCTACCGAGTCTATAATTTACAAACCAAGAAGCTCACTATTAGTTGAGATGTCGAGGTTGATGAAAATGTTGCTTGGAATTGGAGTGATGAGAAGGTAGAGAAAAAAATTTCTATGCTGATGCAACAACCTTAAGAAGAAGTAGCAGAAGTCCTGGGTGAGCCCCCCCCCCCCACCTCCACAACAACAAGTTCCTTCACTAGAGTCTACTCACTAACGAGTTAGATCTATATATAGTACCCATTTATTTTGTTCTTGAGATTCCTCTTCTAGTGTGTGGTATTTGGTATTCAGTTATAGATAAGTGTTGTGCCTCTTGATATTTATTTGATTTCTGCTTCCAATTTAAGAATCTAATTTCAAGAGGGAAGAAGAAAATAATTTGAATCTTAATTTGGTTTTTGGAATTGTGGTATGTGGTCTCTATGGAATGAATTATTTTTAGGAATATTGTGCCTTGTTATTTTCTTTGTTATTGATTCAATTAAAGTAAGATTTTGAAATTAGTTTTCTAGTAAGTGAATTTCAATTTTTTGATTAGTGTGTTAACCCCTTCGTGTATTGTTAGTTGGGTTAATTTTAATTCGGGTAAAATATGTTTTTAGTCCCTGTAAATGGGTCGAGTTTTGTTTTTAGTCCTCGTTAATGTTTTTTTTTTCTTTTACATCATCACAAATGTAATGTTTTTTAAATTGGTCATTGCCAATAAATATTGTTAACTCTAGCGGTTCTCCTCCTCCTCCTTCTCCTCGTTATTCTTCTTCTTCCACTTCTCCTCATCTACTCCTCATCCCTCTTCTTCTCCCTCTCATTATCCTCCTCCTCCTTCTATATCATACTTTTCTGAAATTAAATTTTTTTGCATAGATATAGAGTTAGAGGAACTAAATAAACACTTCTCATATAGTCACAACTCTGAAAATGAGCTCAAATTAAATTACATCTGAAACAGGAGAAGGAATAACAAAAGGAGGAGCTAGGAGGAGGAGAAGAAGAAGAATTAAGAAGAAAAAGCTATAGTTGTAATGATAATGATGCATTTTAAAAAATCATTTCTAAGGATGTAATAAAAAAATTCATTTACGAGGATTAAAAACAAAACTCGAATTGGTAATCATTAACATAGTTTTAACGACAGAAATATATTTAAAAAAAATTTGCGTTTGTAAGGACATAAAAGAAAAAAAAACATTTACGAGAACGAAAAAGAAAACTTGATCCGTTTATAGGGACTAAAAACATATTTTACCCTTTTAAATTATTAATTTGCTTATTCTCTATCAATAGAATAGGTTAGTCATATTTATATTTATGGGTATCCAATTTTGGTGGCCTTCAAGGATTTAGTTATGTATATGTTATTGTTCTGAACCGCCTATCGGCATCCAGCCTTATGAACGTATCATTACATCCGACACACCGCCCACCGGCATATGAGGGCATCATCGGCGCATGGAATATATGCTGGTTATGGCGCGTGTAGCCCAAACGAAGCCAACAACTTCCCGCCACTTACCTCCATATAAAAGGGTAAACTTTCATAATCAGGTAACACATTCTAAACTCATTCCATACATCTGCTACACAAACTGACTTGAACGTCGGAGTGTCTGCAGGTACACCCCCCTCCGCAGTTCGAGGAAACCACCGTGGACCACCGTTTGTGCAACCGGAAACCACCATCCAAGAGATCGTACCAGATCATTGCCGCCGTCTATGGGGAACGACTATCGTTTTCTTCCACTTCTGCTACCAACAAACACAGTTGACACAAGAACAAACTCCACCGCTGGCACCGGCCGCGGGCGCCTCCAGGACAACACCGCCGCCGACGCCACCGGGGCATCCACAATCATTCCAACGCCCGATCCCCAACGAGCCCGAACATCTGAGCCCAGTATTGCTGACGCTGCTTCAGCAGCGGCCGCAGCGGCCACCTTCGTGCTCCACCCCCCCGGGTCAGCCTACGCGTCAAGAATTACTTTCTTTCATCACCAAGCAAGATTCTTTGCTGCAAGATTATGCGCAGCGTCTATCAAGGTTAGAGGAGGAGCATCTCCGCCTCTCGGCCCAAATTGTCACACATGAAACACCACAACCAGGCACTCAGCCGCAGCAAGCAGCAGCCACATGTTCAGCCACCTCCTTCTCACCACATTGCGAAGCCAAGAATATCCCCAAGGAAAGAGTTACATAATGGAGAACCGCACCCGTCTCAGGGCCAGCTACGGCCATCTCGGGACCGTCGTCCCTCATCGGCCGCATCCGTCCATTCCGTGTCCCCGGCGCGATCCCTCCATAGGCGCCATCCGTCTGCTGCATATCAGGAACGCCATGAGGATTTTCAGCATGATTTTTGCACCGACAACGAGGTAATACAGGCCGTCGTGCCTTTTTCTGAAAGAATTATGATTTTCCCGGTTGATCGCAGGTTCAAAAAAACTACTGGTATCGGAACAGTATGACGGAACAGGGGACCCCCTGGAGCACCTGAACGTATACGAATCCGCCATGTCCATCAGAGGGGCCACCGACCCAATCATGTGTCGGGTATTCCCGTTATCACTGAAGAAGACTGCTATGCGTTGGTTTCAGTCATTGCCACCGTGATCCGTCAACACATGGGCGGAGCTGCGAAGCAAGTTCATCACGAGCTTTACCACCAGCAATATACAACCTAAAACAGAAGCCAGTTTGAAGCAAACTCGCCAGAACCCTACGGAATCTCTCCGAGATTACATTAGTCGGTTCACCAAAGAAGCCTTACTGGTGCAAGGAATCCAACCCGGAGTACAACTCATGTTGGCCAAGGACGGACTGATCCCCCATTCATCTTTTTGGATTGACCTGTCCAAAAAGAAACCTCCCACCATGGAGGACTTCCTAACAAGGGCAGAGGAATACATCAGCCTGGAGGACGAAGAAACACAGTTGACGTCATTGACAACGTACCAGATCATTGGCGCCGTCTATGGGGAACGACTATCGTTTTCTGCCACTTCTGCTACCAACAAACACAGTTGACACAAGAACAAACTCCACTGCTGGAACCGGCCGCGGGCGCCTCCAGGACAACACCGCCGCCGACGCCACCGGGGCATCCACAATCATTCCAACGCCCGATCCCCAACGAGCCCGAACATCTGAGCCCAGTATTGCTGACGCTGCTTCAGCAACGGCCGCAGCGGCCACCTTCGTGCTCCACCCCCCCGGGTCAGCCTACGCGTCAAGAATTACTTTCTTTCATCACCAAGCAAGATTCTTTGCTGCAAGATTATGCGCAGCGTCTATCAAGGTTAGAGGAGGAGCATCTCCGCCTCTCGGCCCAAATTGTCACACATGAAACACCACAACTAGGAACTCAGCCGCAGCAGCAGCAGCCACATGTTCAGCCACCTCCTTCTCACCACATTGCGAAGCCAAGAATATCCCCAAGGAAAGAGTTACATAATGGAGAACCGCACCCGTCTCAGGGCCAGCTACGGCCATCTCGGGACCGTCGTCCCTCATCGGTCGCATTCGTCCATTCCGTGTCCCCGGCGCGATCCCTCCATAGGCGCCATCCGTCTGCTGCATATCAGGAACGCCATGAGGATTTTCAGCATGATTTTTGCACCGACAACGAGGTAATACAGGCCGTCGTGCCTTTTTCTGAAAGAATTATGATTTTCCCGGTTGATCGCAGGTTCAAAAAACTACTGGTATCGGAACAGTATGACGGAACAGGGGACCCCCTGGAGCACCTGAACGTATACGAATCCGCCATGTCCATCAGAGGGGCCACCGACCCAATCATGTGTCGGGTATTCCCGTTATCACTGAAGAAGACTGTTATGCGTTGGTTTCAGTCATTGCCACCGTGATCCGTCAACACATGGGCGGAGCTGCGAAGCAAGTTCATCACGAGCTTTACCACCAGCAAGATACAACCTAAAACAGAAGCCAGTTTGAAGCAAACTCGCCAGAACCCTACGGAATCTCTCCGAGATTACATTAGTCGGTTCACCAAAGAAGCCTTACTGGTGCAAGGAATCCAACCCGGAGTACAACTCATGTTGGCCAAGGACGGACTGATCCCCCATTCATCTTTTTGGATTGATCTGTCCAAAAAGAAACCTCCCACCATGGAGGACTTCCTAACAAGGGCAGAGGAATACATCAGCCTGGAGGACGAAGAATTGGCTTCAAAATTGAAAGGCACAGCCGTGCAAGCCGGCAAGCAGGAAAAAACACTCAAGTGACAAGAATGGTCGCCCAAACAAACCATTGCAGGGTCGATATAACCTGTATACGCCTTTGACCACCCCCAGCAGAATTCTGAATGAAGTGATGAATGTGGAGATGTTCGAAGCCGAAATACGCCGACCCAAGCCAGTAAAACCAAAGTTTGACACTGACAAAAGCAAGTACTGCCGATTCCACAGGTCTGAGGGGCACGACACTAACAAGTGCATTCAGCTCAAAGACATAATTAAGGATCTAATCCGGCTTGGAAAACTAAATAGGTTCGTGAAGAAAGGAGAGGAAGAAGAAGAAAACGGAAGACCAGAGGCACCGAGGGAAATCAGGAAATTTGAATAAGGGCAACAATTTTCGCCCTCCGTTCGAATATATACATGGGACCGGATGTTGACACGTGGAGAATATCAAGAGACGTGCCATTTGGATCGGGACACGTCGTATCTCGAGATCATGACCGTTACAGCTGGAAAATCCGAAAGGTCGGAGGCCTACGCCGGCATTGGAATCTGAAGACGAACCATGCCGGTATTAGACTTCGAAGTCGCACATTCACGTTACTGTGAATGATACGACTTGGGGGGCATTTGTTCTGGACCGCCTACCGGCATCCAGCCTTGTGAACGTATCATTACATCCGACACACCACCCACCGGCATATGAGGGCATCATCGGCTTATAGCACCTGGCGCGTGGGATATATGTTGGTTATGGCGCGTGTAGCCCAAACAAAGCCAACAACTTCCCGCCACTTACCTCCATATAAAAGGGTAAACTTTCATAATCAGGTAACACATTCTAAACTCATTCCATACATCTGCTACACAAACTGAATTGAGCGTCGGAGTGTTTGCAGGTACACCCCCCTCCGCAGTTCGAGAAAACCACCGTGGACCACCGTTTGTGCAACCGGAAACCACCATCCAAGAGATCGTACCAGATCAGTTATATAGATTATCTCTTGTACTGTCTTTAATAAATTCTGTTTATAAAAAAAAAACCCAAAAAACTAACAAGACAATATTATATTGGATTCTAATACCATTTCACAAAGTTGTATACCGAACCAACAATTGAACAAATCATCCCATCAACAATCACGAAATACCTTAATTTCAAGAGATCAAGAAAAGTTCTGAACGAAAGGGTATAAAACAGAGAGATCAAAGAATTGTTAATGAATTATATATAAGCTAGATAATAAGCATGCATGTGTAATTAATTATATAGCGAGAGCAATATTACTTGTTAGAAATGAAAGACTTCTTAATTTGGCAGAGTTAAAATAAATAAAAGCATTACCTTTTTTAGAAAGCCTCAAATTTACAACAGTACTATGTCTAGAGACCATTTCAAATGTATATATGACGTTATTTTTTAGACATCTCAATGACATATCAAATAATTTCATATTAATATAAAATTTTATATGTATAATCTATATGATAATAACTTTCAATCCAACGGTAGATTACTTAATACGATGATCTATTAAAAAGTTATTCGACAGTGTAAGATTTGATGTAATTTACACTGATGTAAATTGAATATATATATATATATATCCTGAACGGAAATTTCTAATGTGAACATATATATATATATGAGCAGGTATAACAGCAATTAAAGCAATATTTAACATGTTACCATGCATGCATCCAAATCCAACATTATTATTGAAATTAATATTGCTGATGCGTACAATCTAGATTAATATTTGTTAAGTTTTAGTATAAATTATATCATGCGTAAAGAACTCGATTTATGAACCTCGCGTTACCTCGTACGTTAGTTTGGTTTAAGATAGGACTGATGGGACCTTCTTTTGAATTATCTGCTTGTGAGTTTTGATATGTTGGTATCACTTAGATTTGGAAGATTAACAATATTTGCTGAAGTCAACAGAAGTTTGGACATATAGTATAACTTTTGTTGTATCGATCGATCAAAATGAACTAATATCCAATGCTTAAAGAGTGATGAAACTGTAGCAAAAGCGGCGTACTTCTGAAACTAACATAAGGAGAAAAAGAAGGATAAGGAGTGAAGTGTATGATTAAGGTTAAGGAGCACTTCAAGAAAAGAAACGGATAAGGAGAAGTATGGTGTGGAGGACTATGTGCCCGTACGGTTTTTTATTTGAAAGGGTTTAAAAAATTATGATAAGTATTTGCATTTTTTAAAATAGAAAAAATTATGAAAATAATAATGTTTTATTACTTTTTAGAAGTTAAAAAGTAATAATTTATAAAATTTAAAAAATTACTATTATATCATAAAATTATTTTTATATAAAGTTTGAACAAATGGACTTCGTCTCTCCATATGCATGAACTTGTGTGAGTTTGTGTGGTTATTATTTAGTCAAAAAAATCATTTTTATGTGAGAGTGAGAGGAGTTCATACCATAATAAATGGTTAATATTAATTTTTTAATAAATATTTATAACTATTTTAAAAATTCATATGAATTACATTATGTTTTAATTTAAATCATTCATGATAAGATATCTAGTGGTCAAAATTTACTCAACTCACTCACATAAAAATAATCCTCTTATCAAATATCTTTCTCTCTCTCACACACACACATATGAGGGACCAACTTACAGCAGCGTAAGTTACACCAAGTATTACACCGCTAAAAAATATTTTAATAAATTATTGTATTAAGTAATTCGTTGTTGGATTAAAATGGACGTAGCTAGAAATTAATTTATCTTTGGGGGTGGAATAAAATATTGAAAGTTATGATAAATATTAAATAATTTTAATTAAGAATAATTAGTTTTATATAAATAAAATTGTTCGTTCCTTCATCTGCATGAAATTTCTCTATAAGTTGGTTCAATATAAAAAGATTTCAAAGAGTCTTTGGGATCTAAAGTTGAACTGAGTATAAGAAGTTCAGCTAAATTTTGTTTAATCTTCTATTTAATTCAGATAATGTAAATCAAATTTTTAGTTTTTCTTATAATTTAATTCTAAAAAATAGATTCAAATCAAACAAAATCTTTTTTAATGTTATATTATGTTACCTAATAATATTTTTTCCCGTCTTTCCTATTCTTTGTAATGTTCATATATATATTTCTCCTTTTGATTTTTTTTACTTTTAATAAACTAATATTTCTAATCAAATATTTTTACTTTTAATAGACTAATATTTCTAATCAAATTTTTTTATAAGCAATATTTCTACTCAAATCTTACCTGTAATTTTGAATATTATCTTATCATCTTTAAATAATAAAAAAAATAATCAATATAAAAAAGGAAATAATAAAAAGTTAAAACTTATTTTTTTTGACAAAACAAAGATAAATAACAAGAATCATAAAGAAGTACTTAATACTACAAAATCTACAAAATTTTTAGAGGGGCGAAGTAATAGTTCATAAGATATATTATATGAGACTTATATAGGTAACAAAAAAAATTTAAAATTTTTTGTGGGGCCGTGGCCCCTACCAACCCCCTGGCCTGTATAGATCATACAAATAAAATTTTATGTTAATCCGAAATTATTTGATATGTCATTGAGATGTCTCAATATTAACGTCATATATACATTTGAAATAAATGAAAAAAATCATGTAATCGTTTGATTATCATGTTATTAGTGTCAAAATTTTACAAAATTTGACACAAATAATCATGATAATGAATAAACATAATTCAACGTTTGATTACGAGAAGTAGGAATTAAATTTTAACAGTTAAATCTTAACTAAGACAAATAATTCGGATAAATACAAAGTAATAATGTGACTCTTCTTACTCTTATATAAAAATTACACTATAACTATTAAATTGAATTTCATTTGTACTTAGGGGGGACAAATATTTTGGACATGATTGGTGTGGTGTGGCGTCATCCCCATTCCCCTATATATATATAAAATGTTTATATGTTCGGCCCATGGCTGTGAAATTGTCAGTACTATTTTGGATACTATTTTTTTTTTTACTTTTGGATATTATTTACTAAGATGTTTATTTTTTTTTGTTAAGCAAAGAAAAAGATTAGAAGAGAGTATTAGGGATACTCTAATCCATAATACAAAAATTATTATACAAGTGAACACTAGTGCAAAAAGACCATTTTACGACTGTTAAAAAAGGCTTTTTACGACGGTTATACAACCGTCGTTGACCCAGGCGTCGTAAAAAATTGGCTCTTTTACGACGGTTGTACAGTCGTCGTCATAAATAAAAAACCACGACGGTTATGACCACAACCGTCATGAAAAGAGGCAAAATCAAGGATCCAAGCAGCCTTTTTAACGACAGTTAGGCTAGGAACCGTCGTGGAAAGTAAGAAATCACGACGGTTCCTATACTAACCGTCGTTAAAAAGACTCCATGCATCCTTTTTAACGACGGTTAGGCTAGCAACCGTCGTGGAAAGTAAGAAACCACGACGGTTGTTTTGTGAACCGTCGTTGTTTCCTGTACATACAACGACGGTTGCAGCTGGAACCGTCGTTGTATGTCATGTTAGATAGGTTTACCCAGAATTTCCTAGCTATTTTGTAGTTAATGCCTAGTTATTTTATTAAAAATCCCAAAAAAGCACAAATTAGGATACATAAATTCCCCACCTAGGGAATATATCTTATAATTGTCAAACAAACTTGGATCTCACTAGAACATGATCAATTTCAACTAAATTCAGCAATTAATAATGACATAGTAAAAGTTATTGTGATAACGCTTTTGATCTAGCAAAGATAAAAATTAAAGAACAAGATTGTAGTTGATGTGAACAACATGACAAGCTTAAAAGGTATGTAGCAGACTATTACTTTTTATTCATATATAACTAAAAATGCATCTCCATATCATTTTCATATACCACTAAAATGGAAATAATGGCATATACATAAAGTGGAAGGAGCATTGAGATAGATCCAAACCTGTTTTGGTAGTTGGTTTGATCGACCATTCTCTTCTTTTTTTTCAATCTGCCTACAAGCAACCTGCAAATTAAAAGCTGAAGAAAGAGACAGTCATTTAATTTGAGAAGCAAGCTACAACATAAATGGAATGCATAAAGTGGCCTGCTAAATAAATTTAGGAAATGACCCGTAATATAAACAATCATTTAATGGTATGCTTTCATTTGGCCTAGAGTAGATGAGAATTAACAAGAAACAATATTGTAAAAATATGCAAATAAACTAAATGATAATACTAAGCTAACGTCATGCTTCTACTAACCCAAATTTCACTATGAGCTTGAAACCAACAAAAGTTAAAAATCCATTTTCAAAATAATAAAAGAGAATAAATACAATACCATTATTTTATTATTACCATTCTATAACTCTTTCCATAAATATATTGACAAAACATAAAAAGAAGATAAGCAAACAGTTTTATTTGAAAAATTACCAAATCAAAACACCAAAATTTGTCTCATACTATTCCCTGCATTAAATGCTCCCATTAGTTACATGCCACCGTTTTTCTTCAATCTCTTCCCACTCTACTGCGCCACCTATTAATTAGTACCTATTACAATCAATGAAACAAGTAATCAAAATTTAATCATATTTAATTTTAAAATTCAAAATCGATATCATGTGAGTGAAACCAAAACAGAACTCAATTTGATCAAATTAAATAACAGGCCTTTCAATTTTTGGTCTCTTTTTGTCTATTAATTTTATCATAACCTATCATCTATTTTCATTCCTATATATAAATATCTCATAATCACATTCAAAAGGCAACAACCTTTCTCACCTTTTCTCCTTTTTTCTCTCTTAATTTCTAGTTTCCTTGTTTAAATTTTTTGTCAAAACACAATAATGGCATTGTAGTTTTAAGCTATCCAATTGCCAAATTTATTTCTAAATCAATCTTAAGAGATAAAAAACTGACTGCATGCTAGAAGTATGTTAGGCTTTCAAATAATAGAAACAACTTGTCATAAGAACAATATTATAAGTTCTATTATTTTGATTCTCATGCTTAGTTTACTCTTCTTTTAAGTTTTTGGGATTTACAGTATATATGTTACTACTTCCACTATTCATTTACTTGGAAGTATAATACCCTTATTTGCAAGTTTACTAGAACAGTTTTCAAGTCAATGTTATATGCACAAAAGCCAAATGAAAGAAGGGGGCAAAGAAAAAAAGAGTTAGTGACTCAGTGTTCCCAAACCTAAGAAAATAAAAAATAGAAAGTGGCTTGGTGGCCACAATATGCAGAACGTGTGAAAATTGAACAAAAAAAGTTGAATGCTAACACTATTAAAATCTTCTTCTAGTTAGCAGCAACATAGAAAAATGGTGGTTAATGTATGGATGTCTTGAATGATAATCCCTATGCAAAATGAAACAGTAGAAAAATGCTTGTAAGTATGTACTAGTTTTGATAATCTCTGAAAATTAATGTTTCATTGTTTATTGTTCCCATGTAAACACAACTATAATAAGAAGGGTTTGTTGAGTCTCAAAAATATCATAAGGTTGTTTATGATGTTTTAAGACAACTAGATTCCCAAGTTTTAATGGTTGACAAATTTGACTTAAAGTATTTATCATAGAGACACATATGCTTTAATATTTTATCTATGATTTCAGCAAGAGTCACTATGAGCCTACATAAAAAGACTAAGTGTTGAAGCTGTCTGAAGAAGCAGAACTCGTCTGAAGAGTTGAAGCTGTCTGAAGTAGTTCAACCCGTCTGAAGTATCAGTGCCGTCTGAAGTCTTTTGATGACGTGGCACCTCTAGTCTGAAGTACTGAAGTCGTCTGAAGTCTCATTTATGACGTGGCACCCTCTGCTGGAGTTTGTGAAGACTTTTCTGAACCTCTGCTGCACGTACCTTTTCAAACACGTTTATAGCAAGGAACACAGAGACCATTCCTGGTGTTTTTGAATTTCATACACCACTGAGGAAATCTCTGCAACGCAGTCTCTGCAGCAACATTTGTAGCAGCTTTATGGCAGGAGCAACCTTGTACCGTGTCAGAAATATCAGAGCTCTCAGAAGCATGTCTCACAACGGATTAAATAGCATTTAATGCTATCTCTAAACGGTGGTATTTCAACGGATTGAAGATTAGGTATAAATACCCCCTCCTTTGAAGACCATCTGTGAGAAGATTTTGATTTTGAAAAAGAACCAAAAACTCTACAAGTTTTTTTCGCTACAACAACTCTGAAAATATTTACACATATTGTAATATCCTGAGCATACCTCAGTTTTTTTTCTGTACATTTGTAATTGTTTAAGCTTCAAGACTGATATAGTTTGTAAGCTTAAGCATTTTATCTTCTCTGTATTTATTTGTTGAGCCTGGAGAGGCTTGTCTGAAAAAGAATACTTGTTGGTTTGAGCCTGGAGAGGCTTGTCTGTAAAAGAATACTTGATTGTAGAGCCTGAAGAGGCTTGTCTGTAAAAGAATACTTGTAATCTTGAAAGATTAAGAGAAAATCCAATTGCTTGTTGGCATTGGGACTGGACGTAGCTCACAGTGGTAGTGAGTGAACCAGGATAAATTCCTTGGCTAAGTTCTCTTACCCTTATCTTTTATCAATTCTTTTTATACTAATCAAGGGGTCAGAATAATTAATCTGATATTTTATAAAGGCACAAAACATCTTTTAAAATCAGTTTTTACAAGCCGTCTGAAAACTTCAGACAGCCCATTAAAAGCCTGTCTAAAATCGTGTTTATAACACCTATTTGCGAAAAACTTTCTAAAATATTTAGAAACACTATTCAACCCCCCTTCTAGTGTTTCCCTGTGTTCCTACAGGGTTGTTATGCACCATGGGGTAATGACCCTTGGTAATATGTTAACATTTTGAGAGGAAGCAAAACATATAACACCCTGCTATAAAGATCCCAAAGTACAAAATCCTAATTGAGAACCAAACGTAAAACAAATGAAACATAAAAATCATCAACATTGATAAATGAAACCTAATTATGAAAGGCTAACGAAACCAAATTGCAATGGTCTAAATGCAGCTCATGATCAGGAAAATTAAAAGGTACATTTGGAAGTTAAGTATCAATGTTATTCATGAATAATATCAGGAAAAAGAAGAGAGGGTTCTTGTGAAGTTAGAAATCATATACAAAGTACAGGGTCTTCCACGAAAAGCAAACCTACCTAAGAGATTCTATGAAAAGTAAACCTATAAGTTCTTGTTTTCCTTTGGTTCTTAGTTTCTTTTTTTTAAAATACAATAGAGACAGCCATCACCACTCACCTCATGGTAAGAAAAGAAAATGATACCATCACGACAATCACCCACTACAATTCTAGTAAAATGTGCAGTCAAAAATGTTATAGAGACAAGAAGTAACGATCAAGATAAGAACAAATAGCAAGTACCATTCCCGGCCATGTGTGTGTGTGTGTGTCTATATATATATATATATCATCCAAATATATTTAGGGACAAATTACTAAATCAGGATCTCAAGCTTATACCACAAGCAACCACAAAATAGAATTGCTATAACCTCATAGCATCAGTTTGAACCACCCATCTTTTGCTTATCTACTTTTCAGCTTCATGTCATATCACACAAGCAAGAAGTGGGGAAACAAACCTGTGGGGATCCCCAGTACCTTCAAGCCACGACCAAATCCCTTGATGACAGGACCACCAATATACCAAGGATTTATGGGCAAAGTTCCCCCCACCCTGCAACAATTTAGAATAATAGTTCAAATGTAAATGATATGCCAATAAAAGAAACAAAATATACATCAAAAGTACTATCTTAAGGTATTTGGGGGTTTACAATCTTCAAATGGAGGTAGACCCCACTTTTCAAGTTGAAAACCAAGTAAGGAATTGATTACCTCATCTGCTGCAGTATAGCTAGAGATGAGACTACTTTGGAAGTGATGGTACAACAACCACTTCCATTTCAGCAGCCTTACCTGCAGTAACACCGGGTCTAAAGTAGCCAAGTATACACGTTTTTTTAGAAAGATATGGGGGAAACATAAAGAAAACAGTCTAGGATTGAAATCATTATTTCCTTATAGAAACCTTATATATAGGAAAAAAAACAAGCAGTCTTCAGCTATTGTAAAACAAGTTATGTAAGATATTTATGATGAAGCAATCAAAGTAGACCATAATGGAAATGGAGCATTTAACCAAAATTTGATAAGAATAGAACAGGGATTATTGTGTCTATCATGATAAAAGAAAAGATAAACACAGCTTGAGAGTACTAAAAATATCCTTTCAAATTAAGTAAGACCATTAACTAATTCCAAAGCCCTGGTTCAAAGTGTCAAAGGGTACATTCATGGGATATAGAAATACAATTCTTTCACCAAAAGTGAACCAGGTAACACCATGAGACAATATGTGAAACCATCAGTTTTGAAGCAAAATTTCATCAATACTTAAAAGCATATATTATTGAAGCATTGCAAAAGATGGATCAAACTACCACAACCAACGTCCCTTTACCCACACAGCAACCTCAAAATTACATAGCAGTAATAGAGAATATTACTAATAAATTATGATAAACAGAACATGTTACTTAACCTTGTACTTGGCAATCCGTTCACTAACCTCCCTCAAGTCCCCTTTGGTGAAAATCAATGCCACGTTCCCCTAATTCAAGTTAGAAACTTACAAACATTAAAATATGATCAATATCCAAAGAAATAGCTTCTTCTTCCATTAATCAAACTTTATTTTCTGGTAGAAGAAATGTTGGATTGAGGTAGAAAGGGATGGAAGAGGGATAATGGAGAGTTACCACAAGGAGGGGAACTAGGTTAAGGAAGGTTTTATTCCCAATTTTGTGAGCATCCTCGATGATAGATCGCTTCATCAATGAGTTCTTCCCCATCACTACCACCTAGTCATCATGAAGTGCCCTTTGTATCCCATGAAGCTGGTTCGACCCCATATTATCCGATGAAACCACCAGTACCTGGCTACACTCTCATAGAAGCTAGACAGGACAGACACAAACCATTTTATATATCACATTGCAGATTTGCAGTAAAATAATTCAAAGAGATAATGACCCGAAAATCTCATTCAGGTTAAATGATCCCAAAATATACATAGATGTGCATCGTAGGCAAGAAGGAGAGGCAGATGGTGTTACCTGGCTCAGGTTGCGGGACTTCGAAAGAGATGTCGTCGCGTCAAAGTTGCAGTCACGCTCGCACGACCGGAGGGTGGACAACGGAGGCACAATCACAGGCGGACGGAAAGCATAGGCGCGACCAGGCGTGAATGCAGAGGCATGAGGCTGCTAGGTTTCCGTTCCTCCAAGAAGCGATCCAAAAGAAGAGAAAAATACCCAACAGTGAACCAGAATCGCAATTCTGATTAGGGCTTTGAATCTTCAGAATCAAAAGAGGATATGGTTCTGATTTTGATTAGGTGGAGAGGTTAGGGTTTAGCGGGAGTGCGAGGAAAGACAAGTGAGGAGGGCGAGCAATGGAACAGACGAGCAACCACGGACAGCCACAATGGAACGGACAAGCAACCACGCACAGTCACTGAACTGTGAGAACGGAGAAGAAACGGAGGAGCCACAACGCTTGAGAGCGGCGTTGCTTGAGAAGGAACGGAGGAGCCACCAAACGGAGAGACGAGGGACGAGACAGAGGACGAGGGGGAAGAGGGAGAGAGAGCACGGAGTGAAGGGGCGCGACTGGGAGCGAGAAAATGAGGAGGTTCGTTGCGCGGAGGGTTTTGGCATTTTACAAGCTAAACAACGACGGTTAAGTTGGGGGTCGTCGACGTTTCTTCAGACTATAACGACGGTCGTATATGAACCATCGTTGTTTTTTCCCTGGGCAATGTTTAACAACGGTTTGTACTATGAACCGTCGTTGTTTCTCTTCTAATAACAGATTTTTAACGATTGTTTGTTCTTTCCACGACGTTTCTATT
Organism: Sesbania bispinosa; assembly: GCA_026901365.1. Taxonomy (NCBI): domain Eukaryota; kingdom Viridiplantae; phylum Streptophyta; class Magnoliopsida; order Fabales; family Fabaceae; genus Sesbania; species Sesbania bispinosa. Next base: position 195,387 of record QLOH01000875.1, read on the forward strand.
TCACCCGTCGTTGTAAAGTTCATCAAAATTTTAAAATTGCCACCGCGTTTTTTACGACGACGGGTGAATAGTAACCGTCGTCTTTTGGGCGTCTTTAAATCCTATTTTTGTACTAGTGGAAGGTGGTTAAGATGTTTATTGTGTGTGTGCATGTGTAATCCTCTAAAATTCATGAATTTCTTTATATATGTGCTTAAACTTAAGGGTTGACCATATATTTCGTAAACTAATTTAACCCCCTTCGTTAACTAAATTGACCATATATATATATATATATATTTAGTTGTGGAATGAAAGTGGAAGGAAGGAAATTTAGTTGAAGAATAAAATGAAGAAAAGAAAGAATGGAAAGTGAGATGAATTTTTTAAATTATTTGGTTTGAGAGAAGATAAAAGGAAAATTGAGGGGAAAGAAAAAGATATATTTATAAAATTGACAAAATATCCTCTAGTAAAAATAAATTATGGTAATTAACTATGTTAATATACATATATATATTTAAAATTACAGTTAAAAATTATTATTATTAGTAGATGCAAAATGAAAAATATTTTAGATAAATCAACACTTAGGCCCCCTGCCATATATCCTAATTTGGAAGGAAAGCAAAATCCACTTTTTCATTATTTTCTTTTTCCTTTCGAAACAAAAGAGAGAAAATATATTAGGATCTTTGTTTTTCATCCCCTTTCTTTCTTTTCATTTTCCCTACATTGAACATATTTCTCTCATTTGTGGTTATCAATTTTACCCTTTAATTTTATCAATTAATTTGAATTATTATAAATTCATTCTATATCCAATTATAAGTTTATTATCTAATAATTTTAATTATTAATGTATTCTTATAAGTATTAATTATTGTTGTTATAAAATAAAAATAGTTTTATTTATTATCTTATTGACCCAATAACACTAAGGGTGTGTTTGAGAGTTTGGAAGGAAGGATATATAAGGGAATGATTAGGGGAAAAGGGAGAGAGGGAAGCGGGGGGAGCTTTGTATGTCACCCTACACTCGATCACAAGTATAGAAAAGCGAAGGACTTCCTATAAACCTCTCACTTCTCCTTCATCTTCATTTTCTAATTCACAAACATACTCTAAATGTTATGAAGAATAGAACTACGAAACTGTATATTACGAAAGACTATTGGCTACACGTTCATAATATATGTGTGTGTACCAATTTCGTTAGGTAAAGAAATGAATATTCCTTAGGTAGGGGCAAATATTACAGCTACTCCAAGGGTACCTGCGTACCTATATAAAATTTACTTTTTTATTAAATTTATTATGTATATTATGATCACAAAATAATTAAATAATATTTTATGTGTACCAAATTCTCCTTAGAATCTTGATTGTGATTTATGAAAAATGAAATAATTTAAAAAGTTACATGTTTGTTTGGTAATGGAAAACGATAATTAAACGCATGGTGGCCACCATTAATATGTTCAATAAGATTAAAGAGGAAATAAAGGAATGAATGAGAAAATTTCAATGTGTTTGTACAAAGTTTTATTAGGAATATGTTTCGAAAGTTGTGACCATACAAATAACACGAGTCACCCAAAATAATGGATAAAGTCTAGGGATAGTAGAATAAAAGTACAAAGGGGTGTGTGTATTTGGGAGCTTAAAAGTAAGGGAAAGAGAATGGCTAAGGGAAAATGAGAGGGAGAAAGAAGGGGGCACTTAGTAAGTCATAGGAACAAAGAACTACATCTCAAACATAGAAGGACCGAGGAAGAGCTTTGTGTAAACATCTATTTTACCTTTTTTTTATTTTTTAATTCACAAATATATTCTAAATATTACCCAAAAATAAAACTAAGAAACTATTACGAAAGACTGGCTAGATACACATTATTGCTTCATAATATGTTTTTCCAACTACAAATTAATAATAATCAACAATCGGTCGTTCTCTTCATTACTTTTTTCATTTCATAAAAGATAGGAATGCTCTATGGCCACTAGAGCATACTCACATGGATTACCTAGCTATAATAGAGAGGGAAATCGAGATTCATTAGGTGGGGGCAAACTTGACCAATCAAAATCACAATATCATAATATACAAGGGTGGGAATAGGCCAGCCGGCCTGTCAGGGGCCTGCGGTCTGGCCTGTTTATGGTCTGGCCTGACTCGTTTATTAAAAAGACCAGGCTAAGGCTTCTTAAAAGGCTTGTTTAGTTAAATAGGTCAGGCTTCAGGCCTATGAAAAAACCTATTAGGCTTAACAGGCCGGCCTGTTTAATATAATAATATATAATATATTAAATTAATTATATAAATAACTATAAATATAATTAAAAAAATTATAATATAGTAAAAATTAGAATATATTAAATTAATTATATAAAAAAGCCTACTTAAAAGGGTTGCTGGCCTGCATAGGCTTATAGGCCTGTTGGCCTGTTGGTAGGCCTTGTTATAAAACAGGCTTCTAAATAGGCTTACAGGCCAGGCCAGACTTTTTCGCAGGCCAGGCCGGGCCTTACAAAAAGGCATGTAACAGGTAAAGACTCAGGCTTAAGAATTATGAGTCAGGCCAGGCTCAGGCCTGCCAAAGCCTGGCCTGGCCTGGCCTCGCCTGTTTCCACCCCTAATAATATATATACTCCCTCCGAACTTGAATATAGGCAAAAAAACTCATATTTGGTGGACTAAAATATAAGTAAATTTTAACTACTTTTACCCTATTTAATGAGATAAACCCAAAATGTCATTTGATTTTACTTTCCAACTACTCTATTTAATGAATCATGTGCTAATAGAAAAAGAGTATGTCCACTTGAAATAATTTTCAATAAAATTGAATGTAGGCTAATTTAGGCAATGCAAGTACTTTTTACATGATACCAAGAAAATTTAATGAGTTTAACTAACTTTCTTAATATGTGTAAATTTAGTTATTTTTACTTATATTTAAGTCCAGAGTAGTATATATCAGTAAATTTTATATATAATAAAAGAAAAGCTTTTTTATTTTATCATTGACATTCTGGTCACATGCATTCTCAGTTTCTTCTCATTAATAATCACAATTCACTTTGTTGATTTAAAATCTCGACATCATTGATATATATCAAGAATGAAATTTAGATACTCAAATTTCTCTACAATCATTTGACACCCCTTATACATATTTTTTTATTTCTCTATTTATGTCATATCATATTAGTTATAACATTTATCACTTCTATCTCTCCCCTTCTTGTCTCTCTCTTACGCTCAGTTTGGTTTAAGGGAGTTTGAGGGGAGAGAGTCCTTAAGAGAGAGAGATTGTGGAGAGTTCGTGTGTTCACCGCGTTTGGTATATAGGGGAGAGGGAGTTAAGGAGGTTGTTTTATGTGGGCCCCACGAAAAAACATTTCTCCTCATTGATGAAGAGATTCAGAGGAAGAAGGGGGTTGTTTTATGAAATGTCTATTTTAGCCCTTATTATTTTTACAATCAACTGTTGTTTTCCCAATTATTTTATTTTAAGGGTGGTTTAGTCTTTTCATCTTTTTACACATCTCTTTCCCTCTCATTTCTCCACAACCAAATAATTACTATAATTAATTTATCTTCTATCTCTCTCCTATTTTTCTAATACCAAACAACATCTATTTCTACTATATTTCTCCAATTTTTCTCTCTTCCTTATCTCTCTCTTCCCTATTTCTCACTTCCATATTTCTTAACATAAACCAAACAGAGGGTTAGGATGTACTTAATTTTGATTTGTTTTTTAGTTTTTGAAAAATGTTTTATAAAATAGCTTTTCAAAACTATTTTTTATAGACGAAATTATTTATTTACAGCATTATTTCCACCACAAAAACTAAAAGAAAGATAAAAAAAATAGTTTCAAAAAAATCTCACATGCAATAGTTTTAAAACATTAGTTTTTAAAAATAAAAAAAATCACGTTTTTCAAAACTGATTTTAAAAATTATCCATCAAACGGGTTTTCGGTAAAAAAAATAATTTTTAAAAAAACAAACATGCCCTTACTAGATTCTTATATATTTACCAATATTTTTTGGGTGTTAACCATAGATATCCCATATTATCAGGGATAATTTTATCTAAGTTTAATCACAGTTAAAACTCATCATCCCTCCGTAGCATTAATATTGACCAATATTCTATAGGCATACCATTATTACCATATGAGCCTGAAACTTTTTACTTGTTTCAAGTTCCCTGCGTACCATCAATCCATTATCAAAATAACTACCAGGCCTATCCTAGCTAGCTATCAATGGAAGAGTACTTAACAAAATGGATGTCGCCGCCATTGAGATAGGGAATGGAGAGGCATCCACCTTCATAAATCAGTGGCTATATAACATTATAACTGAAACTGCACAGTGTTTTAAGTGTAAGCAAGAGGGACCTGTGGTCCACCAACAACTCTCAATTAATTTTCCTAAAGATCGAAAGAGCAAGCAAGAGAGCCATGATAATTTGTTTGTCAACGTCGTACTACAATTTAATTTCCCCACGTGCTCCTTTTTTAAATCTCTCTCTTTTTTATTTTTTTAAATTGCACAAAAAGTTGGCCCTACCGCGTGTGTCTCATATGCGACGCACCCTGGAATTGGATCATAAGCCCACGTGCTCTCACACACTCCTTTTACGCTCTTTTCGATCAACACGTTTAGAGCATAGACCTTCATTCAAAATCAAAATCAAAATCATGTACCTGCGTTGCTTCACACTCATTGACTAATTAATTAATTAATTATTGTTATATATATATATATATATATATATATATATATATATAACAACAAGGCCCCCTCTTCCCCTGCAGCTTGTCAACTCTATTAATTGCAAGCAAGCAATCAAGCCACAATAACTAACATCAATCATATATAGTATAGACATGGACAAACATGCCATGGTTGGTGCTGGTGCTACAATTGATCACACTCTATCATCTTCACCTTCTGGTGTTAATAATGATAACAACAAGTTGTACAAAGGTGTGAGAAAGAGAAAGTGGGGCAAATGGGTTTCTGAAATAAGGCTTCCGAATAGCCGTGAACGCATATGGCTGGGGTCTTATGACTCACCTGAGAAGGCTGCGAGGGCCTTTGATGCTGCCCTTTATTGTCTACGTGGTCGCCATGCCAGTTTCAATTTCCCTGATACACCTTTCAATTTGGACATCAATGTAGCTGCAGCTGGTGATCAATCCCTTACCCCACAGAAGATTCAAGAGGTTGCTGCTAGGTTTGCCAACGAGGACCCACAAATGTTGCAACTTGTTGATCACAATAATGGTAATGGACAACCTCAAGGTAATTCTTCATTTGGATCCAAGTCCCACATCGAAAAAAGTGAGAGTAGTACTTGTTGTTATACGACCGCGTCGCCATCGTCTACTCCTAGTACTAGTATAATGGAGCATGGGGACATGAATACAATTGATTGGACATTTTTGAATGTGTTGGATGACTCAAGTGAGGTTCTTGTTGGATCTAATGATTATGGCCTCTATTCTGAGATAGATGACAAGATCCACTCGGGTGAGTTATTGTATTCCACTCCACCCCCATTTCAGGAAGAAGAAGAAATTGAATTAGGTGATGGTGATCCTTTTTCTCATCAATCATTCCTTTGGAATTGGAACTTTTGATGATGATGGCCAAATTTAAACTACTATTACTATTCTTGCCACTCTCTCCTTGATTTTTTTTGCCACCATATATTATATATCATGTATATATATGGTGGTTGTTTCTATTGATAACAGAAACAAGGACAGGCCGGTCTATATATCTCAGACCATTAATTATAGATATGGCAAGTTAACTAGTTAGCATGCATCGATCAGTGCATTTTCTCTTGTATATTTCCCTTTTCCAATATCTGTGTGTACTGCTATACATAGTTGTTTTAAATCATCTGTATACTACTAGTTCAAGTATATATGCCTAAATATATACTGCTATTATGTAATACAATAATGATTTTTTTATACTCATATTTATACACTCATTTTTTTTTTATTTCTTTCTTCATTTTCCATTACATCATTCATTTTTCTCTTTTCATTTTTTTTTCTTTCTTTCTCCCTCTTCTCTACATTTTTTACACTCAAAATTGAGTGTGAAAGTGATATTTTCTTATGTTACATTCCTCCTTCTTTATTTATTTTTCTGTATAATTAAATGGGAGATTTTACTGTGCACGAATGTATAACAAATTAACAATAAAAATATAGAGACATGTGTGACTCAGTTAATAATACATATTGAGATTTTAACAACTCTTAACTGAGGATTTGGGAAGAGCTTTTATATTTAATTTCAACTAAACACATCATTAAAAATGGTTAAAGATCGTTGATTATGACTAAACCCCGAGCAGCTTCCAGTTACACGGAAATATATATAATTAACATAAAAAAACAAATTAACAATAGAGTAGTTGGTTTTAATTTGATCCAGTTAAGTGATTACGGATGAGAAGCTTTAAGAAAATTAGCCAAATTATATATTTGTCATATGTATAAATTAACCATATCTCATATAGAAATGTTGCTTTGCTCTTTATTCCTTATTACTGTTTATATGTTCCCATTTATATATTAAACTTCACACTCTTCGTTGAGAGTGAAAATACCTTAATATTTATTTCTCATAAAGTTACGGTATTTTTCACATATTCTGAATTTTAATATTAAATGAAACCAAATCAATATTAATGTATTCTTTAATTTATTATTCAGTAAAAAATATTTTTATTTTACTTAACTTCTTTACAAAATTTCTTTAATAAATATTAAACATAATAAAATATTTATAATTTTTTGTTAAAATAATTTTCTATATTACTTAGATTAATTAATTCCTGAGGTTTTTTAAAATACAAAATTTCAAACATATGTAATTTTTAAATTTAAATTTATTCTTATTATAATTAAAATAATATTTTGGAATAATTTTTAATTTAATTTATTGCTTTTAATATTTTTTTTAAAATATCTGTATATAATGCAAAAATACTCACTATTATATATAATTTTTCAGCCCCTCATTTCTCAGTGATTTAGTGGCACTTCATAGTAACCATTGGAAAACATAAATATTTAATAATTTTTCTTGTTTTATTATTTAAAATGAAAATAATGTAAAAATTATGTTAATTGTATATGTGCAAATATCATCATTTTATATTTTTTATTTATATTAAGAACTTAAATTCTAGGTTTTTTATTCAAATATAAAGTAAGGTTTCCCATTTTAGAGATCATCTTTTGCCATTTTCATAAGGACGCACTCCACCTTTTTGCTCATAGTTCTAATGAAATTGCTTGGTAGTTATTTGGTATTGCATATATATTATTTTTAATTTGTTACAAATGAATAGCTAGTTAAAATAATATATATATACCTTAATTTTATTTTTCTCTCTAACTAATTCTATCTTTCAATTTAGTTACCAATACCAATAACACAATAGGATATACTTGTTAAGAGTTAATTCAGTTTTGTTAGTTAGTTTTGTTTTGAAAATCTATTATGAGTTGTAACTAATGTGGGACTAATGGTTTGTCTACATAAAAACCACTTTTTCATTCAATCAATGAATTGAATCCATTCCTTTGTCTTCTCTATGTGTGAGAATTATTCAAGTCTTAACGGTGGTATCAAGAGCTTGACATTAATCAAGGCTTGTATGTGTGTGGAGGTGTTGTATGTTTAAAGTCGTGAAGGGTTCCAATGGCAACTTCCTTGCAAACTTACCAGTATTGGGTGAGAAGAATTATGAGCAATATTGAATCAAGATGAGAGTAATCTTTAGCTTTCAAGAAGTTATGGACATTGTTAAGAATGGAGTTTAATTAAGAACCTTTAGGAGGAGCATCTGAAGCACAGAAAGATTCATGTCGAGAAGCTAAGAAAAAGGATTGCAAGGCTTTTTTATTCATTAGTGTGCTGATTTGGTTAACTTTGATAAGATAGCAGGTGCTACTAGTGCAAAGGAGACATGGGACTTACTTAAGAAAGGTTATGTTGGAGCTAAAAATTTGAAGAAAGTAAAGCTTCAAACCATGAGGAGGAAATATGAACTAATACGGATGAAGGAGAGGGATAGAGTTGGTAGCTATCTTGCTCGATTGCAACCCATGACAAATCTAATGAAAACTTATGGTGGGAAGGTTACTGATACTATGGCGCGGTTGAAAAGATTCTTAGAACTCTTGCTCCAAAATTTGGTCATATAGTTGTAGCTATTAAGAGGTTTAAGGACATAAAGTCTTGGATGGTGGAATATCTACAATGTGCCTTGGAGGGTCATGAGTAAAGACTTATAGAAATAAACAATGAGAAACTAGTGGAGCAATCACAGTCTCAAGTTGGGGAGTAATAATTTCTTGGGAAAGGAAAATTCATGAAATTAAGGTACAATTAAAGAAGTGGAGGAATCAAGAGGGATTCTCCAAATAATCCCATCAGTTCTAGACAAGGATCAAAGGAAAGATCAAACAAGAAGATGAATGGAAAACAAATTTCTGACAAGAAGAAATACTGAATTAAATGTTTGACATGTTAAAGGTTTGGTCATTTTGCCAATGAATTAAATGTTGGAGTAGTAATACTGAATTCCAAAAGCAAGATAATGAGTGTCATGTGGTAATGGAAGAAAGCTTAAATAATCAAGTCCTATTAATGAATACAATATATTTTGAAAAATGAGGTTCTGGTGTTTGGTATCTTAACACATGATGCTCAAAACACATGATTGTACACAATGATGGTTTGTGGATTTGGATGAGAAAGTGAAAAATAAGGTGAAATTTGTTGATGGAAACTTTGTGATGGCAGAAGGTATAGGGAAAATGTTTGTTTAAAAAACTAAGGATGACAAAAATTCCTACATTTCAAATGTGTTGAAAGAGGATACATGATGAAGATGGAAGAAAGAACTTTAACCGTGTTAGACAGCTCCAATGTCAAGCAATAGGACTTTCACGTTTGGCATACAGGTTAGAGATCGTAAGTACTTTGCTTCTACATTGCATGATATCAACTGGATTTGAAACCATAAGTTTGGACACTTCAATTTTACAAGCTTGAATCTGTTGTGTAGTAAAAGGATGGTTTTTAGAATACCCATAACAAGTCACCAAATGAGTTATGTGTTTAATGTTGTGCAAGTAAGCAACCAAGGAAGGATTTTTACTCATTACATTCCAACCAAAATTAGTAAGTCACTTGAATTTCTATATTATGATGTATGTGGAACCATAGAGAAGGTTTCAATTATAGAAAATAGATATTTTGTAACTTTTACTGATGACTTTACAAGAAAATTATGAGTGTATCTCATAAAGACAAAATATGAAGTGTTTGAAGTTCTCAAGAAGTTTAAAATTTTGGTTGAAAAGCAAAGTGGAAACCTTTTATTGAAGTTGAGAACTTATGGTGGGGGTGAATAAACTTCACATCAGTTTGTGAAGTTTTGTGAATAAAATGATGTAATTCATGAGGTAGTGGCTCCATATACCCCACAACACAATGAGATTACTGAAAGAAGAAATAAGACCATTTTGGATATGGCAAGAAGTATGTTTAAGGCCAATAGTTATTGCCAAAGAAGTTATAGGGTGAAGTTGTGTGTACAACTACCAATATACTCAATAGATGTCCAACTAAAAGATTGGAAGGCAAGACTTCAAAAGAACCTTGGTGTAGTCAGAAACCTGATGTAAGGCATTTTAGAGTGTTTGGATCAATTTCTCACAATTGTATACCAGAATCCCAAAGAAAAAAGTTAGCTGATAGAAGTGGAGTATTCGTTTATTCAGGCTATCACCCTACTAGTAGTGCCTACAAGATGTATAACCCAATTACACAATTGGCTATCATAGGCACAAATGTGAGGATAGATAAGACAAAATCTTGGGAATGGAATCAATCAATGTGAGAAGGAAGCAACAAGATGTTAATTGATTGAATCCAATGATGACACGAGCAGATTTGAAGCAAGTGAACATCCAGGGAAATCTCAAAGAACCATAAGATTTCCAGCAAAGCTAAGAGATTATGAAATCACACAAGATTCTGGTGTTACTGTGGAAGAAGAATTGGTGCATTCTTCTTTGATAGTCGAGGCTATACCTGTAGCATTTTAAGCAGCTTATTGACATTTGTCAAACTTGCACAAAATTATAATTATGATTATCAGATTTGTGAACTCATTGTAGTGGAAGGGTACAAATCGGGTCAAACCCTGAAGACCCATTCAATTTAATCCTTTTTGGGGAGTTTGGTTGATTGCAATAAACTAAAGAAAGCAAAGATCAAAATAATATAAAAAGTTGAATCAATCCAAGGAACTCACAAGCTATTTTTATGGTTAATCATTGATTATTAAAAACATGCATACACATTAAAATCTTCAATTTAATTACTTACTTGTTCTTCAATTGTTGCATAATAATTAACCAATCTTTTTCAAAACGCATTAGCATTTTTTATAAAGGGAGACATTAAGCAATTTGCAAAACTCTTTAGTATGCTTATAGTAATTTTTTTATAAAGAAATCTTCTCACTTTCCGAACCCCGATCTTCAAGCTTGAAGAGTAGACAAATGACCAACCACGCTACACCAAGCCATGTCTTTAGTAATATATGTTCATATTTTATTATATATTAGTTAAAAGAAAATGCATCCTATATTATAGTCTTTTGAAAGCTTAACTATAAATTTTATAAATTATAATAGCCCGTGATCATTGACTAATGTGGGTTTTAAAACAATGATCATAATATTAATAAATATAGATAGTTTATTTATATTTAATTAATTATTATTTTTTATTGTTTTTTACTTTTAATTTGAATTGAGCTTATGTATTATAATGTTTTTTAATATATTATTTATTTTTTTAAAGATAATTATTTAATTATTATTAGTGCAATCACGATTTGAATTAATAAACTTTAAACCAATCACTTCATTGGTTCAATAATTTATCCGATTTTAAAATATTGGAAAGAATTCACTTGGGAAGCACGATGATACAAAAATGATACAAACGGTGAGAGGGATCGAAGTTTGGTGTGGTGGTGCGCATATAATGCTGCCAATATAACTTTTTAACTTAATGAACATGCAAAAGTATTTAAATGTTTCAAGTTATAAAATCATATTCTCGGGAATATCATTATCAGGAATCCTATTACTAGGAATGTTATTCCCAGGTAAAATTTATACGTATGTTTGGTATGTATTTCATATTTTCGGGAATATTTTTAAAAATTAGTTACTTTAAAAAATTTTAAAAAATGAAAATATAAAAAATATTGTAGGATGAAGTGGAAGTAGTAAAATTAATTTCCATTCTCATGGGAATGTAAGATTCTCACCCCTCACCATGGGAATAGAAAGTGGGCAAAATCATGCTAAAATACATTCCCGGGAATCAATAATACCCGGGAAAATTTTTCTACAACTTGAATCAAACGTGGGAATATCATTTTCCCAACCTTACTTTTCCGAGAATATTTTGTCATACCTTGAAACAAATCCACCCTGAAGGCTATATAAACCTGCTAAAGCGTTTAGCTAAATAAACACTAAAATACGTAGTTATATATACGGAAGCTTTTATCCTTATAAATGTTTTAGAATATTTATTCATTTTTCTAAATATTAATATTTGTAACTTTCTAATTGCTGTTGTACTTAAATGAATTAAATTAATTTTTATTCTGTCTTAAATATTAATTAATTAAGGTTACATTAATTTTAATTTGATATATTAATTAATAATTTTTTTAATCTGTGTAACATTGCACAGAATAATAAATTAAAAGTGAAAAGTTTTTATTGAAAAATATAACCACTACGCCAATTTGAGGATATTAGAGCACTCCCTTTAGGGCGCTCCCGTGCGGGCTAACGTCTAAAACAATCGTTTAAATACCAGGGCGCTCAAAAGATGGGCGGGAGCGCCCTTATAGGTAGAATAGAGGGCGCTCCAATAGCGCGCCCTTGTTCCCAGCGTGAATTTTTTTTTTTTAATTCTGATGAAAGGAGGGCGCTCCTAGGAGCGCCCTCATTGGATTTTCTGTTTATAATTCCAGGGCGCTCAGGTGGAGCGCCCTCTTTGGCCATTTTCCAGGGCGCGCGACGCTCCTTTGGAGCGCCCTCTTTTCTGGTGGATTTTTTTTTTTGCCCTGCAATAGAGGGCGCTCCAGGGAGCGCTCTCCTTTATTTTTTTTGCCCAGCATGATTTTTTTTTAAATTCTCTGGAATAGAGGACGCTCCCAGGAGCGCCCTCCTTTATTTTTTTTTTCTAATTCTCTGGGAATACAGGGCGCTCCCGGGAGCGCTCTTTTTTATTTTTTTAAAAATTATTTCAGCGTCCTCGTTGATCCTTAAAAATGACCACCTAGATTTAATTTTCACTTTCATTCATCCCGTGTCCCTTCTCCCTCCATTCTCCTTCATCCTTTCTCCTTCGTCCCTTCTCCTCCGTGCCCAAGCTTCTCCTCCTTCCTTCTCCTTCGTCCCTTCTCCTCCGTGCCCAAGCTTGTTCCTCTTTCCCTTCTCCTCCGTGCGCAAGCTTCTTCATTCGTGCCTTCTCCTCCGTGTTCGTCGTCTTCGTCCGTGAGGGAGCTTGGGAGAGCTTCTCCTTCCCTTCTTCCTCCGCAGCGCAACCGTACGTGAGCTTCTCCTTCCCTTCTTCCCTTCTCCTCTCCCTCGGCCCGTCGCGACTCTCTCCTTCCCCTTTCTTCTCTCAGTCCGCGGCGGCTACTAGGGTAAGCAACTCCAACATTGACATTTTTTGCTATCTGCATCACTTTTTGTTTATGTTGCACATTGTTTTTTTGCTACCTGCACCCCCTGTTTTGCTATCTGAACTATTTATTTGTTGTTAAGGTTAGATAACATTGAACATTAGTATTATAGTTTATAATGATTTGATGTTTGGGATATAGTTTATAATGATTTATGTGTTAAGTATATAGGTTGTCATATATTACATTAGATTTTGAAATGTTATATAAATATATATTACTCATATTGATCTCTTTTGGACTGGTAGTTGGTGGTTTAGAGTTAAAATTGTTTTTTCGTTAATTTGGTGGTTGCTGCTCAAATTTTTAATGACTACTAATTTTTATTACTAGTTAATTTTTTGACTTGTCTTTTTTTTTCAGGTCTTGTTTCCTAACTGCTTATAATCTAACAACTGCTTATTGGTGATTGACTTTAATCAGGTATATCCTTTATCATATTATCGTTTTTCTTTCAACTATAATTATTAGGTTATTTGTATGTACATGCATTAGGAATAAGTTTGATAGGTACTTCATACTTTCACCACACTTTATAGCATGCGTAGGAAACTATTCAAAGTATGACAAGTTTGAATTCTTCATTTGAAGTAGATAACCTATTGATGCTTTGAATAGTTTCACATCTTTTATTTCCTTCAATTTATTTATAATAAAAAACATGGTTGAAACGAAAAATAATAATGACGTGTATAAAAGTATGTGTGTTGTTTACTAAGTGTTGTTCATAGTATGACTAAGTGTTTGAATTTTAAGGAATTAATATGCATGATTTTGGATTAAGCCATTGGGATTAGACTGAAATAAATATGCAGGTTAAAGTAGATTAAAAAAACAAAAAATTGAAAAAAAAAAAAAAGAAAAGAGGGCACTCCTTGGAGCGCCCTTGTTGTAAAACAGAAATTGAAAAAAAAAATAAAAAACGAAAGGAGGGCGCTCCTTGGAGCGCCTTTGTTTTAAAGAACCAGGGCGCTCCAGTGTGCGCCCTTTAAGGCTGCACGGGAGCGCCCTCTTTTTGCTTCTATCAGGGCGCTCCATTGAGCGTCCTCGTTTTATTGACCAAACAAGAGCATATTCTATTAGTGCGCACGGGAGCGCCCTTTAAGGCTGCACGGGAGCGCCCTCTAAGGCCTTTTTTGGCATAGTGAACATTTAATTAACGCATTGCATGTTGTGATCAATAGTTATAATTTTCAATAAAAGCTTTTTACTTTTGATTTATTATCATGTGCAATGTTGCACGGGTTATAAAAATCAATTATTTAATTAGGATTAAATTATATTTTAGATGTTTTGATTACTTAGGTTCCATTTTAATTCTATTTAGACATAAAATTAATTGTACTTATTTTTTTTTCCATTAATGATTTGAAAATTTTTAATTTTATTCAATGTTGATTTTCTAAAGCACTCCATTTTATTATTTTAATGTTAAGGCATTTATAAAATAAATGTTGTAATATGTTCAATCTTCTAAAGTGTTTTTTATCCAAAAATAAAAACATTAACCATAGTTAACATTTTATTATTTTAATACTAAAGCATTTAAAAACATCAATATTATAATCTATTCATTTCCTTACATTGCTTTATTAAAATAAACGCTTTAAATTAAAATACGTTAGATCTTTTCTAAAGCTTTTGTTTTTTAAACACCGTAAACCTTGTGTTATTAGTATGCATATTTTAGCATAGAGAATTGTGAGTTTGTCATGATGGAGTGAATCGTACTTCTAGATTTTCTTTTTACCTTCAAAGGACCATTAAATTAAAGTCTCTTCTGTAGCTGACAATTACCTTGGCACTGTTTGCAAACTTTGGAGGTTGTTAGATAGTTTTAATCAGCACAGGGGCCTAGTATCAAAATCAGCATGAAAGAAGACAAGCACACATAAAAGCTATATATAATCTAGTTATATGTCCAACTAAAACATTAGCGTAATTAATTATTAATTCAGCGGTACTGTAGTAAATGTTTAAAATAGCAAACTCAAAAAAAAATATGAAATACAGAAAATGATTATTTCTCCATATATTATTGATAAGGTATGAACCTAAAGCTGGATGCAAAGGATAGAGTGGATGGAGTAACAAGGACTTTATGAGAGTCAACATTAGCTACGGAATAGCTAAGAAATCACTAGTAGTAAATTCATAGCTACTTCATAGCTATATTTTTTTGGAGAGGCAGCATGGGTGGAGAGAATCCTCACACATTATGTAATGAGTAGATTGTTGTTTTACATTATAGTGGAAACTATTTTACCACGGGGTTGGTTCAAGTGGTAGATACTTAATTTCCTTAAGCAATATCTCGAATTTGGATCTTGTGTATGGGAAAAGATCCTACTGTGAGATCGAGCTAGTCCCACAATGTGTAAGGATTCTCTGCAGTGGTTGTGCCTCTGCAGCTGCATATAGCTACCAAATAGCTATGGATTAGTTGCGGATAATTTTAATTTCCTAGTTATTCCATAGTTATTTCGTAGCTGATGTTCGTTGTAGAGGCAGGAGAGGATCCGGATCCGTCCCACTATAATGTGGATGTTGGATGTTTTTAGTCTATACCCAGAAAAAGGTGGAAAGTCTTTTCTATTAGGGATGTGGTTTTTTTAAAAAAAAATTAAATCAATATGGTTGTTATGGTAGTTTAAACCAAATTGTGTTTTTTTTAATATCAAAACTAGTTTTTTATTTTTATAAATCGATTTGGAATTATCATTTTTTTTAACTAATTTAAATTTGGTTTTTGTTTTGCACTGAATCGGTTTGGTGTAGTGAACCTATTGTAATTAACAATGCACCATAACCAAATTGAAAAAATGAAATAATTCAGTGCATTAACTTCTTTAAACGGTTTAGTCATTTAATATTATATATATTAGGTTTTTCTAATAATGGACACGTACCAATATAAAAGTTATTGCATCATGTATACACAATTATATTTTAATTATTTTTAAGGTCCACCATTCATTATTTTAAACATAATTTAATGGATAAAATATAATTATTTATGGTATAATAGATTTTAAATTTGTGCAATATCCTAGACTTAGTCATTACAAATATAACTATCACACAAATACACTTTTTATATTCAATATACTTTATTTCTCCTTTTTTGAAATATGTTATAAGGAGTATGTTTAGTAAGTCATTTCAGCGGGCTGAAAGCTGAAATTAGTAGCTTAAACCATTTTAGCTGTGTTTGGTATAAGGTAGTTTTTTTAGGTAGCTATTAGCTTTTCTTTAAAAGCTACTTAAGGTAATTTTTTTAAAAAAGCTCTCATTTTCAGCTACTAGCTGAAAATTAATTACAAGTTTATCCCTCAACCACATCCACTTATCATTATTTAATAATAAATTATGTCCTTGTATGTCATTTTACTATTTTCAGCTAGGTTTACTAAACACCTTCAATCAAATCAGCTAACTTTTCAGCTTTCAGTTAGCTTTTTATTTTTCATCTAACTTTTCAGCTTTCAACTAGTTTTACCAAACACACTCAAGAACTATTATCTCCTTTCTATGTTAATATCAATCCATCTATACATTTTTTTTTATTTTGCGAAATACATATTGCTATATAGTTGATAAGAAAGAATGTAAGGATTATTTCTAGTTTCTTCAGCCAAGTTTAACTACAAAATAACTACAAATTTTGATTCCATAGTTATTCCGTAACTAAATTTAACTGGAAAGTTAAAGAGGATCTGGATCCATATGAAAGATCTATATAATTTACATCTAAGCATCTCTCACGTTTTCATGCAAAATAGAATTTCAAAAGATTTTTTATTGGATATGTACGAAGACATTGATACAAAATGATATATTTTGATTTTTATTATTAGAAAGATGGACCGGATTAGACAATATAGCTTCCATATTTGTACGGACTTCTTACCTGTCGTCACAAATGCCGGTGGTCAAGTTCAAGTTATTTGAATTTGTTGGTTGGTAGTTGACTGCATGGCTCAGGTAAACCGCGGAGGCGTCTGATCGATATTATTATTTCACAATGATAGAGTTTTCTTTTTCATTTTTCTTATATATATAGCTGAATTAATTAAATAAATATTTTCATCATCCATGTCATGTGAGTCCTTACATCATCCTCATCCTAGCTATTTCCAAAACCGTTACCCACCCGAGAAATTCTTTACAATTTTTAGAGTAAGAACAAATTATTATTTTATATTATCCAATATAAGTCATGTCAATTATAATGTTAAAATATTATATTAGTGACTAGTGAGAGATATTAATAAGTTAGTAGCACATGCGAAATGATAAAAAAAATGAAAGCATTTTTATCTCTCCACCATCGATCGGGTGCTCAAAAAGACAAATGCAGATAATAATATATTATAATAATTAATACTTACAAGTTACAACTTGGAAGCTGTTCTACGACCCACGGTTGTCACCTGCTTATGTTGTTTTTCTGTTTCTCTCCATTTGAGTTTGACCTCTCAAGTTTTCAACACATTCAACGGTCAAATATTTTCTAGTGAGGAATTTTTTTTTATTTTTCCACCCGTTTCATAACTCTTCTTTTATCTGCCTTTTCCTTTCATATTATGATATGACATTTCTCTTTTCCCCGTTTTCAATCATACTCACATGTATAAAAAATAGTAAATATGGTGTAAATGGAGAAGGTATCAAATACTCTTTATCCACTTTTCTTTTAGGATGGAGGGGGTTTTCCTTTCTTTGCGTTTCTCATCAGTGAGAGGAGTTCTAGGAACTTTTGACAACATCATAGGAGTAGACATTGAACAATAACATTCCCACGCGAGATTGACCATCAAAGGTTGACAAATTAGTTATATTTTCATATTTGTATATATGTGTCATATATACATTAATGTCATCTTCTCACTATATAATTAATTAGTTCAACCCGGTTCGTGTAGAGGCATAATATATAGTTAGAATTTAATTATTGTATTAACAAAAAAACATAATCTATAGTACACTAGTAAATTATAACTTAAAGGGTATTTTTTTATCTCTATAAATATATTGTGTTTTTACTTTTAGTCCTTATAAATGAATTATTTTAATTTCTTTTATATCCCTACAAATGTATTTATTTATTTTAATTCATCCTTGCCATTAAAACATTTGTTAATCTTAACATTTTATTCATTCTTCTTCCTTCTCTTCCTCCTACTACCTCCTCCCTCTCCTTGTTGTTAATACATTTTGTTGGGGCTTAGAAAAAAGAAAGAGAAAGGTATCGATTGTGAATTTTATTGTTGGATGAAAGTTAAATTTTAGGTGGCAATGTTATAGTGGTTGGAAGAAAACAATGTTGGATGTTGCATGGCTATGGTTAGCATGGTTTGAAAATTCTAATGGACCAAAGTGTTAACAACTATTGGAATGTTGGCTGGTCTGGGAAACAGGAAAACAAAAAAAAAATTTGTGAGAATAGAATGCGGAGGTGAAGAGTTAAAATAAACAACACAAAGAAAGAAAGAATTAGATAGGTGAATGTAGATGGTAGGAGGAGGAGGAAGAGCGTATGTGTGTTCATTGATTCAGTTCAACCTAACAAACCGAACTGAACCAATTAAGTTGAATTGGATTTTGTAGCTTAATTGGATCCGAACCATTCAAAACCGATAATGATCGGTTTGGGTAACGGGTTTAGGCTCTTCAAAATTGAAGATCCGTTACTCGAACCGAACCCCCTTAATTAACTTTAAAAAAAAAGTTATGCTAAACTACTTTTCTTTGCGAACCTGAGTCTCTCTTCTTCTTAGTACTTTTTTGTTTTCCCCTTCCTTCCTTAGGGTTTCCATTCTTCAGTTCACCTCCCCTATTGCCCTATCATGGTCACGATCACGTCGAGACCACCACTGTCGAAACCAGTCTTCGTCGATCTTCCATCATGAGTCTGTCTCCATCCATATTGCGAGTCGATCTACGATTCTGCAACCGCATCACTGTCCACCGATCCACCACCGTGAGCAGAAGTCATCGCGTCACGAGTTAGTGTCCGTGGTTCTAAAGGTTCTTGGCCGCGATTCAGTGTTCGTGATCTGTTGGTGTTCATCTCACTCTCTATTTTTTCGTGCTACATGTTCTTGCTCTGCTGGTTCTTCATCTCACTCGCAATCTCAGTTTTTTTGGATTTGCAGTGTTCATCTTTGTTAGAAGTTCATGGTTCGTCTCACTCTCAATATATCTATGTGCTCATTGTGGTTAATAGATATCCTCTACAGTAGATTATTATCTAAACTTCATATTTTGAAAAGGCTTATTTTTTTATGTGGTTTTTTATTTTATTTGGTAGTGGATTAGATAAAGTTTAGATTGCTAATAGGTGCCTTTTTCAATTTTTTTACGTAATTATGGAAATTGTTCATATTATGTTGTCGATTCAATTTGATTTTGGTCGCTTAAAGAAAAATGTTGAAATCCGATTCGAACCAACAATTTTGTTTCGCTCAGATTTATTTTTCCTACAAAATTGTACCAAACTGATTCGTGAACACCCCTAGAAGAGAAGAAAAAAGAGTATGGGAGAAGAATAAGGAGGTGGGGGAGGAGGGGAGGAAGATGGAGAAGTAAGAAAATGTTAGAGTTAATAGGTATATTAACAGTGAGGACTGATTAAAAATTGTATTTGTAGGGATGTAAAAGGAAAAAAATCATTTGCATGGACTAAAAGCAAAACTCAGTACATTTACAGCTACCAAAAACATATATTACCTTAACTTAAAATTTAGGGTGAAATATATTTTTGGTTCCTATATTAGCGAGTTTTTCTTTTACTCTTTATAATTTTTTTATTAAAGTGTCCTCCCTAGGGATGACAATGGGTAGGATCTGGGTAGGGTACTATAGTACATGTCCCCATACCCGCATTTTAAAAAAATACCCGGACCCGGACCCATACCCCGCGTGGGTAGTGATTCTAATACACGCACCCTTACCCGCTGGGTACTTAAGTACCTATACCCGTACCCATTAGCCGCACTTTTGTTAACTATAAAAATAATAAATTGAATAGAAAATGAAAATTAATTAAAAAACTCTAGCACAAATAAAAAATAATCCATAGATCATCCAAGTTTAATTATAAAACAACTTTGGTATTTGGAAGTGGATAAGAGATGAAAACAGTGGGATGAGAAATGAAAATTAGTTCAAGTTTTGTTATTTTAGTGTTTAGGACAAAATTATAACATTTTCAAAATTATAACATTTAAATTAATTAAATTAATAATATATATTAATATTTTTTGGTGACTAAAATATATATTAACATTAATTTTTTTTTGGGAAAATATTAACTAATAATATAAACATATTTATATATATATATATATTAAATTAATCATATGTATATAAATTATATTAATTATACATATTATATAGGTGCGGGTATGGGTAGGGTACCACAGTACCCGTACCCACACCCGTACCCGTTAAAAAGTGCGGGTAATTACCCATACTCGGACCCAAACCCATTTAGTGGGTAATTACCCTACCAATTGCGGGTATTTTTTGCGGGTACCCACTGAATCTGGGTCCGATTTCCATCCCTAGTCCTCCCAATTTTTTTTTGCAATAAGTCTCTCCCATCAATCGGTGTGTATCAGGTGTTGATATGTATGTTCTTTCACTCCTAGGTGTCTATTATTGTATTTCTGATGGTCCTAAATCACTAGAAAATTACTTGCTTAACCGCCAGAAAACCCACCCCTATCGCTTCCCCCTTCTCCCCCACCCCGTCTTCTCCCTGCCCTCCCCTCCCCTCCCCCGAAAACCACCCACCAACCATTTCCGCCACCCCTGTTATTGCTTATATATATACATGCCTTTGTGTTATAGGATTAGATGTGTGCCTTAACTCGTTCATTACTTTCTATTAGTATGGTTTTCATTACTTTCTCTTGTGACACCTTTCTACCCCAAATAATAATACAATTATCAAGTTAAATTATCAGGAAAATTACAGTTAACGCCGAGGTAAAAAGGTTCACAAATCCTCTTTTAAATAAATACTCTTTCCAAGTCCAAAGTTGTCTCCATAAAAGAATAAAACTAAGATTTTCAAGAAACTAAATTTTCAACATAGTAAAGACATAACTTGGCCATGTAAGACCCTTAGAAATAATTTTCCAAATCTTTGAACAACAAATAAAAGGAAATAAACTCCTAATTACTAAGCCCCGATGTCACACATATCAGAGCGAGACCATGTCCCTTCAAAATTCATCACTTTGAGTGCCCTCTTCATCACCTAAGAAAACCACAGAGAGTGTACAGTGAGGAATGGAATACAAACATATACATACAGTACAGAAGGCTACCCTTATTCCCACCCATCACCATACACAACTTCATTTATCTCAATCCACACTCTTTACATTCCACACATTAGGTTCACACAATTATAGTTTCACACTTCTCACACAATCATAAATGATGAGTATGCTCACTCTATGCTCATGCACAATACCTCTTCCTAAGAGTCATGATTTGGAACTCCGCACAATGGGCGAACCTCATCAATTCCCTTAGTTGTTACCAATGATGGCCCTACCGTTAAATGCCCTCTTGGCCGATAGGTTGTACCCCTCTATGGGCCCGTGCAAAGACACTCGCTCCCTCCCACCGTCACCCACCTCTTATGGGCTTGGTGAGTCGCATTGTAAAACACTCCCTCTTGGAGTCATGCATCGGATGTCTCCCATCATGGTCTCCACCCTGCTCGTCGCCCCCTCTTTGGGCTAGGGTATTTTTAGCCACGTCTGGCTACTCATGTATCTCATGTGTCTCAAACATCATATGTTCATGCTCAATGTATCAATGTCATTTCACATATTTCTCATGCAATCTCCTCTACTCTAATCACTCCATATCACATCACGAATATTATAAACATAGAATATTCACATGGAATAATCACTCAATAATATATCATGCCACAATTAAGGCACATTGTACACCCGATTCAATCAATCAATTCCACAAATGATTCACATTTTAAATAAATACCATCATATAAGTAAATGATCACCACATCACTTAAATAATACTTCATAACACAGTTAATGCACTCTATACATCCAATTTAATCTCATCAATTCCATAAAACAATTCATATATTAAATAAACATCCATCTAAATTTCACGTTTTTAAGGAAAGCTATCTGAAATTTGGAAGGAATCTGTTGAAATTGTATTTAAAAGCTTATCTGCGTGCTGCGCTTCACTCTGCGCTCAGAGCAAGTGAAGCGCAGATTCCAAAGAGCTACGCTCCACCCTACGCTCAGCACAGGTGGAGCGTAAGTGTCGCAGAACGCGACTGCTCCTACGTTTTTGCCCCTTTTCAACCCTCTTCTTCAATCCCTACTCAATTCTTTAAGTTCCTAACTTGTTTAGACTCGTTTTTACCGATTAAAATCACTGAAATCATCAATTATTCCTACGGATTACCATTAAATCGACAATCGATCAATTATGAAATCTCACCCCCCAAATCCTAATTTGACTCCTTTTCGACAATCTCGCTCACAACTCTCAAATTCATCAAAAACATAATGATACACATCAAACCAAACAAATTCCAAACATACAACACATGATTCACATATCAGATTTCAGAATTAGAAATTCTAGAGGGACTTATGGTTGCCCTCACTACCCAAGCACTCTAGTATACACATATAGTCGCACATCTTCCCCCCGTACCTTAGAGATGACGATCAAAGATGAAAGGCAGGATTTTTCTGAGGATTCCACACTTCTGCACCTCTCCCTGGTAGAGTCGCTTCTCTCTTCCCCAAAGTTGGTTATCTGACGTTTTAAAGAAGGCTAGGGAGAAATAGATGACCCCCTATTTAAATATCTAACTGGGTTGGGCCTACTCCGACCCACTCGTCTCCCTTTTTAATTAAATAATACTTTTTCTGAAACATAATAATAAATATAATAATATTATTATCATTTCTACATAAATCTTATAGTATTTTATTTATTCATTTATTTTAGAAATTATTAGGATGTTACAGAATCCTTATCCATCTACACTCACCTTCAAATCTTATAATTAAACCTTATCCTAAATTTGTTATTAATCATTGTCTTTAATCATTGTGATCTAATTATTCCTATTTTAATATCCAATCCTAAATTAAAATACTAAAACATATCTCTCTCATAAGATTATCATTATTAATCTTGATATTATTATATTAATATAATAATTACTATATTTACAACAATTAATTTTAATTGCAATCTTAATAATCTGACGTCTCTCCTAATATTTATAATATTATATTATTATTATATCATAAATACGGTTCTATTAATATTTACTATTATTATTATAAAACTTTTATTTTTACAACTAACGTCATCGGAATAATTATACGTATTTTAATTATAATTCTATATTTCTAAATTTTGGAATGTTACATCTCTCACCCCCCTTATTTTTGTTGTTTGTTATTTTATTAATTGTCGCAACGCTAGATGGATGCACTAGCGAGAATCCTATCTCATTCGAGTGGACCATGGCTTAAGTCGAGGTGGAAGTCTTGTATCGAGTTAATTAAACTGAATCACGGTTACGTCAAGAGTCCTTATTTTTATTTATTAAGTCATGTATTCTTGAATGACCTCACATGTGTTGTGTTAAAATAGAAATTTTCTTATAGACAAATTATACATTTAGATGCATTGGTTGAACAAATTATTGCAAGTATTTCAATGACTTCATTTTTTAAAAATGACCAACATGTATTTTGTTCTTTTGAAAAAAAAAATCTCACTTTTTCCTTAAACTTGTGATTATAGGTTGATGTAAAGTTAAATAACGTCTACCCCAAAGATGGTGTTACACCTAACCTATAATGCCTCAAATAAAAAAATTTGATCACTAATTCCAGTCCTATTGACAGAGGTAGAATTGAAAATACACTTGAAGAATGGTTTAGATTTGCATGGGTCATGAAGAACTTAGAGGTTTTTTTTTACTTCAGCAAGCCAAATCATCTTCTTGAAACTAAGACATAAACCTTAAACCCTAAACATGTTAAACAGAAACATAAAATCAAAAAACCAACTAACTAACAACTTTTATAATTATTGTTATTTCTAATAATAGGAATCTATATTATTCAATATGATACATCTAGTTTCTTTGATGGGAATCTTCAATAATGGATATCTAGTAACCTATTATATGGTGATGCTTATGACAATCACTCTAAAGTGTCACATCAAGTTTGGTATAGTTATTGAAGATTTACATCAATTATGAACTTTTTTAAGGGTGTAAAATTAAATGATTCATCTATTAAATTGAACATTCTAGTACTTTAAAATTTTATATAAATAAAAAAACTAATTAGTACCCAATCATACCATTTTATTTAAACATATAATATATTATTTAAAATATAGATAAACGTTCTCACATGAAATTAATTATGTACCAAATGAATGTCCAAATTATATGAAGTTTAGTATACATAACCATCAAGATAATATAACATGACTGAACAATTGGATTAATTAATTTCACACTCTATAAAGTTATTATTAGTGTAAGTGTTAAAATTTAACACCAAGTGTCAATTCATCATATATATATATGTGTGTGAAGATCAAGTTACTCGAAAAATAACTATTGATAAAAATACTCTGCTTAGAACTTTTTATAATATAAGAATTTAACAAATTTAATTATTAAATAATGTGTTATTAACATGATGATCATACACATAAAATTTTAGATGAATTGAACATTTATAGGTATGTAATTCTATAGTCGACATGTACTTATATTTTAAAATATATATTATACATTAAATTGAAGTTATTTAATGAAGTCCCAAATTGTTTTTAAATTCTATGAAGCTTTCTAAGTTTGATTTACTTAACAAGAGCTTTCAATTTAACAATTGGATTTATTAAATTCAATATCCAAAATAAGTTATTAATGAAAGTAATTTTACCTAGAGTTATTTTGGGAAAAACTTGATCCCCCCACACATATATATAGAGGGATAAGATCAATTGACATCAAGTGTCAAATTTTAAGACTTACTCTAATTAAAAACTTTTTAGAGTGAAATTAATAAATCCAACCGTTATATTGAAAGTTCTTATATAATAAATCAATCACACAAGATTTCATGCAAATTTGAAACCAATTGGTACTAAATCACACTATTTTATTTAATGTATAATCTATTATTTAAATATAAGTAACTATTGACTATTAGATTACATAATTATAAATATCTAAATTACATGAAATTCAATACACATAATCATAAAGATAATATGACATGATTCATCATTTATATTAATTAATTTTATATTTTAAAAAATTATTAATTGGTGTAAATTTGATGGTTGGGACACCAGGTATTAATTGATCATATCCTATATGTATCGAACTTCAAATCTTAATCTTTTGACAAAGCAGCAAACCCAAGTCTACCTCTAAAAAAGTGATCTGGCATGCTAAGTTAATTACGTTCATACTTTCATACTGCGCAAACATTTTGTGAGATATCCTAGCAAGAAATTTGTTCTATTAACTTATTCTGAAAAATATATGACATAAAAAATAAGCAATTTCTCTAATTTCTTTTCTTCCTAAAATCTCGTGATCTAAAGCAACTCGAGTGCACTAAAAAAGCACTCCTTAAACGCAAAAGGTATGGCAAAATCATTAATTATTTATTTAAGATTCATCACACAATACATGTCCTTTTGGTGAACGAAGAATGATGGACAAATCATGATAGCATGAGAGAAACCATTGCATCGGCAGATTCTGGTCCATCATTATTCACGCTTGGTATAATATTATCAGGAGATATAAATTTTACAAATTCCTTGAGTTCTGTGAAGCTGCAATGCTCACTGTAAGGCACCTCATACCTGATAAACAAGGAAAACTTCGATTAGTTAATAGTTAAACAAATACAAGGAAAGTGAGCAAACTGTTCTTCCGACTAGTAGGTAGAAGAAGCTCTAGTGTACAATAAGCAGATATGTTTTGAAGGATCTAACGTAGGTATATGATTCAAGATTTCAATCATAACAATCTAATCAGGTAATAAAGGACACTGAAGCATCACCTTATAATAGTACCCTGCTGGGACCTTCTTCCAGGAGACTTCTTTTTACCTTTGCCAAATGTCCAACCAGTAGGAGAGAAAGCAACTATAAGACTGAACCGACTCTGATTAAAGAAAATGCATTGATGATTAGAAATGTAAAACTGAAAGTTAAAAGACAAATGGAATTCAGTATTAAAGATCCTATTCTACAGCTGAAAAACTGCTTAGCAAGTAGACTAGGTAGTTTCTCACCCAACAAGATATTCGATCATGGAATAGTTATCAGACAAATATTAGATCAAAGTAGGAAAGAATATTAGAATCAATACATACATACATATATATATACACACACTGTACATAACTACATGTATACATCCAAATATGTTCCATGTCTACATTGAAAAATACAACAAAGTCCACATATAGGGTGTGCTAGAAAAACATACAGCAGCACTCACCGCATATTGACTTGACATGTGCTTCAATCTTTTGAAGCTTGCGACTGTCCACATAGGGACAACATGAATGTTGCTTTCGTGTTCATTTAAAGTAAACAACTGTATATCCTCCTCCTTAAATCCCATACATTTTAAAAGACGCAACTTTGCTGCAGTCACGTAAACCTTTTTACGAAGCGAACGAGCAGCCTCCAGGAATAGCCTTTCTTTTCCTATAAAAGCATGAGCAAAAATGAGGAGGGGAAATCATTTAAAATATTTGAAGTTTTGAACACATATTAGACAGCAAAGATAGCCGTTGTAAAGTATGTAGCAAAAATATCAGAAAGATAGTTGTATTGAACTCTACCAATTGTGTAGCTGCCAATCAGAAAAAGAGTCCGGGGATTAAAAGCTTCTGCTTGAATGGCATCAATAACAAATTGTATTACAGCCTCTTGTTTTGGAAAGTCATACTGGAATGAAACATGGCACAAATATTCAAAACAGTTGTCAAAGGGAGCAAGTATATAAAGAAAATTTAACAAATTGAACGTATTGTACTAATATAAGCAAAAATTACTAGAAAAAATGTGTTTTCAGGAATACTTTACGAAAAGATAAAAATGAAAAAGGTTTATTACACTTTGTCAGTCGTTTATATTTTAGATTTTAGACCTTTTTCTCCCTCTCCAAAGCAGAAACTTGATATAGTCATGTTGGTTGAAAGAGATGACTCCATTGGTCACATATGGATTATGGACTCACCTGTGGGTTGCAGTATGTTGTATCGAGAATTAAAGTATGAATAGGACACATCAGCAGGAAAGGATTGATTGCTTTTTCTTCACTAAAACGAAAATCACCCGTGTGGAGTACCGCCTAAATGGACAGCAAAATATGTAAGCAATTCTAACACAACAAAGGTAACTAGCAAACGATAACTAAGCTCATTGGGAAGTCTATCCAAGCCACACCTTACCATTTGGAGGTTGAAAGAGTATGATTATGGAACCTGGACAGTGGTTGGCATCCAAGCAAGTCACATTAATACCAGCTATTTCAACCTTTTGGTTCAAAGGCAAAACGTGTATTTTATCATATGGAATCCCAATGTTCATATTTACGAGTCTAGCTGTAACAGAGGAGCAATAGATCTTTCCATGATTGAACGACTTGGTGAGACCTTGATAATCTGTGTTCACAAATGAGAACCAACAGCCAAGGCATAAATTGGATGCAAAACAATAAACAACAATCAATCTAAATTTATATACGTATCACATACACACAAAAACACATTATTCCTTGCATGAAAGCAGCGACTCACAAATGAAAATTTATAGATGATAGATGGTGAATACTGAAAGATAACATGCAGAAGCAGACTTACGGTCCAAGTGGAAGTGTGTTAGAAACCAGTGGGAACAATCTCCTCTGAGATATTTGAAAGCATCCTGCATATATTGAATGTATTTGTCAGATACTCAGACCCACATCAAAACAGGATAGGGCAATAGACGATGGAATACAGAAGCTTCTTAGATATTTTAATCTTCATAGTTTATTTACGGATGATTATTTGATACATTTTTATTTTGCTCATTATTCTCTATTTTCTTTTCCTACTTCATCAGGTCAACATGAAACATAATTGATGTGTGTGCTTAGTTTGAATGGTCATCCAAATGGCTAATAAGCATTTTCTTGATTGGATATTACCAATCAGTTACCGTGCACCACACAAGAAAAACTAACGTGTCAAAAACACAACTTGAATGTAAAACAACAGGACTATTTAGTAAAAGTAATCCTTCTAGCTATAAGATATTTCCAGAGTCCTAAAGGAATGCATCAAGGGCATATACAGTAGCAAAAAAAGTAAAAAAACAAATATACATGTATTAATTAGAATGCTACTTACCACCCGGAAAGGTGTTCCTTCTATGCTACACCATTTGGGAACATCACGAAGCTTTCTATTTGTTGAGATATTTTTTGCTTTATTCTTACAACCAGAAACAGGGCCACTTTTTTTAATTTCATGTTGTTCTCCAGAAGAGGTGGAAACTTTCTTCCCATTGGTAGCAAATCCCGGAAAATATTCAGTAATTAATTTGTTTGAGGCTGGTTTGCTAGTGCCATCAACTTTTCTTTCAGATTTGTCATGCTGCAATTTGACTTTCTGGTTTCTAATCCTTCTAGGCTCTGCTACATCCTCATGTTTCTCGTTAGAAGGGGCAGGTCCCTTTCTAAGTTCGCACAAGGCATGTACAATCTTTTTTCTGGGGCCAAGTGCAGTGATACCCATGCTTAAGAGATCCTAAAGATACAGAAGGAAAGGAGAAAAATTATCGATTAACATAAATCTTTAACAACAAAGTAAATTGACAGGCATTTAAGACAAACAGCAGTATATTTGGGTTTTATACCACTCCTTTTAACTTCTGATGGAGAAAGATTGTCTCACAACTGTTAGAGGTAGGTGTTAACACTTCAATGAATAGGAAGGAGAGAGAGAAAAATAAGAGATGTGATGGATAGAAACTAAGAGATAGAGATAGGAACGGGGGGTGTAATAGGAGAAGCAAGAGAATGGAGTGTGAGAATATAAGGGTTCATTTTTTCATACCAAAAAAACCAAACCAAACACATTTACAACAACATTATGTCATTAAGTATTCTTCTTCAGAATGTTACTCTAGGCCAAATGGCAAAATGATTACTTATCCCAAGTAGTTGGACAGCAGAGGATTTATTGATCTTTAAACTAGAGTGGGAGAGAAGGACAAAGATATTTTCCAATTTTATTTTAAAACTGAAGATTAAACATGAATTCTTTTCATATCCAGCAATGAAGAACAATCAGATAAATTCAAGGATCTAGTCCGGCCAGAGTTATGAAACTAAAACTGATGGCATGAGCTGAAGTAATAAACATAAGCTCACCTCTTCTGTTAGCCATTGCAAGGTATCCCAATCTACTTCTTCCCTAATGAAAACATCTTCATATTTTGCCAAACCTAGATCACGAAGCCATTCAATGACAGGAGAGACTTTTGACACAGATTGAGCCCCAATCTGGTCATCAGGAAGGGCAACCTGCACAAGATTGTTAACCGTTTCAATCATCAATCATCATGAATGCGAGCTAGCACAGTTGTACTTGTATGTATTATATAGATACAAGAAACTTGACTCTGCAGCTAATGCTGTTGCAACCTTTTCTTAGTGTTCGTTTGGTTTACAGTTGAGTGATTCTAGAAATTAAACCTAAACCCTAAAATCAATTCTAGTTGAAAGACGGAGACTTAGTAAAAAAACCTCTCAAACTTGAAAGTGATTCTAGTCTAGAAGCATATAGTCTACCAGGACATTGCGAATAGTTGTCAATTAGATTAACAAAACCGTGAAATTTACACAAATCTTAACTGCGTATGATTAAACTGAGGGAGGAATAATAACAAGATAAAGTAATGACATAGATAACCACCATTGATGAAGAAAGGGCGTGCATCTTACATCATCTCCTTTGTCAAGACAATGGTTGGTATGAAGATGTCGCTGTTCCTCATTCAAATTGGAAATATCATCTCCGCATAGGGGACATTGGACGGAGCTATCTACTACTTGGTCTAACTCATCACACGAAATCAGCTCCGAATCAGCCTCTGTATAGTTAAATGCGTTTGTTCTCGACACCACAAGCTTAGACTCTATTGAGTTGCGCAAATAAGTCCCCTTCTTCGTTTTCAGCTCCGACGTGGAGGTGGACGCAGATGCAGATGCAGATGCAGAAACAGTTTGAGTGTTGTTGGCAACATAATCTATGGTGGAAGGAATGAAATCCAAACTGCAGTTGTCAATTTCGTAACCGTCGCTGTGAGTAGGAGAGAGCGCATTAGGGGGGAGGTTCTCCTTGCCAATGCCGCAGAACGTGGTCGTTTTGTGTTTGGGTTTCTTGGATGGGCGGTGATTGTGTTTGTTGGAGGGGGTGAGGGCGTGAAATGTTGTTGTTGTTGTTGTCTGGGTGAGAGGGATCTCAAAATCATCGTCGTCGTCGAGCTGAGTGCGATCCATTTCCAAACTGATTGTGGTTGTGGAGCTCATCTCATCTCTGCTTTCTCCTTTCTCTGTGCCCCTAACCCTTGAACAAGATCATGCCCTTTCAAAAATTTTGGTGGGAAGCTGAAAGTTTATTATTTTTGGTCATAAATACTTTGAATTAAGAAGAAAGGGCCGAGGTCCAACAATGCAAATGGGCCAAGTCCACTTCGATAGGAGAGCCGCTTTTAACACCCTTTTTGCTATTTGCACCTCAATAATGTTTATAACTTTTTTCCCCTCCTCCTCCTCCTCCTCCTCCCAACACCCCCATAAAAAAATAGCTTCTGGACATATATTTTCATAAATTACAGAAAAAAAGTGGCTTCCGGATGGAAATATGTTTTTTTTTACAAATTTTCTATTTTGAGACGGAACAGAATCCTTCTCTAAATTCCGTCTCTAAATCAGAGACGGAATTTTTCCTAGCACATAAACAAGGGGAAAATTCGTCT
This sequence comes from Sesbania bispinosa, assembly GCA_026901365.1. Taxonomy (NCBI): domain Eukaryota; kingdom Viridiplantae; phylum Streptophyta; class Magnoliopsida; order Fabales; family Fabaceae; genus Sesbania; species Sesbania bispinosa. The sequence continues at coordinate 226,327 of QLOH01000875.1, forward strand.
CTGATTTAGAGAGAAAGAGGATGATGTACTGTCCTTTAGGAACAATTGTTGTCCCAAGAGGAACATTAGAGTGAAGGGAATGATGAAAGCCAATGTAATGGGGAGGAAAGTACCATCCTACTTCCCATTGTTCGCTCCTTTTCCTTAGAGAAAAAGAGGATGATGTACTATCCTTTAGGATGAATTTTGGTCCAAAGAATAACTTTAGAGTGAAGGGAAGGATGAAAGCCAATGTAATCCTTTAGGATCAATTTTGACCCAGAGAAGACTTTAGAGTGAAGCGAAGGACAAAAGCCAATGCAATGGGGACTATTTCTATCCGCAGATTGGAGGATTGGATCTTCCTTCGTCCCTTTAACAAAAGCATCGGAACAACATGATAATAGTTGTAGAAAGGTGTTGAAGTACCACCCATTGAGTTGGTTCCCTTCCACCCTCGTGAAAGAAGGGGAATATATGAAGGACATAAGTTAGTGCAAAAGGATCTATATCTACCAAAGCGGATGAGAAAAGTACCATCCTTCTACCAGATGTTCGCTCATTTTCCGTAGAGAGAAAGAGGAAGATATGTTATCCTTTAGGATCAATTTTGGCCCAATGAAGAGCTTTAGAGTGAAGGGAAGGACGAAAGCCAATACAATGGTTCCCTTCTTCAATGGGTGGTACTTCAACACCTTCCTACAACTACTATCATCTTGTTTCGATGCTTTTGATAAAGGGAGGACGCTAGGGACGAAGGAAGATCCAATCCTCGAATCTGCGGATAGAAATAGTCCCCATTGCATTGACTTTCGTCCTTCGCTTCACTCTAAAGTCTTCTTTAGGCCAAAATTGATCCTAAAGGATAATATATCATCCTCTTTCTCTCTATGGAAAAGGAGCGAGCATATGGAAGAATGATGGTACTTTTCTCATCCCCTTTGGTAGAAATAGATCTTGTTGCACCAACTTTTGTCCTTCTTATATTCCTCTTCTTTCACGAGGGAGGAAGGGAACCAACTAAATGGGTGGTACTTCAACACCTTTCTCCAACTATTATCGTCTTGTTCCAATGCTTTTGGTGAAGGGACGAACCTAGGGACCAAGGAAGATCTAATCCTCCAATCGGCGGATAGAAATAGTCCCCATTGCATTGGCTTTCGTCCTTCCCTTCACTCTAAAGCTCTTCATTTGGCCAAAATTGATCCTAAAGGATAACATATCTTCCTCTTTCTCTCTACGGAAAATGAGCGAACATCTGGTAGAAGGATGGTACTTTTCTCATCCGCTTTGGTAGATATAGATCCTTTTGCACTAACTTATGTCCTTCATATATTCCTCTTCTTTCACGAGGGTGGAAGGGAACCAACTCAATGGGTGGTACTTCAACACCTTTCTACAACTATTATCATCTTGTTCCGATGCTCTTGTTAAAGGGACGAAGGAAGATCCAATCCTCCAATCTGCGGATAGAAATAGTCCCCATTGCATTGGCTTTTGTCCTTCGCTTCACTCTAAAGTCTTCTCTGGGTCAAAATTGATCCTAAAGGATTACATTGGATTTCATCCTTCCCTTCACTCTAAAGTTCTTCTTTGGACCAAAGTTCATCCTAAAGGATAGTACATCATCCTCTTTCTCTCTAAGGAAAAGGAGCGAACAATGGGAAGTAGGATGGTACTTTCCTCCCCATTACATTGGCTTTCATCTTTCCCTTCACTCTAATGTTCCTCTTGGGACAAAAATTGTTCCTAAAGGATAGTACATCATCCTTTTTCTCTCCAAGGAAAAGGAGCGAACATTGGGAAGAAGGATGGTACTTTCCAGAAATATGCATCCTGATTGTCCGAGATTGGTTCTTGGACACCTATATTTGCAAGCCGATTTTACTCCTGTTCGGACACCAAATGTCCGGGAGGGGTGGGGTAGATAAGGGAAAAAGGTTCAAAAAATATAAGGGGTGGGAATAGCAAAAAGAATGGGTGGGAAAAGCAATGGCTCGTTGCTCACTCATGTTCCAGATTCAAAACACAAATATAATAATTCTTACAAAAAAAATCACAAATATAATAACACAACTTTCAGGGTAGTTATGGATAAGGATGTCAACAAGGTAGGGCGGGTAGTACATTACCCGCATCCATACCCACTAAAATTAATGGGTATACCCTTACGGGTAACAGGTATCCACGGGTACTCATTAATATTTAAAATTCAAAATTAATATAAAGAAAGAGAAAAATGTCATATAATATATCATAATATCATATAATATTAATATTATATAATATTATTACGTGTTAATATGTTAAATATATCATTATAAAATAGTAAAAAGCAATTTTTATATCATCATAAAATAATAAAAAATTATACTATTTTAATATATTTAATAGAAAATATATTTTAATGAATAAACGGGCACCCGCGAGTCGGGTAGTATAATATTCGTCCTCACCTATTTAATGAATATGTGGGTACCCATTGCAGATATATCTGCGGGTGTGGGTTTTTTTTGTCATCCTAATTAGTTATGGAGAGTGACTCTCTAGATAGCTGAAGCGTTGGCCTTGAGAGAAGGCATGTCTGCTGCGTTGAATTTGGGAATTTTCAGGGTAGTTATGGAGAGTGACTCTCTAGAATTGGTTCAAGCTTGCAAACAAGAGATCAAGGGGGAGAAATTAATGCAATCATTCAAATCGTACTTGCATTGAAAGGTCAGTTCACACTGTGGATTTACTTGGAACAAAAAAAAGGGCAATGAAGTAGCTCACACTGGCTTCCTTCCAAGAAACTGGGTGTGTAATCCACCAGAAGCTATGCGCAAAATTTTACAAAAAAAAAAAAAGCCTTTGGTGCCTAGAGGAGTAGTAAGGAGGGAAGCTATGATATTACAACAGGAAGCTAGATGTGATGTGTTCTTCCAGAGAGGGAGAAGATGATGGTTGATATGTCAGAGTTTGGTCGTCGAAATAAGGAAAGAGGTCTACGGCTAGTAGGTTGTTTGTATACCTCGTAATTTTGAGTTACATAGAGCAGATCTTATGCCTTGTTTGGGGTGGTTTTCAATTTTGAAAATTTTAAAAATCAAAACTTGTTTTTAGTTTCAATATTATTGTTTTCAATTTCAATTTTCAGTTATTTGCATTATTGTTGCGGTGCTGGCAAACGTACCAATATCGCAGCAGTATAATAGTTTTAAAAGTAAGGGTTGTCGTACCCACGAGGAACTCGAACTACTATTAACTCGACACAATTTAGTTCACTAAGTATTTACAAAGGAATAGTGAATTTGTCATTTTGATTTTTGTGAAAAGTTTGATAAAACAAGTTCATAAACTAAACAGAGGCAATAAAATGGTTTCGAAACAGATGTATAAAATGGGGGTTGAACTGGTCGTTCTCCCTCCTCAGTATTCCGTTAGTTCCTGTACCTACTGTTTCATTGACATTGATGCAATACTCTAAAGTCGCCTAGGTTGATCCCTTGCACCTAGAGACCCTAAGAAAACTATATTTAGATATCAATTGCTCACATATCAAACACATATCCCAGCTTTACGCTCCAGTATTCAAGCAATCGATAGATAAATATCTATTCCTAGTATATTAAACCTATCGAGTAGAAATGTTTAGATCGAAATCAAAGAAATACCTTCCGGTCAAGACTAAGATTTAATAATAAGAACTATCTTGTAAAATAGATTCAAGTGTTAATACAAAATGAAACTACCAATGTCAAATGAATGTAAAATAGAGGAAATCTAAACTGAATATATCGGAGTTCGAAGACTTCGTTCAATCCCGGATGAGGAGGTTAGCCACTCATGGAGGAGGGCAACCCACAAGGTGAGAAATGGAAGGGATGGAGGGAGGAGATCTTTGCCATAGCAGAGCTTCAGCTGAGAAGAGAAGACTTGGAGAAGAGGAATATCAAAAAGTGTCTGCAAATAGCTTTCTCTCTCCTCTTTTGAGCGCGTCCAGCAAGGTGTCTGAAACGCGCGCGCTCAAGCGAAAAAAGTGGGCGCTTGAGCGCCCTATTATGTTACTGAAAGGACATGCGCGTTTGGGCGCTCAAGCGCGCAAACTTGCTACCAAAGTCTTCTTTTTTCTCCCTTTTTAACTTCATTTGTTTCTTAACTTTCCTTCCAAGTCTTATACCTACACAAAATATATACATTCCTCATCAAAATAGAATCAAAATTAAACTAAAAACTAAATACAGTTAAAATCAAGCAATAAAAGGATAATTAGGGGCCAAATTATGAACAATTATCATCCCAAAGTGCTAAAATTATACCTAAAAACTACTAATTCGATGCACTTATTAACTACAAGAATAGTTCTTTCACAAATCATGTGAAAGAATTACTACACGAGCATTAATGATAAAAAATAAAAAAATAAAAAAAATTAATAACAACAACAATAATAATAATTCAATAATCTATATTTTTTAGTACATATTATGTGGACATTACAAATGAGCAATATTAATAAAGATAGAAATAAAAAACATAATAGTAATAATTTTTTATGTCCTATAAGTCGGCAAAGACGTGCTTATAAGACCTTATTTTTTACAAAAAAAAAAGACCTTGATTTCATTATTGTTTTAGCCTTTTCAAAATTGGATGCATTCAAGTATTAATTACAGCAATTTAATAAGAAAATGATAAAGTGCCATTCACTAAAGTCATATCATCAAAATATAGAAACATAACTCTAAGAGACTAGGCTAGCTTCCTCTTAACCTCTCCATGAATTTCTAGGTATTATTGTAACATCCCGAAAATTAGAGCCTAGAAAATATAGTGGAAGTCTTGGGTTTTGAATCCAGCCAGGAGAGGGAGCTTAGAAGTGGGATGAGAAATTGGGGGTTTGAGTGCGGGTAAGGACAAGAATTGGGGAATGTATTAATAGTTATGGGTTATAAGAGAATTTAGAAGGTAAACCAAGTGTTAAGCCAAACACAATAGCATACTGAACTTAGGAGAATCACACTCTGAGACGGAGAGGATTACAGGTATAAATAAGGGGAAGAGGTCTAGATTAAAGAAACTAGGTTAGAAAGATGTTATATGAAGAGGAACTAAGAAAATAGGGTAACAATCAATGAGGAATGATGGGAATGGGAATTTGGAATTCACATTCTTCAGCACGCTCGCTCAAGCGAGAGTGCCTCGCCTGGGCGAGCATATCAGTAAAAATCAGCATTTCTGGTTACTGGTATGGTCGCTTGAGCAAGAGCCTCTCGCTTAAGCGCAATTAAGCCAGAAATAGAGAGTTTGCTCTTTGACTTACTCTTTCTCAAGTGAGAGGACTCTCACTTGAGCAAGACGAAGTCAGAGAGGATTGGGGGTTTTACTAGGAGAATTACACTCAAGCGAGCACGTCCTCGCTTGAGCGAGAACCCGAATCTTCGAGGGAATATCCCCTCTCGCTTAAGTGAGTAAGCCTCACTTGAGCGAGCATGCGCGATCTGAGTTTTTAAGAACAGAACCTCTAGGGCTTTGCCCTCATATATTTTTTCATTCTTCCACTTCTAGAGAGAGGGATAGAGATTCCTAGAGAGAAAGTGAGCTCTTGGAGCCAAGAAGAACGAGGAGATGCCAAGGATCCTCAACCCCTCAACCATTTCTCCATATTCTTGAGTTCTCTTGAGGTGAGTATAGCTCACACACCCACTCTCATTCGTGCTTGAAACCCTATATGACCCCTCCTCTGGTGTTCATTTTCTTTGGTTGCTTATGAATTCTTGATTTATGATGTTTGATGTTTACCCTAACTGATATGTCTGAGGGTGTGCTATTAGGGGGAGTTTTGGGAGGCCAAACCCTTAGGGTATGTTCATTGGGAAGAAAAGTGGGGTTTTCTAACTATCGTTACATGAATACAAGACCTAGAGGGGAGAAAAGAGGTTTGTAGCTAATTAGGGTTTCATGAAGAGCTCTACCCGTAGTATTGAGGACCTTCATTTGTCCCATGGTTAACACTTGGGTCCCAAATAATTGTGAACCCACAGTCCAGATAAGGGCATATGCGCTACAGTTTAGATAAGGGTGTATGCGCCACAACCCATTTAAGGGTGTATGCCCACAGTTCCAATAAGAGTGTATGTGCCACAGTTTAGTTCACTTGAGGGCACGTGCACCATGGTTAAGTACTCTGGTTACCGCGACCCAAATCAAGGAAAGGTTATGTGTGGTAAAATGTTGAATGTATATAGGATTTAGTCTCTGGAAGTGTTATCAATACATGCATGTTATATTGTGGTTTTGTTGCATTCCACCTGCCTGCCTACCCTACACTACATGTTTTGGCTATGCTCACTGAGACTTTAGTCTCACCACAAGTTTAGTGGCTATATTTTAGATGCACAGGTTCCTCCCCGGACCGACTAGTGAGCTGATGGAGCTCGGGAGACTTATTGTTTTGACTATGTCATTCTGTTAGCATGGGATGTATTTAGTTTTCATTTCGGATATGTACATGATACTGGACTATGTATTTGTTAAGTACATTGTAGCCATTGGTGGCCTTGATTTGTGTATTCAGTTTATGTTTCATATAAGGTTTAAGAAACATTGGGATACTTAAGCGTTATATGGTGTATGTATGCAACAATATTTAAAATGACGCAAAATAATTTCAGGAATTCGGGAGTTTTACTTCCAACGGGCATTGTTCTCGGATTTAGAAATTAGGATGTTACAATTATCCCCCATTTAATCGATTATGACTTATTCAATTACCAAAATATAGATGCCCTTTTGATGACAAAACCAACTTATTCAAAAAATAAGAGAAACCATTAAATTAAGCAACCTGCAGAAAACATCAGAATGGAAACAATATGTTCATGGTGTTATTTCTCATATTCATGTTAAACTCACCAATTACCCCAACAAAAAATTGTTGAGTCTCGGAATTAATTTGAGAAATTGAAATTGGATTCAAGACTCATTATCCTTGATTTTAATGACTAACAAATTACACTGTATAGAAACAGGTTCTCCTGAGAAAGGTATTTTCCTTTGTATTTCAGGAATTCTGTAGAAGCAACTCTCTGAGAATGATCAACCTGCTGAACTGAAGAAAGTTGAAGAAAGCAATCTGCTAAGAAGAAAAGGATTCATCCGCGCAAGTTGAAATGAAGACATACTTAAAGCTTATGGAAGATCACCAACCAAAGAGCTCAGAACAATGAAGAATCAACTTCGGATTGCTACTCTCAAGTACAACTCGCTGAAGAAAGAAATCTGGTTAAGAGAAGCAACCTGTTAAGTAAAGAAACCTGTCAAAGAAGGAAAAACAATGCAACAACCATTTGAAGAAAAGAGTACAATCTTCTAAAGGAAAGAACTCGCTAAAAGCGTTCTCTTGATGATTAGCCAAGAATTGCTGAAGATGATCAACCTTCTGAAAATGATCACACTCTCTGAAGAATAGAATCTGTTGAAGAAAACCTTCTGAAGCCAGAGACGCCATGCTACTCTCCGAAGACTTATGAGTCAATCTGAGTTATGCTTTAAAGACTCAAGTCTCAGCAAATATTAATGGTGAAGCTGAATCAGTGCAGGAAGAAACAAAGGCTTTTTGGTACAAGCTTTATTTTCCGACACAAAAGAGGAAGCCTACTGCAGGAAAGCAAATAGAGGTCAGAAATAGAGTCAGCGTTGCTGTACACCTACTTCTGTACTATCTCTGCAATACGCTATCAGAAGCCCGCATCTCAATAAGGAGAAAAGATAACCCCCAATGGGACTAAAGAGAAGTCTAACAGATATTTACATCTCAATCTAAATACCAGACTTCTTACAGAGAAAGAAAAGGAGCATTAACCTGCTGAAGTATTAGATGCTCTCTTAAGCAAGATTAAGAGCCTAATTGCTGTGTGTCAGAACTAATTCATACCTACACACCTACTCTGCTCAAGTCAGAAGTTAAGAAAAAGAGAAGCTATCTCTCAATGACTCCAAGAGCATTAATCATTCCTTCTCAACGGTATACCAAGCAACCTTCAACGGCTACATTTCTTAACGGTATACTAAGCAATCTTCAATGGCTATATTACCAGAACATATAAATAGCCTCATGAAAGACTTTGAAGATTGGCGGCATTGAAGCCCAAGGCGGAGATAATGCCCAAGAGAGATCTGGCAGAAGCTCAAAATGATATCTTATCAAGCCAACTCTCTGAAGAAGAAAACTCAGATACAGAGAAGAATCCGATTAGAAATTCATGCACTTGTATCTCTGTTATTTCCTTGTACTTAGATTCTTTTGTTGTATCCTGAGTTATACTCAGTTATCCCTTTGTACAAGAAGTACCTGAGTTTAGGTTCCTCAGAAACTTAAACTTAGTTTATATTTGTAAACACTATGAAAATGTCTAAGAGCCTGGAGAGGCTTGGAGAAACAAAGAATATTCGTTGGGCCTGGAGAGGCCAGGTGAGCAAAGAATACTGGTTAGGCCTGGAGAGGCCAGGTGTGCAAAGAATACTCGTTGGGCCTGGTGAGGCCAGGTGTGCAAAGAATATTGCATGAGTTGCCTGAAGAGGAGGTTGAAAACAAAGAATACTTTGATGTTAAGCCTGGAGAGGCTGTGGTAAAATAATACTTGTATTTGAGTTCAGATAGTGGAAAATCCAGTGGTGGTTTGCCCTGAGGCTGGACGTAGCTCACTGGGTTAGTGGGTGAACCAGTATAAATCTCTATGTTAAGTTCTCTTATCCCTTAACTCTTTACTTTCCGCTATTATCTGTTTATTCTAACCAAGGAGGGATAAAGAAAAGTTGTTTTATTAATCCAAGCAGAAAAGCAATCTTTTCTTTAAGAGAAAATAATTTCAAAAAGGCTTTCACTCAACCTTCTGAGTTGCATCAGTAAGTTGCTGAACTTCCTAGTTTCGGAAGGTTGATAAAACATTTTCAAATAAATTTTGCTTATTTCTAAAGGTTTTCAAGAAAATCTGCAAAGATTTTAAAACACTATTCAACCCTTTTCTAGTGTTTCCTGTGGTCCTAACAAAAATCATATTGGGAACCAATGTCTTCTACTAGCCACAAAGGAGATGTAAAAATAAAATTACTTCATGTTTGTAATGCCCACCAACATGTCTCCACCTAACACAATACTATAGGGGAACATGACTTTCTTGGTGCCCAATGATCAAATGCTTGTTAACATGGTATTACAAGAAGGATTTGTTTCGAGCTTCTTGCTTTGGCATTCAATTCCATCATCTTTCATTTTTTCTGACTTATTTCTCTTTCCTTATTTCTCACTTGCTATATCAGCATTATGTTATTCTCAACTTTGCTTGCATAGTTATTCTCCACATTGCCTATCCCACCTATCCTTTTTTTCCTAAAAAAATTATCCAGCTCAAACAATTTACAAAGTGACAAATTAATTAAATAATATAAAATAAAATTTAAGGCAACACAATCCCTACAAAAATGACTATGCCTATTTCCTCATAAAATCTATAGTATGCATACCACACACATGGGAAAAGAAAGCAAGCAAAAACCAAAACCAATCACAAAACCTAGGAATAGACCTTAAAGGAGTTCAAAGTATCTCACTGATGGCTTCTTGTTGAACAAAGAAGTTGGCTTCACTGTCTTTTTCTTGGATCGTGGTGGACTACAACAGAGAGCATGGAAACCAAAGGCCATTGATGATGGTAGTGACAATGTGGCCAGTGAAAACAATTGGTGGGCTGAGAGAGGGGAAGCTTGAGCGAGAGTTAGGTTAGGGGTTGAAGCCTCAACGAAATATATAAACTTAAAATATCAAACATGAAACCTTTTTTTGTTTTGAAAAGTAACGTGAATTGATTTCGAAACTAGTGTAGAAACCATTTTAACCCCATTTTATCCAAACACGTTTTGTTTTCAGTTTTGGATTTCAAAACCAAAAATGAAAACTGAAAACCATCTTAAACGAGCCCCTAGTTAGATTATGTATTTATTAATTTTTTTGGTCAACAGTTATTGACTGTCTAGGGCAGCTTTACTTTAACTTATAAGTCACGTAAAAGTGAAAGTTGATCCAAACAGGTATTTCAAGAAGCTATTCAAAATCAAAAGGAGCTTTTTTGTATTGATAAGGAGCTTTGGAAAAAAGTCAATATTTGTGGCTTTTTCTGTGCTTTTCTAAAGTGTATCCCACTTCGAATCTCAACTCATGTATTTCATTATTTCTATTTTTTTCCAATTGCATTATTTCTTTCTTAACTCTTTCATCCTTTCTCTTTAACCATTATCGATATAAACATAGAAGCTATTTGAATCCTTGCAAAACCACGATAGTGAGCACCAATTCTTTCTCCTGGTCACAAGCATCCATTCTTTCTCCTGAAGTTATGAGAACCACCGCTAAAGCTTCTCGCAACCTTGCAGAACCCGGAGTTTCTTGCAACCTCACAACCTCGCAACCTTGCAGAACCACCGTTGAAAGCTCATGGCCGTTCATTGTTGAAGCTCTCTGACCGTGCAGAGACGCAAACGAGGCGCCTGGAATAGCGCCTCTTCGTTCAGCGCCGTGTAGCTGGCTCGACAACACCGACATTGTCGTTCTCCTAGAGCTCCCTGTTCGCCGCCTCTCTATCATCGCTGTTGAAGCTCTTTGATCGTCCAGGCTTACGCAAGCAAGACGCACACATCCTTTGTTCTCCGTCTCTCCGTCATTCGCCCAAAACTCTGTCTCCACCTCTCCGCGTGCACCTCGTCGTTCACTAAGTGCCACGTCTCCATCTCTATTTTTTTATTTCATCTCACGGTTCTAATTTTTTCTGTTTAATATATAGTAGAGAACTCAGGTATTCTGTTTAATTATTAAGTTTTTTTTGTTTAATATATAGTGAACTTTGTTTTTTTGTTTAATATATAGTTTTTGTGTTTAATTATTAAGTAATTTATTTGATTTTATGTTAGAAATTGTTTGGATGATTCACACAATTGTTCTTGATTTAAGAGTGGTAAGTTTAGGAACGTATTAAGCCAATTTCAACATATTTATAAGGTGATTTTATATACTGCAGTTTATGACTAGCAAAGCAAATCAAGCAAAATGGGGTTCTTATAGCACAAGAATTTTACTTGACATTTGTGTGGATGAGAATCGTAAAAGTTGGAAACCGGGAATATCATACGAAGGTAAGAAATGGAAAGAATTACGTGAAGAATTTAATAAACGTGTTGATAAAAGCTATACCTAAAAGCAATTGAACAATGGGATGGATAATTTGAGGACTTATTGGACTATATGGAAACAATTTTTGGGTAAAGAAACAGACCTGAGATTTAACCATGAAACGGGATGTATTTGAGCTTATAATGCATGGTGGGAAAATACGATAAGGGTAAGTATCTTAAATGATTTTCTTTCTCTTATCCATTATTTGACATGTTATTTTTATTATTGTTTATTTTTTCCTTGTAATGAATGGTTAAGCAGGAGAATGCTAAATATGAGAAATTTCCTTATCAAGGATTGGAGTTCCGTGATGAATTGGAAATTATTTTGGGAGATGTAGTGGCAACAAGTGAAAATGCATAGACACCAGCTATGGGTGTACCGATTGATTCTAATGATGGAAATAATGCTTCCGAAGTTCAACAATAAATTATTCAATCTGATGATGAGGACTTCTATGTCGAGGAAGATTGTAGCCCTGTGGATAACAATCAACTCAGAAGGAAAAGAAAGGTCACACAAGACATAGGTGACAAAGTGGCAAAAGGTAAGTCCAACGTAAGCAATGCGACATCTATGGGGAAGTCCTTACAAAGATTAGTTCAAGTTGTGAAAAATCACAATGAAGTTGAAAAGGAGGAAATAGCAATAACATGACACGTTCGTGAACAATACTCGATTCCTGAATGCATGAAAGTCTTGGATGATCTACTAGAGGAAGGGCGACTGGATGGTGACCAATTTACTTATGCAATAGAATTGATAAAAAAAAATAGTGAAAATAGAGCCGTACTTATGACCTTAAAAGAAAAAATTAATGCTTTGGTGAGGTGGATTTTGCCTAAGTATGAAAAATAGGAAGAAAAAACCTCTAGTTAGTAGACTATTTGCCTTTAGGTTTATTTTTCACATATTAAACACTAACCTTCCTTGTTTTTTGTTGACATTTATGTTTATGGATTTGAATTATGGATATTATTATGCATTTGAATTTTATGTTGTTATTAAATTGATCTTTGTTTTTAAATTGTCCTACAAATGTCTTCTAATCAAATCAACGAACATTCAAGGAAAGTTAAAAAAAGGAAATTTGTGCGGTTCTTTAAAATGATATATAGTGCAACAGAAATTGCTTGTGTATACCAAATAAAGTATTTGGTGAAGCAATGTAATAAATTTCTTTATTCTCAATGTTTGAGTTGGGTTCGAGAAAGGAGAAGAAGAGGGCTAATCGGGATCAGGATCAAGATCATTCTTATAGCCTCTATGACTCGAACTGCAAGATTGACACTCTTGACCTGGATCAGGTTTTATAAAATGATTTTTTAAAGCAAGTGTATGAGAGTGTTGACCTGGCCGAGAATCTGCTGGATTTGGAAAGGCAAAACTTATAACAGGTCGCTTTTGTGACATATCTTCGCCGAGATGTTCTACTTCTACCCACCTATAACGGCGCCAACGCGTAGTTAGAAAAGGTCACTTCGGAGCGTGATAAGGCTCTGGGTGACTTAAAAGCTGCAAACTTGGCTCTCGATGAGGAGACAAAGGAAAGAACCGAGTACCAAGGTTGGTATGACACTGCTACGTCTAAATACAAGACTGTTGAAGCTTCACTGGTAAAGTTGAAGGAGGAACATGAGGCATTGAAGAAACAACCCCCATATATCGGTATAGGCAAGGCGACAGTGGTCGAGATTGTCAAGCAGAATTTGCAGAGGGCTCAAGCGAAGTGGAAGGAAGAGAAGTTGGCTTTGGTTGCAACAGCCGAAAAGGTCAACTGAAACCTCTTAATCCGAACCTTGTGGTTGAAGGGACCTCAGTTGCCTTTGAGGTTTTTGAAGATCAAATCTGCAACATTGACATGGAGAAGAAAATGTACATTTATGTGGTCACAGGGGCTGAAGTTGGTCACTATGTTGAGATAGACGATTAGGATTTGGATTGGAATGTAATTTCTTAATATTTTGTGTCCTAAGTTTTCGTTGACTTTGTAACTCTGAACAACTTTAATTTTTATTTGAAACCGACTTTATCATGTTCGAGATTGCATGTACTTTAAGTCTTTGTCATGCTTCTCTTTAACTTTGCGCTTTTAACGTTTTGATACGCTTGTAACGCGGAATTGATTTGATTAGGCCGAGATGCTCTTCACATCCGACTCTAATTAGGTTGGATCGGGATGCTCTTCTTATTCGAATTTAATTAGATTGGACTGGGATGCTCTTCACATCCCGTCACTTAGTTTTGGCAGGTCGAGATGCTCTTCGCATCCGACATTATCTTCGTTTACTATCGAGATGCTCTTCACATCCGGTTTGGTGTTTCATGGGAGATAAAGCTAGCTTTTAATGGCGGTCTTACTCTCGAAATCTAGATCAAATTCTGATAATTCAATAACCCATGCAATCATTCGCCCAGACAAATCTGGTTTATGCAGCACTGTTTTGATTGGAAGGTCGGTCTGGACTGTGATTTCGTGAGATGGGAAACAATGTCTTAGTCTTCTTGCTGTGATCAAGATGGCCAAAGCATCTTTCTCCAATTTCTGGTAACGTAACTCAGGGCCCTGCAGTGCCTTACTGATGAATTAAATGGGCTACTGGCTCTTTCCTTCCTCCCTAACCAAAACGGACGCCACTGTCTAGTCAATGACCGAGATATAAAGGAACAACTATTCTTTAGGGGCCGATTTTGCCAGAATGGGGGGATTTGCCAGTGTTTCTTTTAGACTCTGGAAAGCCTCTTCGTAATCAGGAGTCAATTCGAACATTTTTCCCTTAAGAAAGAGTTGAAAGAAAGGAAGGGATTTAAGGGTCGAGTTAGGAATGAATCGACTCAAAGCCGTGATGCGCCCATTCAGTTACTGAATTTCCTTCACTGACTCAGGGATCTTCATATCCAGTACAACCTTGCATTTTTCTGGGTTTGCTTATATTCCTCTGGTGGTTAGCAAGAAACTAAGGAAATGCCCTGAAGGAACTCCAAAGGTGCATTTCGAGGGATTTACCCTCATGTTATGCCTTTTGAGTCTGTGAAATATCTCCTCCAAGTCGACCACGTGGTCACCCGTTTTTGGAGTTTTGGCAATGATATAATCAATATACACTTCAATTGTCTTCCTCATGACATCTCCAAAAACCTTCGTCATCATGTGCTAGTAGGTGGCACCTGCGTTCTTCAATTCAAAGGGCATCATGGTGTAACAGTAGATCCTTTTGTCGGTTATGAAGGTCGTCTTCTCTTCGTCATCCTTGTTCACGGGGATCTGGTTGTAGCTAAAGTATTCATCCATGAAAGAAAGCCACTGGTATCCTGATGAGTTGTCCATCAGCTGATCGATATTTGGAAAAGGGAATTGGTCTTTGGGGCATGCCTTGTTCAAGTCGGTGTAGTCCACACACATGCGCTACTTTCTGCTGGAATTTTTCATCGAGACCACATTGGATAGCCAGGTCACATACTTGCATTCTTGAATGAAACCGACTTTGAGGAGTTCTTCTACTTGTTGATGGGCGACCTCTTGTTTCTCAGGGCCTGTCTTTCTTTTCTTCTGGGTCACAGGCTTAACACCTGGGTTAATGGATAATTTATGACAACAGAAATTAGGATCAATACCTGGCATGTCAGCTGATGTCCAGGTGAAAAGATCTGCGTTGGCTAGCAGTAATTTCTTCAATCTTTCTTCCATGTCGGGAAGCATGTCGGTGCCAATCTTGGTGGTTTTCTTTGGGGTGTTACCAATTTGTAGGGATTTGGTTTGCCCTACTGGTTCAATCCAGTCCTGTTGCTTTTCATTCATCTCGGCCCGGGGGTCGAGATCTACCAAGCAAACTTCACCCCTCTCATTCATATTCTTCTTAGCATTGGACTGTGTAACCCGCTAAAGTGTGGCATTGTAGCACTTCCTGGCCTTCTTTCTATCTCTTGCAACAAAAACAACCCGACCATCTCGACTGGGAAATTTCTTCACCAGGTGTTTCGTAGAAATCACTGCTCCAAGGACGTTGAGAGAAGGTCAGTCGAGTATGGCATTGTATAAGCTGGGTCAGTCCACCACTAGGAACTTTGCAATAACCGCCTTATTGTCGGTTAGGGAACCGACGCCCAGGGTTGTGTGAAGATATCCCTTAGGTTGTATTCTTTCACTTGTAAAGTTCACAAGATCACATTCATGAGGCAACAAAGAGTCAGGGGGCAAGAGTAGTTGCACATAATTTCTTAAAAAGGAATATCGGTCAAGCTGCCTTGGTCAACAAAAATGCGCCAGGCATCACCGTCTCCAATCAATGCTTGAATGACGTAGGGATCGTCAGTTCTTATATCTCATTTGAGAAGTCGTTATCAAAGAAAGAGATGACCGGGTTGGGAGCCCGATTGGCCCTAAAATTGACTTCAAATCTCTCCACTGTGTTACGAATATAACTGATTGGTACTATCATTAATACAAATTACGAATATAATATGACAAAATAACTAATTGGTACTATTATTAATACAAATTAATTCAAATGCATTTTACTCATATATATTTATTGATTTAATTGATATACACTATTAGTGTAAAGAGGTTTTACATAGACATTCAATGGTGTGCTGCCACGTCATTTAATGAATGTGACACCTTATGTGTTATTAAATTCAATAAATGATGTGACAACACATCATTGGATGTCTGTGTAAATGTTTTTACACTGACAGTGTATATATATTACACTTTATATTTATATCTTACATTTATAAAAAAAATATATAATATTTCTAGATTTTTCAAATCAATTTAACACTAAAGTGATTAATATTTTTTATGCTTAAAATAATTAATATTTAATGTACTGGATTGGAATTATTCAAGAATTAAAAATCAAATCATTTAATTAAAAAAATATTTTCAAAACTTAAGGATATACATACTATTTAATTAAATTATTATATCGCATATGTTATTATTAATCAAATATTTCTAATGGCATGCGGACAAACAATTTCCTATAATTGTTTATTATTAATCTTAAGTGGTTTCTAAATTGTTAAGCATATCTATACTATTACATTAGTGTAAATTTTTTGTTATTGTTTATTCATATTGTTATTTTTTTTTTTTGTTTTGATCAATGCCATTTCTTGCAGTCTCTAGAATAGTATCATTCTAAAGTATGAATTTAATTTATTAAGTGATATATGAAGTTTATAGCTTCAAATTGCAACCTATTATTTATGTTTCTATCAAATAGTACATTTTTGCAGCATTTGCCCATTAACGTGTCTAGATATAAAATAGTGTAACTTTGAGTGTGTTTGGCTAGCCATTTCAGCTAGCTGAAAGTTGAAAATAGTAGCTGAAACAAAAAAAGCTACAAAAAAAACTGTGTTTGGGAAGGTAGCTTAAGGTAGTTTTTTTTGGTAGCTACATGCTTTTTTAAAAAGCTACTTGAATTAACTTTTCCAAAAAAGCTCTACCAACTGATTTTTTTTACAAATTTACCCCTCATTAATATTCCACTCTTTTTTCTCTCTGGGTTACTATCCCCTTTCCCTCTCTCGTTCACTTCACATTCCTCCCACACCCTGCCATTGCTGAGAGGGTTTTTCTCGTACAACTCTCATTCTCTCCATTCAACTTCCTACTCCAATCGTTTCCTACGCACAGATTATTGTTAATTTGCCTCACTTTGGTCCCGTTTTGTAGTTTCTAGTTTATAGTGTTTGCTTTTATAGCTTTCATCTGTGTTTTTCTGGTTTATTAGAAATTTATAATATAATTTTCTGCTATTGTTGGTGGATGATGAGGCTCTGTGAAACTTTTTGTTTCTTCTAACGTTTCGCAATTGAATATTTTCTACTATTGTTGAATGCATGTAGGTTGTATTGGTTTCCAATATGTTGATCCGATCAACCCACTAGTTTTAAACAATACTAGTCTGGTGCCCGTGCGATGCATGTAGATTGTATTGGCTTCTCTATTCTTTCATGACGTTTTTTCATTCAATCCTTACACTCCAACTTGCCTAGTAATTAATATAGTCCATTTAAAAAAAAACTATTATAGAAATATTTAGCAATATTTCACTCATTCCATTGCATTCTTCTATAACTTATGTGCTATTTTATAATCTAATTATTTTGTTTTGAAAAAATTTTAAGATGAAATCAAACAATGATAATATGGAGGGAGGAGTCAATTTTAAATGAACAGATGAGTATTATAAGATTTTGTGAGCTTTGTATTGAGTTCATTAGGAAGAATGGTCGTGTAGCATTTAATGGAAGGACATCAACCAAGATTTTGAAAGTGATTCGCAACAACATTACTGATTTATTATGGAATGCTAGATGATATATTTATTTTTATAGTGTTATGAATTACTACTTTTTTGGATTATTATTTTAGTGCTACACCTCTTATTTTTATTCTTGAATGTTGTACTTATTTTTATATCATTATAGATTATTATACCTATTGTTTTAATATTACATTTGTTACAATCACGATAAAACACTAACATATTATTTACCTGAATCATAAATTACAAAACAAATATGATAAAAGGAATAATGAACCAACAAAATATTAAGATTTACATGAATCACATATTATTTACATTTTAATAAACACTAACATTATTTACCTGAATCATAAATTACTAAATAAATTAAAATATATAAATTTATAATTATTTGAAAATATGTAATAACAAAATATTAAGACTTGATCCAATAATTAGTGATGCCTTATAAATAATTTTAAATAAACTAAAATATATAAATTAGAGTTGCAGCTTTTACGAGTGTATTTGGTAAAATTAACTAAAAAATTAGTTGGAGTTGCAGCTTTTACGCAAGTGTCAATTGATGGGTAATGAACACAATTTTATATGCATATTTTTTGGTTCCACTGCGGCTGGGGCGGTGGGGTGCAGAGCTTAGAGCCCTAAAACCAAAACAAATAACTACTCACCTCTAATATGGGCGCCAGAAGGTAATTCATATACAAAATAAAAGCAAACCTATAAGCTAAATTAATTTCTATTTTATAACCATATATATATATATAACCAAATTGATTAGTTGAAAATTTTATTTTACTACATAATCTATCCATTCTAAATCATCATTACCTTCTTTTTTTATTTGTAGTAATTATCATTGTATATTTATTTAAAAATTTATTAATTTCTAAATTAAAATTAAAATATACTACATGAGATTATTATTTTACATGAAAAGAACCTGAATTAAAATTTATATAAAATACATTAAAATTTAAATTATAGAATAAAAATATACAATATGTGGTGAATATTTCACATGAAAATATATTAATATGAAACTTATTTAGAGAAAAAAATACATTAGTAGTTTTTTTTTTTATATTTACTTTATTTCATTGGCATTTAGAAGTCAATTATTATTTTAAATAAAAATATATTTAATATATAAATATTCTTACATATGCTTTAATTGATAAAAAAATATTTTTACAATAAAGATAAATTTTCAAGTGATGGGTTTATGCATTAGTCGTGCGACGTAGAGTTTTTATTAAATAAATAAATTTTGCTTTAAAAAAGAATTAATAGACCATTATATAATTTTGTTTATAATTTAACATTCTAAAATTAATTGTGTTAAATTTAACAAATAATCTAATCAAACAATGCAAGAAATCATGATTAAAATATGTAACTAAATTTAGTATTACATTTAGAGTTTAATTAGTATATAATTTCAATGTAAGCAGATTTACATTGTCATCTAATTATAAATTAATTTTTTTGTTAAATTTAACAAATAATCTAATCAAACTATACAAGAAATCATGGTTAAAATATGTAATTAAGTTCAGTGATATATTAGAGTTTAATTAGTATACACTATCAGTGTAAAATAGTTTTACATTATCATCCAATTATATATTGTCACATCTTTTAATGAGTATAACAATTTATATTATGTAAAACTTTTTTATACAGTTAGTGTATATGAATTAAATCTTTATATTTATAGTATTATGTTGAATTTATTGCATTTAATTTTATTTGAGTTTCTAAAAAGGTTTTCATACGTACATTTTAACCAAAATTGATTAAATAATATAAGTTAATTTTTCAATATATAGATTATATTAAAGGCTTTATTTGCACCATTGAACACATGGATCAATTGGTAAACGGTTATTCCAGTTTAATCAGCAGTCTCGAGTTTGAGTTTTATGTGTGTAAATGTGTTAAATATTTGAAGGTAGGGATGACAATTTCCTATAGTAAACGGGGATCTCTGCGAGGACTACCCAACTTAGGGCTTAAAAAATGGGGAATTTTCCACGTAGGAACGGGGACTAAAATCCCCCCAGGGACATTAAGGGATGGGACCATGCCCCGTGGGGTTTCGCTCCGCCTATTATATTATTAAAAAAATATTTATATATATAAAATAACATTAGATGCACATTTTTATCATTTTATAAATAAATAATATATTAATTTTAAAAGAAAATTTATATTTTTTTCTATTTTTTAATTTTTTGGACTTTATAGTGTCATTTGGGGATCCCTATAGATGTTGATGGGGAGTCGGGGAATGGAGACAAGGGGAAAATACACCCCATGACGTGGTTTGGGGCGGAGACGAGAAGAAGGGAAAAATTCGGGGACGGGGAGCATGATGCTACTCCCCGCCCCTACCCCGCTCGGGTGTCATCTCTAAGCAGAATTGCCTCCCGTGAAGGATAATGTCCGTGGTTGTGCATAAAAAAAGACTTTATTTGTAGTTAGTTAGACATTATTTTATTAGCACATCACCGACAATTTTTTGTCGGGGTGCCTATAAATATATTAGATGCATTGCTCAACATTATTTGATGACAATCGAGTTCTTAAATAATATTAGGTGCTCTAAACTTCTTAAACATGGGTTGGTGTTAGAAAAAAGGTGTATCAATGTTAATGAGAAATCTTAACGTTTCTGTAGGTTTTTACAATGGAACCACGCTTATAGTCAATGATTTAGGTTCCAACATAATTGGAGCAACTATTATTAGTGGAACACATTTTGGTACCAAGGTTTTTATTCCTAACGAAGACAATTTCCATTGTCTTTGTTTTGGTATGACCATTAATAAAAGTCAAGGTCAAACATTGTTGGTGTATATCTGCCAAAACCAGTTTTCTTGCATGGTCAGCTATATATATATGTTGGAGTGTCTGTTATGCTAATGAGGAATCTTGATATGTCTGCTGGACTCTGCAATGGAACAAGATTAATAGTTGATCAATTAGGTTCTAATGTCATTGGAGCAACTATTATTACGAGAACACTTTTGGGAACAAAGGTTTTCATTCCTTGAATGAATTTAATTCCATTTGATAATCTCATTCCATTAAAGTTTCGACGAAGATAGTTTCCATTATGTATTTGCTTTGTTATGACCATAAATAAAAGTCAAGGCTAGACATTGTCACATGTTGGTGTGCATTTGCCAATGCCTGTTTTCTCGCATGGTCAATTGTATGTTGCTGTATCTAGGGTTAAGTCTCGACAAGGACTTAGGATTCTGACATGTGATTACAACTTTAAGTGTTGTAATGTTACAAAAAAAATATAGTCTATAAGGAAGTGTGTCAAAATTTTTTGAATGAAACAATATTGCTGATAGTGTTGATTTGTAATTATTAAATTTGACCATTTCATGTTTCCAAATCCGTTTTACTTCTTTAGTTTGTTATATTCTTAATTTACTAACAAATATCAAATTAAATATTAAAAATTAATTTATCTTACCATTTAATATTTTCATATATTAAACATATAAAATCTATTATTAAAATTTAAAGTTGGTAATCTATTTGAATAAGGACTAAAAGAGAGGTGTGGGTGGGAATAGCAAAAAGGAGGATGGGAAAAGTAATGGCCGGAGCATCAAAGTGAAGCCCAGCCCATCGTTGGCCCAATAAACTTTTTCTTTTATTTAATTTTTCATTTTTTTTCAATAAAGAAAAGAAAGAGCGACAGCGACCGAAAGCGACAGCTTGGTGTAGTGTGTGACTGTGAATCTGGGATCCCTGATCAGCACTGTGTTTGGACTATGGCTGTGGAGGAAGGGTGGTGCGTGGTGACCGGAGGTCGGGGCTTTGCAGCTCGCCATTTGGTTGTAATGCTGCTCCGAGACAGCATGTATTGCGTTCGCATCGCCGATTTGGAACCCACCATTGTGCTCGAACCCACAGAGCAATTAGGGGTTCTCGGCCAAGCTTTGCACTCTGGTCGTGCCCAATATATACCTCTCGATCTTCGCAACAAGGACCAAGTCTTAAAAGGCAACCTCTTTCTTTCTCATTTATTTACTCTTCTACTTCTACTTCTACTTCCCTTTCTCAAACTCAAAACCAGAACAACTGCACAATTAGTATAGAACAAAACAATTATATATTTTTTTTTATTTCATTTCCTTCTATCACTGTAGCATTTGAAGGAGCTGAGGTTGTGTTCCATATGGCTGCTCCAAACTCTTCCATTAACAACTACCAGCTGCATCATTCCGTCAATGTCCAAGGTAGAAAAACTTCACACACTCTTTTCTTCTCTTCTTCCATTTCCTACTTTCAATCTAACTGAGATCTTATCTTCTCAAAGGAACACAGAATGTCATCGATGCTTGTGTCGAGCTAAAAGTGAAGCGACTCATTTACACCAGCTCTCCCAGCGTCGTATTTGATGGAGTTCATGGAATTCATAACGGAAACGAATTATTGCCCTATCCACCTTCGGTACCTACTTTAGCCACTGTTTCTTCATTTCAACTTGGATCGGGGTTTTATATTATAATAATAATAATCTTGCTATTGGGATGGGTGTAGATTTGAAATGTTTCTCAGTCTTGTTATGAAACAAATTGGTGTGGTGTGATCCTGAACTGAATTCTACGGGTTTCAGCATAATGATCATTATTCAGCTACTAAAGCCGAGGGTGAGGCATTGATTAAAAAGGCCAATGGGACTAATGGGCTCCTAACGTGCTGCATACGCCCTAGTAGCATTTTTGGACCCGGTGATAAACTTTTGGTGCCTTCATTAGTTGATGCTGCCAGGGCAGGGAAATCCAAGGTAGATGTCATTCTTCCATCTATTGATATATATATATATATATTTCAGTGTTTCTTCTTGTAACTTTGTTGTCTGGGATCATCAATTCATCATTTTACCTAGGATTTGGAAGTCTTTTATTTAGGAACCTAAAATGTATATTTTGCAGGGCTAAAAGAGGCTTCATTTCTGTTAGATCTGTTTTAGGATCTACATCCTCTGCTTTGTGATTGAGCAAAATGTAACCATTGGTTTGACTGCCTTTTTGATCCCAGTGACTGATGTTATGGTGTACTCAGTCACACTGACTCTTGAAT
This sequence comes from Sesbania bispinosa, assembly GCA_026901365.1. Classification (NCBI taxonomy): domain Eukaryota; kingdom Viridiplantae; phylum Streptophyta; class Magnoliopsida; order Fabales; family Fabaceae; genus Sesbania; species Sesbania bispinosa. The sequence goes on from QLOH01000875.1 coordinate 248,908, forward strand.
CAGTTTGTGCTAAAGATTATATTTTGTTGTGCATATGAATGTTATGGTGTACTCAGTCACGCTGGGTTTTACTGCTTAAATAACTAATCAAACACTAAAGATAATGTAATCTTGATTAGGACAATATGACCCATCTCATTGAATTTGAAATTCTGCACAACTTGAATGAAATTGGACTGAGACTGATAAGAATTTCTTTCCTTCATGAAATGAAGAGGGATATGGACAAAAATGGTTGGGGACCAATATGCATATGTAATTACTTATTAGCAGAAACTTTCTTCAACCTTTCTTTCATTCTCTAATTTATATTTCTCTCTTGATCAGTTCATTATTGGTGATGGCAATAACCTTTATGATTTCACTTATGTTGAAAATGTGGCCCATGCCCATATTTGTGCTGAACGAGCTCTTGCATCTGGGGGAACAGTTTCAGACAAAGCTGCAGGAGAGGTACCATTGAAAGATTCTAATTTCTATCATTACTTCTTAGTACGTTTTATTTGTGTGTAAATGAAAATTAAAAGACAGACAAACATAGAAGGCTTGATGATATATTTGAAGGCTTGGACAATGCAGCTCTATTGTTAAAAGGTTGTTGGTTCTTCAGAGGTGTACACCCTTTAAGAAGTATTTTATTGATAGAATGATGATGATATGTTGAAGGGTAGAATCTCATGAGGAAGCATGAAAAGCATACCTGTTAGCAAAGACGTGTCAATTAAGAGCATTGTTTGGTTTACCGTTGGAACGTAGTAAACTCATGTTTTCAATGCTAGAAATAGTTGCGTTGAAGAATCCAAACTTGAGTTTGACTAGTTTTTAACGCCAAACCAAACATACATTAAATGTGTGTTTGGTTTACCCTAAAACCACGTATCAAACGTGGATCCAGGCCAACGCTATTCTCTATAGCGTTTGCCTGGATCCACATTTGAAACGTGGTTTTAGGCTAAACCAAACACACTATAAGTCTAGTTAGTTAGATTCAGAATTGATTATTGCATTGGTTTGCATGTTAGTTAAGTTAGGAAACTTAGCAATCACTTTAGTGTTTTCCTGCTAATGAATATTTGTTTTGTAGGCATATTTCATCACAAATATGGAACCTATAAAGTTTTGGGAGTTCATGTCACTGATTTTGGAAGGTCTTGGATATGAAAGGTAGTTTCTTCTACACTGTTAGCCATTAGATCTTTCTTGCTCACCTCTCATGTTTATTTGTGATCCCCCGTCCCCCCCCCCCCCCCCCCCATGTCAAACCAAGGATCCAAAACACCTGTGAAATGAAACAATAAAAGATACCAATTAAAACATTCAAAACGAATATTTATATTTATAATCATACAATAGACCTGTGGTCAAAATCAAAACTAATCAAACACTGAAGCTAAAATAAAATAACTTATCTAGGGGTAAGGGAAAATTTCCTAATTTATTTTTGAGAAAGCATAAACTGTCTTTAATTCCTAATTCTGCATCACCCCTGCTCTATTTATAGTAAAAAGAGACATGCTGGCGGTTTGGATTTTGGAATTGTCAGATTATAAATAAAATTGCTATGTGACTATACTGAGGCAAGTACATATACATCCTTTTTATTTGTTTTCTTCCTTAGTATGAAAGGTGCAAATCTAAGTTGGACTTTGACAACAGGATTAGGCTGAAGTTACTGTCAATTTGGGATTATGGAATTTTTTCCTTGCTACCATTGCTATTTTTTTTTCTTTAGGATTACTTGTTTATGCTAATGGGAATATTGGCTTCCTATTATAATTAATCAATCATTCATAAGTTTTTCTATGTCTTGCTTTTATATTTAAAAGAAATTTAAAAGAAATAAGGAATATAATTATGTTTTTTCATCCAAATGAACATATATGAACTTAATTATGGTGTTATCAATGCCTTTCCTTCGTTGCCTGAGTTATGTAGCTTGCAGGCCAAAAATAAAGATCCCTGCCTTTGTTATCATGCCAATTGCACATTTGGTGGAGTGGATATATAAGCTTCTGGGCCCATATGGAATGAAAGTGCCTCAGTTGACCCCTTCAAGAATAAGACTCCTGTCTTGCAGTAGAACTTTTGATTGCTCAAAAGCAAAGGATCGCCTTGGCTATGCACCCATCGTAACACTACAGGTTCTATGACATTTCAGAAAAGTAATAAAATATTATGTGTTCTATTTCTACATCAACATTCATGGCTTTGAACTGTGTTGAGATACTCAGTTGGTTATTATTATGAAAAGTTTTAAGAAACTTGTGTGAAGTTGCTAATATCATGCATATACCTTGTATACATCCCTTTTGTTGTTCATGCTTTGAAAGATAAGAAGTTGGCTAATTCAGAGCCCACAAAATTACTGATAATATGGAATTAAGAATATATAATATTTTCTGAAATTCAGAGTGAGCTATGATTCTAAAATGGATGGTATTTCAGTGCACCATGGTTCTTACATCTATTACAGTGAGTTTATATGTTTATCCTACTTGCATGGGTGCTTTCACTTGTAATACTTGGGATTGTAATTTTTATTGTAGGAGGGTCTGCGGAGGACAATTGAATCATACCCACACTTAAGGGCTGAAAATCAACCAAAAACTAAAAGAGAAGGTCCCTCAAAAGCTTCCATATATCTTGGAAGTGGAAGAGGTATGAATAATCAACTATACTCATCTAACTCCTTTCTTTGGGGAATCTGGAATTGTTTTTTTGTTTAATGTTGGTCTGGGTTTGTTGTGACTTGTGAAGGAGATTTAAACTGTTAATAGCCATTTAAAAATAGGCACCTGGCTGCTACTCTTCTAGTCTTCCATGACTGATCGTGTATGGGTGAGTGATATGATTTAAATAAGATTATGAACAATAATGTATCAGTAGACATGTGAAGAATTTTAGATCCCAAAGTCAAGATGTGGGCCTGGTTCTGGATATTGCAGGAAACAAGCCTAAAAGTGGCTTATGTACTCTAGGAAAAATAAGGAAATAGCAGATGATAAACAGTAATAGGGCAATTTTATGGTAGGACAGTTATGTAGTAGTTATTTAATTATGTAATAGGGCAGTTATATGGCAGGACAATTATTCAGCAGTTCATTAATTGTATGTGGTGTAGTTATAGGGGGCATTTGGGAAAGTTTCTGGTGGGCATTCAGTTTCTCTGTTGAGTAAGGCAGAGAATTGTTTTCTCAGAGGAGAGAATTGGCTCTAAGGCTGGTAGGGAAGTTCTTCTACCAGATTTGTGTGTTTGTATACTGTGTGTGAAATTCAATAAATTTCTGTTTTAAATCCTATCAAAAGACATAACATTGATATTCCAGGACAAATACATTAGGCAAAATTGTAACAGATAATGTAGGAATTTGTAGTTTAGGGTCACAATAGCATGTCCTTATATGTACTATTCCACGTATTTCAATCTTGATATTAAGTACTGCATTTTAAAATTGTAGTAAAGCACTGTGTGATTGATGTGCAGGCTCTAAGAAGCCCGAAACAATGATTGAACTTGGAAGTTCAAATGTTGAAGTTGATATTTCTAACGTAATCCATTATCATAAATTTTTCAGTGATTATCATCTATTTTCATGGTTAACATTATCAGACCTCCTGTATACCATACCAATGCAACTGTGTAACCAGTTCACGTGGGAAAAATTTTGCAGTTTTCATATATTTATCCATAGGTTTTAATCAATTTTCTAATTTGCAGTTGCTGACACACTGCTTTGGAAGGATAGAAAGCAAACTTTCACTACGTTGTTAGTCCTGATTGCAATATACGTAAACTTCATTGCATCTAAGAACACCATTATTACTGCTCTTACAAAGCTTCTATTGTTCACAACGATCTTTTTATTCATTCACGGCATTCTACCTACAAAAGTGTAAGTACAATATCTACTGTTTAATATACCCAATTGTCAATTAACATTGTATGGTACTCTTTTGTCAAATAATGTATTATTAATATAATAACTATAAAGATGATCCAGCTGTTAGAAGCATTGCAGTTAGTCTCTAATGTGAAGATAAATACTAAATATTAATGTACTTTATCCATGTGCAGATTGGGGTATACTGTTGAGAAAATGCCCACATCATGGTTTCACTTATCAGAAGATATGTCACATAAAATCGTTCTATCAGTGGCCTCATCATGGAATTTTGCTGTGAATGTCTTGAAATCTCTGGCAGAAGGGAATAATTGGGTGCTGTTTTTAAAGGTATCTACACTGCGTTGCTTGCTGCTGTGATGCCTATGGAATATATAAGATGCATATACATTGATTTTTACTTACAACTTGTGAAATTCTATGACATGGCCGAAAGATTGCGAAGCTCATAATTTTTGTACAATCATTCAAAATTTCCATGTAAAATTTTGTAATTCTGTTTGTAGGCAAGCTTTCATATCCAAACAATTTACTGAGTATAAAGTTTCTTAAGTATCAGATGTGCTGACACGTCTTCTCCTTGCTGATCAATAGGTTGCTTTCTCTCTGCTCATTCTTAGCTTCCTTGGAGCCTTTTCGCTTCAGAACTTATATACTATAGGTTACCTCTCTCTCTCTCTCTCTCTCAACTGCACATGCTTGTATCACATGAATCTATCTGCACTGAAAATTATATTGGTACACTTGCCTTCATAATAAAGCCGTGACATTTGTTGAATTTTGAATCATGTTTGATAAGTTTTTATTTCAAACAATTTCATATGTAATATTTCTGGTGCATACCTAGAAATATAAGATCAGCACTCAGCAGTCTATATACCTCTATTCATTTATGGATACCTCATTGAATAATTTGCATTGATATTCCCGAGGGTAACAAGTTATGTGGGGCTGGTGCCAGAAGACAAGCATCTTCACTGCCTGCTATTACTTTATGTCTTTCCTTCGAATCCATAGTGCCTGGATGGGAATTATACTTGTTTGTTTCTTGTTGTGGTTACAGGACTTACCTTTGCGTTTATAGCTTTCTACGTTTATGAAAAGAAGGAGGAAGACATTGATGGCATATTTATAAAAATACATTCTTTTGGATGCAAATTGAAATCTGATCTCACCAGGAAGTTTCTTCCTTCAAAGAAGATTGATTGATAGCTTGTAGCACTAGTTTTTTCTTAGACAAGGTGGGTAGTTGCATCTTCATTTACCCCCCTATTGGAGTTCCATGTATGATTGTACAATTATTGTAATGTAATTTTGATATTCAGTCAACTTACAAAATTTTGTTTCTTCTATGAAAATTCTCAAGTTGCTTTGACGAGCTGTACACATCAAGTGTTGGAATTTCAAAATTCTGACATTGCCCGGGCTGCGTTCATTGCTTTGAATCAATCATGTTTGGCACTTTGGCTATGTAGCTAAGTTCGAATTAGCGAGTCCATCGCCGCCTACTGGTTATGTTCACTCCTGGTATTTGAGTTTCTAGGGTGATTTTATGGTTGACTCCAATTTTTGGTCCACTATATACCTTTACGTTTTTACCATTGTAAAATGGTGAAACTAGTATTTGATATTTGATATTAAAGAGTGTTAGACGCAAAGGACAACTTAAAAAAGTGTTGTTTTACAATTTTAGTTCCCCCTTAATGAAAAATCGCCCTAAATCCCCTTCTCTCAGGCATTGTTGTATCTCAATCTGCATGTTGTGTCATTATTGGTTTTTCACAACAATCAGAATCGACAATTTGTATCACTAGAATTCCCAGGTTTTTGTGAGGTTTCCAGATCTGCATGTTGTTCCATTGTTGCTTTACACACGTATCCAAGGTGTTAAACTCTGTAGTTGCTCAGTTGGCAATGCATGCTGAGATTGTGGGAAGAGCTCCGGGTTCAATCTTCACTAAAAACATTTTTCGGGAGGGGTGAAGAGCCTTAACTGTGACTAAGCCCCGAATAGGATTGCTCCTGGTAATAGGGGATGTCTATGGTTTACAAAAAAAAAAAGAACTCTGTAGTTATCCTTCTATCATATTTCAACACCACCTATTTCTCTCAAAAAAAGGCTTCTGGCATAGGTTAAATTACAAAAGCTGCTTGTTTTCCTTTTTCAAGCTTCTTCGAACCAATTGGCTATGGTCGTGGTGACCAAAACTGCTTTGAACCAATTGTGATGGCTTCCAACAAATGAAGTGAATGAATGGAAATCAACGGCTTCAACATTAATGTCACTTGATCATTGTTTTAGGCAAGGTTCTCTAAGCAAAAAATGAACGCTCATTGGTTGAAAGTAGGAACTTAAAGAGTCTTCAATTTACCAACTTGTTACCATAAAAATCTCAGCCACTCATGTTAAATCCATGGTTTTAAATCACTGTTCTATGGTAGACCACTTTTTAAGGGGTCTACCCTAAAATGCCCCGAGTTTCTAGTTGTTTTTGTTTATTCTTTTGGATTCTTGGATAGTTGAACAATTTGTTTTGTCACTAGATAGATTTATAATTCTCACATTTTATAATTGTATTTGAATTTCATTTCTCGTTAGAAGTTTCTATTAGCATTCTTTTATTTTATTACCTATAGTATTTTCCTACTCAACATTGAGAGAGTTATCAGACATTAAAGTGGGGTCTTTTTCAACACCGTTTTCTCCATGAATCAGATATTTAAGAGATTCAAACCTAGAATCAGATATTTAAGGGATTCAAACCTTTTCTACTTAGATTGATACATCTTCATTTTTTATTAGCATTCTAACTTTGAGGATTCAATTTAAAAATTTTGAAACTATAATAATCTAATTATAAACTTTTAAAATATAGGAATATAATATAAATTGTATAGAAATTTACAAATAATTTAATCTTTAAGTTTTCTCATCGACATAACAAAGGTGGAGGTTAGTGGATGGGGTGTGTTGCTTGCTATAAATTTATATTTTGTTGAATTATTGAAATCGATCTCCAAGTATGTGTCAACAAATGGAAGGCATGAGCTTCCTAAACATTGAAAACCCTAACAATAAAAGAGTGAGTAGCAAAAAAAAAAAAAAGAGCAACAATGCCACCTCCCCCGTGGGCTCCCTCACCTATGTGTGGTGGGTTTTCCTACCAATTCCAGGTGAGTTATCTCCTCTCCCTAATGAGAGTTTTCCTTTCTCTCTGCTTCCTCCTTCCCCACTGCCACTCCCCTCTCCTTTGTTTGGTTCAATCCGATGAAGCCGATGAACCGAACCGAACTAATCTGATTGGATTAGTTTTTTTAGCTCAATCAGGTTGGACCCAAACGGAACCAATCAAACCCGTCAATGATTGATTTGGGTAACAGATTAAAGATATAAGACCCGTTACCCGAACCGAATCGAACTACCCCTAAATAAAAAAATTATACTAAAAAATTTGGAAAAAAAGAGAGATTAAAAATCAACATAATTTTTAATCATAGTGGAGAGATTAAATATGAGGTTTTATCATAGATTATCTTTTTCTTAAATGAATTTTTCTATTATTTACCAAAAAAAATTAATAAAAATATTTTGAATGTATTGACATGATAAAATTTATGATCCGATTAAACCAAACCGAACCAACTCATTCTTGATCGGTTCGGTTTGGTTCGGGTCACCTATAGAAAAATTGAAAAATTGGAACTGAACAATTTTATTCGGTTCGGATTTGTTTTTCCTACAGAACCGAAACAAATCGACTCACGGACATCCCTACGCTCCTCATTTCCTTTCCTGTCACTCCCCTCATCCCCACGACCATTTCACTCTCCTCTTTTCTTGGTCACACCCTTTCCTCCTGCCACGACCTCCACCTTCAACTCCTTCCCCTTTCCTCTCGTCACATAGAAGAATTTTGAGTGAGAGCTGAGAAGAGAAGAAGTTGACGTTCAACAACCACTACAGATCCTCCACCGTACACTATGGTTCTTGTCGCTCACCTCCATAACCGGTCTATCAAATGGAGGACGTCCTCTCTTCCAAATCCATCAAGAACTCTATTAAAAGCCTCAAACTCCACCGCTCAAGCCCTCAAAAATGGAATCGTCTCTTCCAATACATTAGTTTTATGGGTTAGTGTGTACAACTATTTGTATTTTCAATATCGTGTAGACTTGTACAACTTTTCATAACTTTATATTTTCAAAGTAAAATTCAAATTAAATAATATTTAATTTAAAAGGAAATCTACTACTCCATCATATTACCTTCATAGGACTAGGACCAATATTACATCCATAATAGGATCTTGAAAGAATGTTGTTGCATCAAGTTAACAACCATATGTTTGTATATAGTACTCCCTCCGATCCTATTTATAAGACCATGTTTGAAGTTTTTTATGGTTCTGTTTATAAGACAAAGTACACAAATATGCATTTATTGTTTTTACTCCCCTTGTTGACCATTAAAAGTTTTAAAGAGAAACAAATATCATGATAGTATAGTTTAATTTTAAACAGAGGTAAACTTGTAAACTTTTAAAGTATTTTCTTGAAAATCAATGCATAAATTACTTTTATTAATATGTCTTTTTGTGGACAAAAAACCTAACGTTAATCTCTATATTAAAAACTCAAGCAAAAAATAAAATTTAAAAAGATTTTTTTATTCTCACCTTACTTATTCCAAAAATATATTTATATAATATGTGACTTAGTTGGCAACGTGGACTGAGATTGTAGGAAGAGCTCCCGTGTTCGATCCCCACTAAACAATTCTTCGGTAGGGGTGAGGAGCCTTAACTGTGACTAAACCCGAATAGGATTGCCCCTGGTATTAGGGGATACGTGTTATTTACACAAAAAAATTATCTTTCACCTCAACTCTCTATATTATAATTCTGATACTTAACCTTGAAGAGTGAGAAATTTACTCACCCTACTTTCTCTCACAATGATTTTTAGCATTCTCTCTTTGTAATTTCACACATTATTTGTGAGAGTAAAATTCTCCCTATCAATCCTTATATACTAATATTCTCTTTCTTTCATATTTAAATTTTTAAATGTTAATAAATATTAATACTAAATTTTAAAATTTATTAAAATTTAAAATTTTATCCTATTATTTTATATTTCAATCCTTTTTAATATGAATATTTGTGATTATACTTTATTTAATTATATCTTATAATCAAATCTATTATATCTAATCGAAGGAAATGTCCTCCATCCATGTTGCACCGTTCATCAAGACTCATTTTACTGTTTGTGAACTGTTCATCAAGACTCATTTTACTGTTTGTGAAGACTATTCATATTGATTTTTTTATTTTTATTTTTTTTCCATCTCTATATGGAGTCCAGGCTGGATATTGTTGGTTGTCAGTGAAATTTGAATTTCAAAAGCCAAAAATATAGATCTGAGAATATCTAATCTAAGACTTGCACCAAAAATTGGGCGTTGCTTTACACTATTCATCCAGACTCATTTGACTGTTTATCAAGACTATTCATATTGATTTTTTTAATTATTTTTTCCTACATTCTCGTGCTCCAGGCTGGATGAGCTGTTTAATGCTGGTGGCAAGGAAAACTATGGAATTTTAGTGTCCATTTCTGCCTATAAATAACATGGGTGTTATGCAAAAATTACTACGAGCCAAAATCATTCCATAGAAGAAAAGAGAGATGCCGAGAAAGTCATTCCAGAGAAGAAAAAAAGAGATGCGGGTAAAGGAAGAAGGATGCAAAAGGCATTCTTGAAAGAAAAATCAGGGAGCTGAGTAAAAAAACACATGTAGTGGAGTAGAGATCCTCTTCTTGATGACCACCAGAGCACCAATGTCCGTCCTCTCCACTCACTGTTAAACACTCTCTCGGCCATAATCCTCAGCACAACAACCATACAAAAATTTCAATAATCATCCAGCAAAGGGCCGGTGAGAATAGAGAAATCCAGTAAAGAAACAAAAAATTAGAAAAGAGGAGGGGAAGGAACTAAGTAAACATATACAGAGAGTACTCCATCTTCATCATTAACACATGGTTTTCACCGAGTTCATACATACAATCCCAATCAATAATACACAGTCTTTCACACAAATTACAGTCCCGATTTTTCAGTCCAAATGAATGAATAATACACAGTTCTTCACACAAATTACAGTACCAATATTCAGAAATGAAGAAGAAAATAAAATCATAGAAGGGAAAAGAAAGGGGAAAGCAACCTTCATCCCTCAAATCACCACCACATCTCCATCGTATAGATCTTACAACCACAAAAAAACAGCAAAAATCAGAGATTGTTGAAAACAAAGGATCACTATTCTCACCTCCGTGAGTCATGGTCTTTGCGGCAATCACCGCCTCCTCAGGCCGTAAGTGGCCGGCTTTACCATGGCCGCGGCCCTTCACCGTCGCGGTTGTGAAGACACTCATCGCTGCAAGGCCACCACCACCATTGCAGCATTGTCCTTCCCTTCCCTTTCCACATGAGCACCACCGTAGCCACCAATCCCCTACACCCATGAACCCAAAATGAGAGAAAAACACACACAGAGGAGAGAGCGAGAGAATGAGAGTCACCTCCGGTCACCCCACCGTTTTCGCGGCTGCCGCTGCACGGCCACCGTCACAGTCGCTGTCGTGCGCAGGCGCTGTTCCCTCAACTGCAAACGTGCATGATGCGGCTCACCCCGTCCGCGTTGCGCACACCACCGTGTATCCCACCAGCGACACCGTCGCGTAGTCTCGCGGTTGTGCGCCTCCACGATGGCCGCGCCGTTTCTCCATTCCTCCATGGCCCCCCTGCACGACTGCTTCACGCGCGCATCCATCCATTGTGCCGCCGAAGATCTCCATCCCAGCCGCGACCTTCACCTCGCGCTGGCCACTGTCACCGATGGAGGTTGCTGCCGCCTCTTCCCTATTTTCTCTCCAAACCTATCAGAGGATGAGTGACTATATTTCTTTTTTTTTGTCAGAGAGTGACTATCTTTCTGTCTTAGGGTTACCCCTTTTGCAGCTGTTGCATGGGCCTTGGGCCTTAGTGTTTTGTTTGGTTTAGCCATGTTAGGTTTTTTTTTTGTTTATGGGCCAGCAGACAAGCTGGCCCATTAATCTTTTTTTTTTTTACTCTTTTGTGAGGATGGACAAGTGCTGATCTGCTGAATAAAATATTTTTTAGATACTATTCTTTCACAATGTTATACTATACTCTAATTTTAACTCAACAAGTTATTAAAATAATGAAACATAGTTTTAATTTATTAATCATTTCATTATTGGATATAATAAAAAATATTAAGATAATTAAGATGATATTAAAAAAATAAAAGTAATCGGTTTTAATTTACAATGTGCATGTAAAAAATAATCTTTTTTATTGCAGCGAAGAATTTAAACTCAAAAAAGGAGCAAAGAAGTCTAGATAATTTTTTTTAATATTCATAAAAAAGAGTGAAACTCTTAAAAGAAATTTCATGTTGAAAAAATTATTTAAATAAAAATAAAGAATAAAAATTATAAATGAGTTGTTATTAGAATTATCTAGATAATTAATTTCAATTATACAATAATATTTATATTTGTTTGTTATTAATGTACATTTACTAATAATAAAATGTATTTATAGTTATCAATTAACTATGAATTTATGTATAGTTTATTAGATAAACTATTATGATAAAAATGTGAATTGTTATGTTGGATTACAATATATATATTTTTTTAAAATGTCAGTATAAATGAATTAAACTTAAAAAAATAAGTATTGTTTCATTATGATTAACAAATTTTAAAATTTAATTGCAAATTAAAATTCTCCTTTCCTATATGAAATTTCATGTTGGAAAAATTATTTAAATAAAAATAAAGAATAAGAATTATAAATGAGTTGTTATTAGAATTATCTAGATAATTAATTTCAATTATACAATAATATTCATATTTGTTTGCTGTTAACGTATATTTACTAATAATAAAGTTTATTTATAGTTATCAATTAACTATGAATTTATGTATAGTTTATTAGATAAACTATTATGATAAAAATGTGAATTGTTATGTTGGATCACAATATTTTTTTTAAATGTCAGTATAAATGAATTAAACTTAAAAAAATAAGTATTGTTTCCTTATTTATGATTAGCAAATTTTAAAATTTAATTGTAAATTAAAATTATTCTTTACTATATATTTTATATCATTTAATTTGTTCCCCGTGCATAGCACGGGTTCACACTAGTAATAATATAAATTAGATTTTAATATAAATTAGATTTTAATAGTAAAATATAATTTATTATTAAAATTTAAAATTGAATAATTATAAAAAATATTTTATTTTTTTTAAAATTTTTAAATAGATTATTTTTATTACACATTTAACTCTATATATATATATATATATATATATATATATATATAGCCGCATTAGGATTTAGGTATTGAACTATAGACCCTGGATATCGAACTTCCGCACAGACTCTGCCTCTGCAGTTACACTTCTCACAGCTCTACAGCCATGGCGGATGTGATGGTGATGAGAGAGATTGAGGACAAAGCCTCGCTTCTTGGAGTCGATCTTTCTACTCTTGATCTCGACGCCATTCGCCTCCCTCCAGGCGATGATTGTGGCATCGTCAGGTATATATCAGCCTTTTTTCATTTTTAGGGTTTTGGCCACTAAAATTCAAACCCTATGTAGTAATGTTCTGACTCTGTTTCGCCTTTTTACGGCGCAGTGACGACGAGGATATTTATCAAGAGGATAATCTTGAGTTCGACTCTGGATTCGCCAACATTATAGTGGTGGATAACCTCCCCGTTGTTCCACGAGAGAAGTTCGAGAAGCTCGAAGGAGTTGTTCGTAAAATTTATAGTCAGATTGGTGTTATCAAGGAGGATGGCCTCTGGATGCCCATTGATCCTGAAACCGAAAAGACGTTAGGTTATTGCTTCATTGAGTACAATACTCCTCAGGTATACATACGTCTTCTTTTCTTCTAGTTTCTGTTCAGATGTACCTGTGCATCAAATATATAGTGGATTGAAATTTGTTCTTCGATTTGATGTGGGTAAATTGGATGGTTATTTTAGGAAGCTGAGCTTGCTAAAGAGAAGACTCATGGATACAAATTGGACAGGGCACACATTTTTTCTGTGAGCATGTTCGATGACTTTGACAGGTTTATGAAAGTTCCAGACGAGTGGGCTCCTCCTGAAACTAAGCCATATGCAGCAGGGGTAATGTTTATAGATATACACTCACCCATGCTTATTTTCAACTTCATATAATTATCTTTATTATAGATAAGTAGGTCAAGATTGTGGTTTTCTTATTTCTTACTGTATACTGCAGCTATTGCCATGACCTACGCAGAATTTTGTTTCTGTCAACAATTGGGACCATTTGAATATTAGGGTTATTTGTGGCCTTTGTGTTAATTTTATATCCAAATTGAGTTTTTGAAATATATAGATACTGCCTTGTTTTTACTTGGTTCTGTTCATATTTTGCTGTCACATAAGAATCTATATTAAGCGTGTTTTGGAAGAGCTTTCCTGGAAACTTATTTAAGCTTATCTTATAACATAAGCTCTTGAGCAAATGTTGGTTTAACTTATCTCATAACATAAGCTCTTGAGCAAATGTTGGTTTAACTTATAACAATAGCTTGTGACCTACTTATAAGCCATTTTGGGCTTATTTTAATAAGCTTGCCAGACAAGCTTATGAATGAGCGCTTATAGATACCTAGGCTAGAAGCTCTTTTGAGCTCATTTCAAAATCAATAAGCTTCTCAGATAAGTTTATGAATTAACAATTATGTGATAAGTGCTTAATTGAGTTGTTTACTCATGGACCACTATCCTATATGAAATTCTGAATATTATTTCATTACTTGTTGGATAGCTTGAGGTTTGAGCAATTTGTGCTTGTATTTGGCAATGATTTGTGATTTAATAGCCTTTTCTATAGGGCCTTGTAACTTTTTCATATTCCTGATATTCTTTGGTCTTTATATCTCTTTCAGGAAAATCTTCAGCATTGGCTCACTGATGCGAAGGCCCGAGACCAGCTTGTGATTCGTGCTGGTTCAGATACTGAGGTTTTGTGGAATGACGCAAGGCATTTAAAGCCTGACCCTGTTTATAAGCGTACAGTGAGTAGACAATATATTTCATTATCTTGTATTATTTAATATTTACCAGTGGCCTTCCATTTTCAATCTATTTGTTCTGTGATGGAGTGTTTGTAAATTTCTGGATTGCAGTTTTGGACTGAGAGTTTTGTGCAATGGTCCCCTCTTGGCACATACTTGGCAACTGTTCACAGGCAGGGGGCAGCAGTCTGGGGAGGTGCTACAACCTTTAATCGTCTCATGCGATATGCTCATCCTCAGGTTTTCTTTGTGTTTCATTTTGTATTGTTGTTTGGCACTTTGAGTAATTGACTTTGATTTTCTCTTTTTTTAGTCCAAATCTTATTATTTATATTAATATAAATCATAGGTCAAACTTATTGATTTTTCACCTGGTGAGAAGTATTTGGTAACTTACAGCAGCCATGAACCAAGCAATCCTCGAGATGCTAATGTGAGTGCTTTCTTCTGTGTTTATCATCTTATTTTGAGTTTTTTGTTCCTAGACACTGTTCCTAACATGAACATCCTTCTTGTAGAGGGTTGTGATAAATATATTTGATGTGAGGACTGGTAAAGTGATGAGGGACTTTAAAGGAAGTGCTGATGATTTTGCAATTGGAGGTGCTGGGGGTGTCACCGGAGCGTCATGGCCTGTTTTCAAGTACAAATAACTTTTTCCTTTACTTTTATATCTAGCTTAAATATTTTAGCATCTGTTATGCGCCTAATGCAATAATGCATGTGTTATTATTTTTGCAGATGGAGTGGTGGAAGGGAAGATAAGTACTTTGCAAGGATGGGAAAAAATATACTCTCTGTATATGAGACAGAGACTTTTTCTCTCGTTGACAAAAAGTCCTTAAAGGTTGAAAATATAATGGATTTCAGCTGGTCTCCAACTGATCCAATCATTGCACTCTTTGTTCCTGAGATGGGAGGTGGTAACCAGCCTGCTAGGGTTAGTCTTTGTTTTTCTTGCCTTCTATGGTCATGGAGTATGGACTGAAGTTTTGTTTTAATTGGTAGTTATAATTAATGGCTGTATACTCTTTATCAAGTTTTTAGATTTATGTTCTTTTCTGTATTTATAGGTAAGTCTGATTCAAATCCCCAGCAAAGAGGAACTCAGACAGAAGAACCTTTTTAGTGTCAGTGGCTGCAAGATGTACTGGCAAAGCAATGGGGATTACCTTGCTGTTAATGTAGACCGATATACCAAAACTAAAAAAAGCACATACACAGGCTTTGAGCTTTTCCGTATAAAAGAACGTGACATACCCATTGAAGTTCTGGAGCTTGAGAATAAGAATGATAAGATCATTGCATTTGCTTGGGAGCCAAAAGGCCATAGGTTTGCTGTTATTCATGGTGATAACCCGAAGCCTGATGTTAGCATTTACTCTATGCGGACTGCTCAGAACACTGGTCGGGTTTCAAAGCTCACTACTCTGAAGGGCAAGCAGGCAAATGCTTTGTTTTGGTCACCTGCAGGTCGCTTTATTGTACTAGCAGGGTTGAAAGGCTTCAATGGACAGTTGGAATTTTACAATGTTGATGAACTTGAAACCATGGCTACTGCTGAACATTTTATGGCAACAGATATTGAATGGGACCCAACTGGAAGGTAAATGGAAAAAACAGAAAATGAAACTAAACCATTTTATGGCTGCTGCTGAACATTTTTGTAATTAGAACTAAAAAACAGGAAATCAAAACAGAAAATGTTTTCTCAAAGTAAATGAACCTTTTGTCTGTCGAAATAAGTAATGATATTGCTAATGAAGGCAGAAGTTCCTGGGTTCATCTTTAGTAAAATCAGTCTGAAGTTGCATTTACCATAGTTATTTGGTTTTATTTTTTTACTGAAAAAGATACTTAGTCTTGGTTTATCAGTTATTGCCAAGTTTACATTGGTTATCCTTTTTATACTGCAGGTATGTTGCAACTGCTGTGACTTCAGTTCATGAGATGGAAAATGGTTTCAATATTTGGTCGTTTAATGGCAAGCATCTGTATCGGATATTGAAGGATCACTTCTTTCAGGTAATTACATTATCCATTGTACTTGATGCTTTGTTGGCCATAATGTGTGCATTACAATGGTGCTAAGAGTTATTTGTGAATGTACAATGTTTATATCGTAATAGGTTTGGACATGGTAATGCTCTATTGTTAAATCTATGTTTTGGTGGCATAAATTCTAGTAATAGCAGAATTATCACATCATTGAAGCTGTGGTCATAGTCCTTATTGCCAATGTTTTGGCGCTGAAAGCTTTTTTAGTAATTCTATACCTAGTCCTTTTAGTGAGTATTAATCAATCACACTTTCTGTTACCCTTTTTTTCCTCAATATAGTTCTTATGGAGACCAAGGCCACCATCTTTCTTGACTCCCGAGAAAGAGGAAGAGATTGCAAAGAACTTGAAGAAGTATAGTAAGAAATACGAGGCAGAGGATCAAGATGTTTCATTGCTGCTGAGTGAGCAGGAGCGTGAGAAGCGTAGGATGTTGAAAGAAGACTGGGACAAGTGGGTCAATGAGTGGAAGCGGATGCATGAAGAAGAGAAATTATATAGGCAAAAGCTTCGGGATGGAGAGGCTAGTGACGAAGAGGAGGAATATGAGGCAAAAGACATTGAGGTCGAGGAGGTCATCAATGTAACTGAAGAGGTCCTTCACTTTGAGTATGGTCAAGAGTGAAGTGCATAACTGGACTAGAGTTAGTGGAATTGAAATGTTTTATTTACTTCATCACATGTAGTGACTGTAGTTGGGAGCACTTTGAGTTCATCTTTGTAAATCCAATTTTGTAGTTTTTTATTTTTTATTTTTTTTTGTGGAAGGAATTCATTTTTATTTCCTCTAAAATTTAATATTAAAGACAATTTTGCCCCCCTTTCATACAGAAGCCTGTTCACTCGTATAGTTATATCCCCATCCGTCTTCACACTGACAAAATGCATGAAGAAAATTAATAGCTTAGATTATGATGTTGCTTGTAGTATTATGCACAAAGGAAAGGAGTTTAAATGTGAGACTCTGCGTTGGTCACATTTAGTAGTTGTGTGTATGAAGGATTTTTTTTGAAGTATTATCAATGACTAAATGAAATCCATGTCCTTGAAATATAAGGACATGCTAATGAGTGTTGTAAGTGAGGGCACTAATTAAGAATTCAAAAACATAAGATTTTTATTAAAAATTACGGTATTGATTGCATTTGTAACATTAAATATCACACACGTTTTAATAAAACTTCTTTTTTATTTTGAGTTCCTTAATAAGTTCTCTTAGAATAATCGTTACCATTTTCTAAAATATAATTATCACAGTTTCTGTTATTTTTTTAACTCAGCCTTTATATTATTAAAAAAATATTAAAAAAAATGAAAAGTACAAAACTACAAAGATTGACGTTTTAGTCAGATTTAAACATAAATGAGTAAATATTTATGAATTATTATTTAAGACAAACACATTAGGAACAAATTTTGATTAGGTGAAAAATATAGGAATTAAAATTGTCTAAATAAAAAGAGAAATGGATAATATAATTATAATATCTTTGAATAATTTAGTATAAGCTAAAAAAAAGCCCCTCTACCTATAAATATGTAATGACTTTGAGGATAAAAAAAGAGTTAATAATAATAATAAAAATGCCTAATAATTTTGGGAAGGGGGAGGTGGGGTTGTGTGCCCCACTTGGTGTTTGACTTCGTGTGAGTTTGGTTTACTCCAAAACCACGTTTTAAATGTAGATCTAGTGTAAACCAAACACACCATATGGACCGTTCTTTTTAAAGTGGTACATGTTCATTATTTTGATTTAGATTTAATTTGTCCAAAAAAATAATTTAACCCTTATTTTGATCTCTCAAATATTTGAAGCCGATTATCTTAGTTTTTAAAAGAAAAAAATTAATTTTTTCATTCTTGCAAAATAAAATTATTTAATTTAATTTTTAAAAAATTAAAAAAATTAATCAATCGACTATTTAATCTTCTAGAAATGAAAATAAATTTAATTTCGATATTTTAGGATTAAAATAATTGAACTCAAATCTTTCAAGGATTTACCATTTAGATCTATGTCTTATCTCTCCAATGCTTTATACCAACGGATTTGGTGTTGGCGGGTAAATATCCTCTCGAGTGACTGGATTTCTCCCGTAGGAGAGAAATAGATACATACATTGTGGGGAGTGTATGTATCTATTTCTCTCCTACGGGACAGTCACTCAAGTGAGATCATTCTAGTGTTGGCTTGGACCCCCAAAGGGTGAAAACATTTCTTTGGAAGGTAGGGAGGCTTGCTTGCTTACGGATTGGGAAGGGAAAAAGAAAGATATGTGATGTGCCTCCATGATATTTGCCAGATTAATTGAGGTGTGGCCACTGGAACATCATTTTTGGAGTTTCCATGTGGCTTATATGGTAGGCTTATATTATATCATATAAATAGATTATATTCATATGCCTTGAAATTGTGAAATAGTCAGATGTATTTAAATACTAAACAGTTTGTGTGTTTTGATTAAATTTCATATGATAAGAAAAGTTAACTTATGACATAAATAAGATAGTTATAAATTAGAAGAGAAAATTATAATAAAATGATAGGCCTTAATTTTTAGGATTTTTTTTTTACTTTTAGTACTATTGACAAATTAATATATTTTTTTCTGAATTTTTATGAGGAGATTAATAATATTTTTTGCGCCCTGCCTTACTATCGGATGAACCCTGTTTGTGGTCATCTAGGATCCTTGCTTTCATGGCCACTTGTGTTGTGTCCCCCGTGCCTCTCGCTTGATATTTTCTTCGTTAGAGATGATAATGTCTACATTTTTGGTCAGAATGATATTTTCTTTTTAGAGATGATAATGTCAACCATTTTTTTTTTGTCAGAATGATAATGTCTACATTTTTTTTGGACGAAAAATGATAATGTCTACATGTCCCGCATGATTGTGCAAGTTTCCTGCTGGGCTTAAGCTCAGGGCAGGGCTGAAGGTAATATAATCAGATAGTCAAGTAATAGGTAGTGTTTGGTAGACACTTTAAAACGAGACATATGAGTTCTGTTCCTATTTGATGAAATTAAAAGGAGAACAGAACGGGACATATAATTAAAATAGTGGAACACTTTTGTTCCCTTAAAAAAGTTGAAACCAGACAAGACATTTTATTAAACATTTTTTAACGACAAAATTACTACTCCTTATCTTTATAACTCTTTCACTGCACACCCAACTAAAAAACAAAACCCTTGCCGCAATTCTTTTTCGCCTTGCACTGTTCACTGCTCATTTTTTTTTTTCTCTTTTCCTTTGCTATTTGCATCATTTGAATTACTGATTATTTGAATTACTGTCCTCTGCTAATAATAGAGCATGCTAGATCCATTCAAATTAACGTAGGTATATATATAGACACACACACGTTGAACGTTACTTAATTTAATCTCAACCAATTAATTTAATTCAATTTAATTTGAGGGTTATATTTTAACCCTCTCATCTCTCACAATAAAACACTCCTCTCACTTGATATGCTCCCTCTATATATATATATATATATATATCAATGTTTAATATTATTTTTTTATTTAAAACTTTTTATATAGTAATAAAAATATATTTAAGTTAATTATATTTTATCAAATATTTCATATTTACGTATTTAGAAAATAATTATAAAATATTTTATAAAATATAAATTAATAACTCTTAAGAATATTATATCATAATAGTCATCAAATAGCAAATGTGAAAAATGTTCTATTATGTTCTGTTTAGTTTTTTATACTCAACCAAACATTAAACAAGATAGGGATATATATGTAATTAAACATGGTGTTCCGTTCTGTTCATCAAGCACCAAACGCAGAATAGAACACATGGTTCCGTTCTGTTCTGTTGTTACCAAACACAGTTATAAATACATTATTGTTCTGTTCCATTCTATCCCGTTCCACTACCAAATGCTACCGTAGAGTCTTTTCGAACAAAAGAAAAGTAGTATCTTTGACAAAAAAAAAAGTAGGAAGTCAAATTTCAAAGAGAAAATTTAATAGGGTTCTCTTATTTATATAAAAAAAATAAGAATAAAAGGGAAAAGAGTTGTGTGATAATCATGCCATTTCATTGGTAAATAGCTTCATGAATATCAATCATCATGAATAACAATATTATTTATACTATAATAAATAATAAATAATATAATAAATGTGTTCACTCAATTACTCACATGTCCTTTCCCTTCAAATGACATTTTTATAGTTTTTCTATAAATTAAAGGACTTTTTAAATTATAGAGTTGAAAATATAAAAATATCACCATGTTTGTCCTTTCACTATCTATAGATAGCTAGACTGAATTATTTTGTAACATTTTCAAATTTTTATAAACTTATTTAATGATGATATATAATGTTTTAGAATTTAATTGGTGACATTTTCATAATTGAAACACTTATTTAGTGACTATAATATTTTAGAGACATAACTAACTAGTGACGCATGTATATTTAAGTGAATAAGTTGAGGGTTTACTGTGAATGATTTTATCTTTTATTTAATTAATTAACACAAAACTAACTATACTAAGAATAACTCGGAATCCTTTGTAATTTTTTAACATTATTTATATTAATATAGCTAAAAAATGATTTGTTATTCAATTTCATGCATGGTCGAAAAACCTTTTTATTTAGGGTAATAATAGTATAATCAATATATACTAATTAAAATCACTTGTCCCCTTCTTTGTCACTTCGATAGAAACATAATTTCAACAAAAAAAATATCCTTTCTCTCTTTAAAACTAAGTTATCTTTCTTAATTATTATATTTTTATTAGAAATACAAATAATAAAACTGGTAATTTACATTCGTCATGCACGATTCAATTCACTTGTGGTCTTGCTCATTGTGGTCACTCACAACTTCTATATATGTCTATGACATGAGCTGGTTAAAGAAGAATCCAAGCCATAGATTAGTCGTTATAGCCTATTGAGATATGTGATTTGTCTCCCCTAGGGGTCGTGAAAGAAATTATCGATCATTAATTTTTTTTTTGATTTTTTGTTGTGGCTTTTACTAATTAATTATTTGGTTTATAGTTGGGTAAAATTGATTTCAATTGATTTCAAAGTTGCTTCCCGTGGAGGATACATGTGGTTCATTAAAAAAATCATTTTATTGAAGTGGGAATAAAAAAACTAAAAAAAAACATAGGTGAGAAAACGTGACATGTGTAATGGGTGAACAAATTTAATAGAGTAAATACATAAATAGAATAGATAAAAGGAGACAATAAGTGAAAATATTAATTAATAAAAAAGAGAAATAAATAATGTATTGGAAAAAACACATTAAACTTAATTTAAATAAACACATTTATAATGTTTCTTAATGTGTGTTTTTATGTAATGAAACGGATAATTGGAAATGGATAATGAGAGTAATTGTTTTAATATAATAACAATAAATAAGAAAATTAAAGTGTTATTAAAAAAAGAAAAAAAAATTGTCCGAGCAAAATTACTTTCCATAGAAGATACACGTGGTTCATTAAAAAACTCATTTTTATAGCGGATTAATAGGAATGAATAATGAGAGAAAAATATTTTAATATAGTAATAGTAAAAAACTGAAATTGTGATAAGAAACAGAAAGAAGAAAATGAAAAGGGCAAAAGCAAGACTACCTCTCGTAA
The DNA here is from genome assembly GCA_026901365.1 of Sesbania bispinosa. NCBI lineage: Eukaryota > Viridiplantae > Streptophyta > Magnoliopsida > Fabales > Fabaceae > Sesbania > Sesbania bispinosa. The sequence goes on from QLOH01000875.1 coordinate 270,691, forward strand.
AGGGTAAATGTGGTTAACAAAAAAACACTTTATTGAAGTGAGAATAAAAAAACTTAGAAAAGAAAAGAGTAAATTTAAAAATATGACACAAGTATTACGGGAACAATTTTAATATAGATAAATAGAATAGATAAGAGAGATAATAAATAAAAATATTAATGAATAAAATAGAGAGATAAATAATATATTGGAAAAACACATTAAATTTGAAGTAAATCAACACATTTATAATATTTCTTAATGTGTGTTTTTATGTAATGAAATAGATAAACATGAATGTATAATGAGAGAAATTGTTTTAATATAATAATAATAATAAAAGAAAATTAAAGTGTGATTAAAAAATAAGTTCAAAGAAATAGCTGGAGCAAGACTGCTTCCCGTGGAGGATACTCGTGGTTCGTAAAAGAACCACTTTACTGAAATAAGAATAAATAGGAAGGAATAATGAGAGAAATAGTAATAATAATAATAATAATAATAATAATAATAATAATAATAATAATAATAATAATAATAATAAAAGCGTGATAAAAAAGAAAAAAATGAAAATGGTAGGAGCAGAACTGCCTCCTATAAAGGATACATGTAGTTCAAAAAAATCTAAAATTTTAATTTTGATATAATTGAGAATTTTATTTAAACTTTTATATATATATATATATATTGTATTTTAACAAACTATTTAGATTTGTGATGTGCAAAGAAACATAAGTGTTAGAACATAAAAGATAATAAAAATATTTTGAGAGAAGAGAGGAGAATAGAAAAGAAAAGGATACAAAATTTGAATTGGTCGGAGTTGAAAGAGCGGGAAAAAAAAGATTGAAAAGACTTTTTGATAGAAAAAAAGGAAAGTCCCAATAAATAGTAGCTAAACAATTACCCTATGTAATATTACTAGTGTGGAGCCCGTGCGTACGCACGGGACACATATATTATTTGAGATATAAAGTTCTGTAAAAGCCCATGTTAATTAGATGAGTGATCTTATACCTGGATAATCGTGTAAGATGGTGAAGAATCTAGTCGGTTTATGTCACCTATTTAATGTATGATATGTCCATAGTTGATAGGAGTTGCAGGAGCATGTTCACCATTGATAATGGAGATAGGATGAAATGCTAGGTAGGCACAAAAATGCGTTCATGTTAATCCAATCAATTTTGATAACAACGGAATGAATGACCATAGTCACTTAGGGTTTAGGGTTTCACGGTGTATAGAAAGCTACAACACCCATCTAACCATGGATAGATATTACAGATTTAATAGATATACACAAATAGTGAAACTTTTTTAATATATATACACGGTGAGTCTACAGAAATTTTAAACAGATATTCAATAATATGTTGTAACATCCTAAATTTTATTAGGATAAATATTAATTAAATTAAATAAATTAATTAAGAAAATAATTAATTTAATGGGAAATAATTAATAGGAGTGTTATTATTATTAGTGTTGTTTCGTAAAGATAATTTTAATTGAAAACAGAATAATGGGGGGTGAGAGTGGGCCCAAGCCCAATTAATTATTTCTGTAAGGAGGGGTTAACAGAGTACCCTAATCCTTATTCGTATCATTCGTCAGTAAGCGAAATGCTAAGGAGGGGAGAAACGAAGTCTCAAGAGAGAGCTGCTGTGGAGTGAACGCCAAGAATCCAAGAAAGGACTTCTTTGCTGTTATCAAGCTTCGCTTAAAGTACGGTGGGGGAGAGGGTATTGTCTGTATATGAATGTAGGGGATGTTTGGGTAGTAATCTAAGATGTATAATTCGAATTTATGAATGAATAACTGTGAATGATGATATAATATGGTGATTGATGATTTATAGTTTGTGTATTGACGAATTATTGAATGAGAGTAAAGATGATATTGAAGATAATTGTAAAAGGGGTGATTAGGGATTGAGAAATTGGGGTTTTGATGAATTAATGGTATAATCTGTAATAAATTGATGATTTATTGAGTATTTGATGTTATTAATGAGTATGAATGATGTTTAGACGAAAAGGACTGATTAGGGATTGATTGGATGGGTTTAGAGAGGTGAGAAATCGTGAAATCTGCGATCTGCGTCGCGGGTAATCGATTACCAGATGTGGTAATCGATTACCAGAGTGTTCTGGGCAACCCAGAAGCACTGTTAATCGATTACGGGGGTGCTGTAATCGATTACCAGAGAGTTTGTTTGCGGGTAATCGATTACAGGGGTGCTGTAATCGATTACCATAGAGCTTGCTTGCAGGTAATCGATTACAAGGTGGTTGTAATCGATTACCAGAGACCTTGTTTGCGGGTAATCGATTACTAGAGGTTGGTAATCGATTACCAGAGTGGATTTTGAGATCCTAACTGTTTGATGATGATTGATGTTGTTTGAATGTACTTTATAATGAGTATGGTGTTGATGATTAATGATGTTTGATGAGGATTGCGATGCTTATGATGATGTATTGTGATGATAATTGATGATGAGTGTGATGATGTATTATGATGATAATTGATGATGAGTGTGATGATGTATTATGATGATAATTGATGATGAGTGTGGTGATGATAATGATGTCGGTGTATATCACCTTATGATGATGATGTTTAAAGATAAGCATATTGATGTATGATGATGATAATAAGTGTATATCACTTTATTATGATGATGTTTACCATGTTCCTAGATTAGGAGTATTTTTTTGAACTTCTGGATGCCTTGTATGGCAGGAGATTATTAATTATTTTATTTCCTATGGAGATTTCCGCTGCTTTTTATTGGAATTATATTTGGAAGTTTAATTTCTTTAATAAAGTCGTTTTCGAACTATGAGTTATTATAAGAGTGATTGTGAACCTTTTACCTAACGTGGGACTTTACATTTTCTAAACCCCAATTTCTTAAATATATAAGTGTATGGGGTAGAAGGGTGTCCCCATCTTGTTCTACCACTCCTATTACATGCTTCAAGTGTGGAAAGGAGGGTCACCGAGCAAACCAATGCGGAGACAGAGAGATCACCTGCTATACCTGTCAGGAGAAGGGACACATCGCTCATGATTGTCCTCAAAAGACGCAAGGAACGGTAGCGGCAAGCGGGAATGCCAATGGGAGCGCCCGTAAACCTAAGGCTACAGGAAGGGTCTTTGCCTTGAGTGGTACTGAAGCTGCTCAATTCGAGGACTTTATCCAAGGTATGGGTTTCATTGCTGGTAATCCTTTAGTGATTTTATTTGACTCCGGTGCGACTCATTCTTTCATATCACATGCTTGCGTGTCTAAACTTAAATTGCTTGTTTCTTCCTTGCCTTTTGAATTAAGTTTGGAAACGCCAGCTAGTGGGTCAGTTTCTACTTCTGATGCTTGCTTAAACTGTTCTATATCTGTTAATGATAGAAACTTCCTAGTTGATTTGATTTGTTTGCCTCTAAGTCAACTAGATGTCATCCTTGGTATGGACTGGTTATCGTCCAACCATGTCCTTCTAAACTGTGCTGATAAGTCTGTTGTTTTTGGTCACCCTGTCGAGTGTAAGAGTAAGGATTTTATGACTGCTAATCAGGTAAAGGCGTCTCTAAGGGAAGATGCCCAGGTTTAAATGCTTTTAGCTTCTTTGAAATCTTATAGTAGCGTTGTGGTGAGTGAGATACCTGTAGTATGTGAGTACCTTGAAGTATTTGCTGATAATGTGTCTAGTTTACCACCTGAGAGAGAGATAGAGTTTGCTATAGACTTAGTGCCAGGTACAGGACCGATTTCAGCTACACCTTATAGGATGTCACCCATAGAGCTAGCAGAACTTAAGAAGCAACTAGAAGATCTATTAGAGAAACAGTTCATTAGGCCTAGTGTGTCACCCTGGGGAGCGCCTGTATTGTTTGTTAAGAAGAAGGATGGTAGCATGAGGTTGTGTACTGATTACCGCCAGTTAAATAAGGTAACCATTAAGAATAGGTATCCTTTGCCTAGGATAGATGACTTGATGGATCAGTTAGTGGGGGCATGTGAGTTTAGCAAGATAGATCTTAGATCAAGCTATCATCAGATTAGAGTTAAGGAGGAGGATATACCTAAGACCGCTTTTAGGACTAAGTATGGACATTATGAGTATCTGGTAATGCCTTTCGGTATGACGAATGCTCCTGCCATTTTTATGGATTATATGAACAGGATTTTTCACCCTTATTGGATAAATTCGTAATTGTCTTTATAGATGATATACTAATTTATTCCAAAACTAAGGAGGAGCATGAGGAACATCTAAAGGTAGTGCTTCAGGTTCTTAAGGATAAACAGTTGTATGCTAAGATGTCCAAGTGTGAGTTCTGGTTAGAGCAAGTGAGTTTCTTGGGTCATGTAATTTCTAAGGGAGGTATAGGTGTAGATCCTTCTAAGGTAGAAGCCGTGCTGAAGTGGGAGTCCCCTAAGTCAGTGAGTGAGATTAGAAGTTTCCTTGGGTTGGCGGGGGTACTATAGGAGATTCATAGAAGGGTTTTCTAAGTTAGCTTTGCCTTTGACCGAGTTGACTAGGAAGGGAGTTGCCTATGTATGGAATAGTAAGTGCGAGACTAGCTTCCAAACCCTTAAGGAGAAGTTGACTAGTGTACCAGTGTTAGTGTTGCCTGACCTTAGTAAACCTTTCGTAGTATACTGTGATGCTTCTAAGATGGGTTTAGGTGGGGTGTTGATGCAAAAGGGTAAAGTAGTAGCTTATGCTTCTAGGAAATTGAAAATCCATGAGAGAAACTACCCTACCCATGACCTAGAGTTAGCAGCCGTAGTGTTTGTGTTGAAGATCTGGAGACATTACCTGTATGGTTCCCGATTTGAGGTTTTTAGTGACCATAAGAGCCTTAGGTATCTGTTTGACCAAAAAGAGCTGAACATGAGACAGAGGAGGTGGTTAGAGTTTCTTAAGGATTATGATTTTGAGTTAAGTTACCATCCCGGTAAGGCCAATGTAGTGGCTGATGCCTTGAATAGGAAGTCTATCCATGTTAGTTCCCTAATGATTAGAGAGATGGATCTTTTAACCCAGTTTAGAGATTTAAGTTTGGCTTGTGAAGTAACATCTTCCAGTGTGAAGTTAGGGATGACTAGGGTAAGCAATGATTTGCAGAAGGATATTAGTAAGGCCCAGTTAGAGGATCCATTTTTGGTTAGCAGGCGAGAGGCTATAGAAGGATGTAGTGGTGGGGAGTTTGTAATTGGTACCGATGGGGTAGTGAGATTTGGAGATCGAGTGTGTGTGCCTAGTGAACCTAGCATTAAGAGATTAGTATTAGAAGAAGGGCATAGAAGTAAGCTTAGTTTCCACCCAGGATCCACTAAGATGTATCAGGATTTGAAGAAAGTATTTTGGTGGCCTAGGATGAAGAGGGACATAGAGGAGTTCGTGAGTGCTTGTTTAGTGTGCCAGAAGGCTAAGGTAGAGCATAAAAAACCTTCAGGACTGCTACAACCCTTGAGTATACCTGAGTGGAAGTGGGATAGTATCTCTATGGATTTCGTAGTTGCCTTGCCTAAGACTGTGAAGGGACATGACTCAATTTGGGTTATTGTCGATAGGTTAACTAAGAGTGCCCATTTCCTTCCCATCAACATTAAGTATTCTTTAGAGAAGTTGGCTCAGTTGTACATCAGTGAGATTGTGAGGTTGCATGGCATACCATCTAGTGTAGTCTCATATAAAGATCCCAGGTTTACCTCTAGATTTTGGGAGAGTTTACAGCGGGCCTTGAGGACTCAGCTTAGGCTTAGCTCTGCTTACCCCCATCAGACTGATGGTCAGACTGAGAGAACCATGCAATCCTTAGAGGATTTGCTTAGAGCATGTGTGTTAGACCAAGGGGGTAGTTGGAATAGCTTTTTACCTTTGATAGAGTTCACCTATAACAATAGCTTTCACTCTAGCATAGGTATGGCGCCTTATGAAGCATTGTATGGTAGGAGGTGTAGAACCCCTTTGTGTTGGTGTGAGCCGGGTGAGAGTCTTGCATTAGGACCTGAGATAGTGCAGCAGACCACTGATAAGGTTAGGATAATCCCGGAGAGGATGAGGACAGCCCAGAGTAGGCAGAAGAGCTATGCTGATAAGAGAAGAAAGGAGTTAGAGTTCAAAGAAGGGGACCATGTATTCCTGAAAGTCACTCCGTGGACTGCGGTTGGTAGGGCATTAAAGTCTAGAAAGCTTACACCTCGATTCATTGGTCCTTACCAAATCCTTAAAAGAGTCGGCAATGTTGCCTACCAAATCGCTTTGCCTCCACACTTGTCTAATCTTCATAACGTTTTCCACGATTCTCAACTCCGGAAATACGTTCACGATCCTTCGCATGTGATTGAGTCGGATCATCTTGAGGTCAAGGAAAACCTAACAGTGGAAACCATGCCGGTGAGAGTTGAGGATCGGAGGGTGAAACAACTTCGAGGTAAAGAGATTCCTTTAGTTAAGGTGATCTGGGGAGGACCTACACCCGAGAGTGCCACTTGGGAACTCGAAGAGAAGATGAATGAGTCTTATCCAGAATTATTCGCTTAAGGTAAAATTCGAGGACGAATTTTCTTTTTAGGAGGGGAGAGTTGTAACATCCTAAATTTTATTAGTATAAATATTAATTAAAATAAATAGATTAATTAAGAAAATAATTAATTTAATGGGAAATAATTAATAGGAGTGTTATTATTATTAGTGTTGTTTCGTAAAGATAATTTTAATTGAAAACAGAATAATGGGGGGGTGAGAGTGGGCCCAAGCCCAATTAGTTATTTCTGTAAGGAGGGGTTAACAAAGTACCCTAATCCTTATTCGTATCATTCGTCAGTAAGCGAAACGCTAAGGAGGGAAGAAACGGAGTCTCAAGAGAGAGCTGCTGTGGAGTGAACGCCAAGAATCCAAGAAAGGACTTCCTTGCTGTTATCAAGCTTCGCTTAAAGTACGGTGGGGGAGAGGGTATTGCCTGTATATGCATGTAGGGGATGTTTGGGTAGTAATCTAAGATGTATAATTCGAATTTATGAATGAATAACTATGAATGATGATATAATATGGTGATTGATGATTTATAGTTTGTGTATTGACAAATTATTGAATGAGAGTAAAGATGATATTGAAGATAATTGAAAAAGGGGGTGATTAGGGATTGAGAAATTGGGGTTTTGATGAATTGATGGTATAATCTGTAATAGATTGATGATTTATTGAGTATTTGATGTTATTAATGAGTATGAATGATGTTTAGACGAAAAAGACTGATTAGGGATTGATTGGATGGGTTTAGAGAGGTGAGAAATCGTGAAATCTGCGATCTGCGTCGCGGGTAATCGATTACCAGATGTGGTAATCGATTACCAGAGTGTTCTGGGCAACCCAGAAACACTGTTTGCTTGCGGGTAATCGATTACGGGGGTGCTATAATCGATTACCAGAGAGTTTGTTTGCGGGTAATAGATTACAGGGGTGCTGTAATCGATTACCAGAGAGCTTGCTTGCAGGTAATCGATTACAAGGTGGTTGTAATCGATTACCAGAGACCTTGTTTGCGGATAATCGATTACTAGAGGTTGGTAATCGATTACCAGAGTGGATTTTGAGATCCTAATTGTTTGATGATGATTGATGTTGTTTGAAAGTACTTTATAATGAGTATAGTGTTGATGATTAATGATGTTTGATGAGGATTGTGATGCTTATGATGATGTATTGTGATGATAATTGATAATGAGTGTGATGATGTATTATGATGATAATTGATGATGAGTGGGATGATGATAATCGTGTCGGTGTATATCACCTTATGATGATGATGTTTAATGATGAGCATATTGATGTGTGATGATGATGATGATAAGTGTATATCACTTTATTATGATGATGTTTAATGATGAGTATATTGATGTATGATGATGATGATAAGTGTATATCACTTTATAATGATGATGTTTGATGATGAGCATGTTAATCCATGATAATGATGATTTATGATGATGGTGTATATCACCTTTTGACGATGATGTTATCTAAGTTGTGCGGGCCCATAGAGGGGGTACAACTTATGAGAGATGCCTTGAGCATATGTGATGAGACCTGAATTGTGTGGGCCCATAGAGGGGGTACAATTCAGGAGGTGAACTGAGTTGTGCGGGCCCATAGAGGGGTACAACTCAGGGGATCAAGATGGGGTGTTCGATGCACGGGCCCATAGAGGGGGTACAACCTAGGGTCGAATGTCGTTGTGCGGGCCCATAGAGGGGTTACAACTTATCGAATAATGTGTGGTAACACCGGTAGACCATCTTGGTACTAACTAGAGTGATTGACGAGGTGCACCCATTGTGTGGAGTTCTAAGTCATGATCTTTGGGTAGACGATGAGAGGAGTATTGATGTGTGATAATGAAATGGTGTTATTAAATGATGTTATGAATATTGATGATGATGAGTATTATGTGTGAGAATAGAATATATGATTATTTGGGTGAATGATGGTATGAGAACTATATGATGATATATGAATGAGATTATGATGATGATGAGCTTGATGAATGTATAAAGGATATGTTTATGTGTTGTGAATAGGAATAACGGTATGACATGTATATGTTGATATAGATGATTGAATATATGTTGAGTTTTAGATGAATGTTATTCATTGGTGATTTAATGTATTGATGGCATGATATAATGATGTTGTGGGTGAGGACGGGTATTCTCTATGTGTATGTATAGGTAGTATTCATTTTCCTCACCGTATTCTGTGGATATATTTTACAGGTGTTGAGGGGGACACGACTGGTGTCGATTATGAATAAAAGGGTATGCTCTGGTAGATGTGACAACGGGGTGTGCTTGGGGTTTTTACCATGTTCCTAGATTAGGAGTATTTTTATGAACTTCTGGATGCCTTGTATGGCAGGAGATTATTAATTATTTTATTTCCTATGGAGATTTCCGCTGCTTTTTATTGGAATTATATTTGGAAGTTTAATTTCTTTAATAAAGTCGTTTTCGAACTATGAGTTATTGTGAACCTTTTTACCTACCGTGGGACTTTACATTTTCTAAACCGCAATTTCTTAAATATATAAGAGTATGGGGTAGAAGGGTGTCACATATGTTGCCACATCATTTATTGATTTTATTTTTTTGTGTAAACCATAAGTATCCCATATTACCAGGACTAATCCTATTTGGGGCTTAGTCACAGTTAAGGCTCCTCACCCCTCTCGAAGAATGTGTTTAGTGGGGATTGAACCCGGGAGCTCTTCCCACAATCTCAGCCTGCGTTGCCAACTGAGCCACAACTCTTTGGTACATCATTTATTGATTTTAATAACACATGAGGTGTTATTTTCATTAAATAATATGGAGACACACCATTAGATGTCCGTTTTAAACTTTTTCACCCTAACAGTGTATATCAATTAAATCCAAAAAAATTAACACTGAGTAATGTAAATATATTAAGGCATGTCAATGGAGCGGGGCGGGTAGTACACTACCCGCACCCGTGCCTGCCAATATTATCGGGTACCCATGCGGGTAGCGGGTATCCACGGGTACCCATTAATATTTAAAAAATCAAAATTTATAGAAAGAAAGTGAAAAAATATCGTATAATATATCATAATATCATAGTATTATATTAATATTTTATAATATAAATTAACATTATATAATACCATTACGTATTAATATATTAAAAATATCACTATAAAATAGTAAAAATATAATTTTATATCATCATAAAATAATAAAAATTCTAATATTTTAATATGTTTAAGAGAAAATGTATTCTAATGAATAAACGGGTACCAACGGGGCGGGTAGTATAATATATGTCCCCACCCATTTAATAAAATTACGGGTACCCATTGCGGATATATCCACGAGTATCCGCGGGTGCGAGTTTTTATGACAATGTATATAAAACTTTAAACCTTAAACCCTACAACCTAAAAAAGTTAATTAATCACGCTTAGGAAAAAAGTAAAGAAAAAGTCACTTTAACGGGTACCCATGTGGGTAGCAAGTATTCACTGGTACCGATTAATATTTAAAAAATCAAAATTTATAGAAAGAAAGAGAAAAAATGTCGTATAATATATCATAATATCATATAATATTAATATTTTATAAGATAAATTAACATTATATAATACCCTTACGTGTTAATATATTAAAAATATCACTATAAATAGTAAAATATAATTTTATATCATTATAAAATAATAAAAAAATTCTAATATTTTAATATATTTAAGAGAAAATATATTTTAATAAATAAACGGGTACCCACGGGGCGGGTAGTGTAATATCTAACCCCACTCATTTAATAAAATTACGGGTACCCATTGTAGATATATCTACGGGTATCAGCGGGTGCGGGTTTTTATGACCATGTATATAAAACTTTAAACCTTCTAAACCCTAAAAAAGTTAATTAATCACGCTTTCCAAAAAAGTAAAGAAAAAGTCACTTTAACGGGTACTCATGCGGATAGCGGGTATCCATGGGTACCGATTAATATTTAAAAAAAAATTTATAGAAAGAAAGAGAAAAAATGTCATATAATATATCATAATATCATATAATATTAATATTATATAATATAAAATTAACATTACATAAGACCATTACGTGTTAATATATTAAAATTATCACTATAAAATAGTAAAAAATAATTTTATATCATCATAAAATATTAAAAAATTCTAATATTTTAATACATTTAATAGAAAATATATCCTAATGAATAAACGGGTACATGCGGGACGGGTAATGTAATATCTGTCCCCACTCATTTAATAAAAATGTTGGTACCCATTGCGGATATATCCACGGGTATCCGCGGGTGCGGGTTTTTATGACCATGTATATAACACCTTAAATCTTAAACCCTAAACCCTAAATAAGTTAATTAATCACGCTTACCAAAAAAGTAAAGAAACAGTCACTTTAAACCATGAATAGTGTATGAATATTGCTTTTAATATTAAAAAAACTTGTAGGATTGTATATATGTAGGTAGATAGAAAAGAAGACCGAAAAGACTTTTGACCAGGGCCGAACATTCAACAAGGCAATTAAGGACATTGCCTAGAGCCCCCAAATTTATAAGGCCCCCCAATTTTTTTTTGTAATAGTAGTATTATTGATATAAATTATTTTTTAAAAAATTAATAATGTTTGAGATAGGCCCAATTCTAAGGCTCATATCTTACATTTTTTATCTCTTTTTTTCTTATCAATTAAACTACTTAAAATTCCACAACCCATTTATTAGTTTTTGCAAATGAAAAGTCACTCAATACTCTGAAGTTGAGGCTTCAATCACAAGAAGGGGGGTTGAATTGTGATTGGATAAAAAATTTTGTAATTTCTTTCAATACTTTTTCTGCTCAAGAGTGATCTTGGCTAAGTATTGAAAAATAGGCTTTCAGAAGGTAGAAGTTAGTTCAGATTAAGTGTATAGAAGATATAGATTCTTTTAGTTACAATCTTTAGGAATTAATCTGTTAATATAATAGACATGCAGTAATAAAAGAGAGAAGGGTAAAGAAGATGGCACACAAGAATTTTATACTGGTTCGCCACTTCCAACCTGAGGCTACGTCCAGTCCCTACACCTGTAGGATTTTCTCACTCAAATATTAATTTACAACTTTCTTGGGTAACCTTACCACTAGTATATTTTTTCAGCCTTTTCAGGCTAATCTCAACCTTTCTCACACAGATTTCAAACTAGAAGCTTACTGTAGAACCTTCTGCAGAAGATCTAGTACCCCAGAATACTGCAAGTACCTTCTGCAGATTCTGTTTTACAGCTGAGATCACCTAATCTTAGCAAACCTCTCTGAAATTCTTTCCCTTCACTAGTCATAAAAGGAATATGCACCTGCAAATCCCTTTTGAGACTTACAAAAATGAATTAGAAGAGTGGAACCAATACAAGGCTCAAATTGTTACAATTTTAGCACAGCAGAAGCTTGGTAATGAGCCAACTCCCCCTCAATAACTTGTTGAAGCAGAAACTGATAAATTGGAGGAGAGAGAAAATGTTCCAGAAGATAGGAGATTTAATCTGAGCTTTTTTTGGGTTCCTTCTGGAGAGAGGTGTGTACAATCTTGAGGGAATGTCCCTTTTTATAGAAAATGGAGACAACTAGCCGTTGGACACAGGTTTGAACATCCAGCTGTGCCTTTGGATCTGTCATTTTCTCACTACAGCAGCCACAGCTTTATATAGTTGTCATCTTTGACCAGTCATACCTTCTGGGAGTGTATCTTCTGCAGAGATCAAACTTGGTGGTTTCTGTAGTTCTTTCTTCTGTAAGCATACTGAGGGCATCCAATACTTTGACATAAATTATTTTAACTTTATTTAACCCAGCTGCAACCCCAAAAAATGAGAAAAACAAATTTAGGTAGATTCTGCATCTTTTGCAGTACTTCAGTGACCATATATCTTCTGTAGCACTCTCTGTGAGCATATATCTTCTGCAGTCCTTTCTTTTGATTCTCATGGAAGTAAAAGATACTTGAAAACCTGATTTTGCATTGCTTATAGCATTGAGGAACTTAGGAAGACATGAATTTTGCTATTAAGAGTTGATCTTCCAATTTTACAAAAGTGAATATTCCTTCTAATATGTTGTGAATTAATCCTCTTGAATCATGAGAGCAATCTGGCCTGTGTTTTCATTTTATCCAGGCTTCCTATGATTTTTTTTTTGAATTGCTTCTTGAATCATTTATGTTCTATCAGAAAGAATGATCCTCCTTCTTTCAAACAGTGATCTTCTGCAGATTTCCTTCCTTCTCCTGCAGAATTTTGTTTGATCTACAGAGGTCCTTTTTATTAATTTTCTCAACAACTTTCTTGCTTTCCTTTAATAGGATATATTTCACATTATTATAGAAGTCATCTTCTAGAATATGTTTCTATCTTCTGGAGCTGAAATGTATCTTCTGCAGAGTCCTATCTGTATCTTTTTGACATTCACTCAAGTAAAATCATTAGTTCTTAAAACTCAGAATTATTCCAAGTAAACTTTGATTGGTTGTCATAATTAAAACTGATTTAAAGAGATTCTTGGACCTTACACACTCAACAATGAGTTTCCTTGTATCGGTAGTATTGCTCAGTCTATGATTTATTGGCTACTTGTACTCTTACCACATTAATGCATTTTACTTTTATTTGACAAAAAAATAAAAAAATAGTCATTACTTACTTTTGTCTTTTACGAATCTTCAACCTCTCTATTTCCTCATAGTCTCCCTCTCTTTCTCATTCTCTCTATTCTCAATTCTCTACTACTATATTCAAGCAATTATTTGACTTTTTAGTTTTCATATAATCATATTCTAATTTGTGAAATGGTATACCCCACACTAAGTGACCAACTCCAAGTGACATCAAGTGGACACTCACACGCGTTGCTAACATCTCAACAGGTTTGATCATTTCACTCATTTGCTTTGCTTTTTATAAAGTAGTTGATTGAATTGAAATTGAATGAACATTTACAAATTACAATTTTTAGATTGCATTGATTATTTTTTGTATATATTAGATCAGACTATTTCTTCTATTGAGAGTCGATTTGAACAATTTTTCGAATATGAAAACATGTTTGGTTTTTTATTTGATTCAAATAAATTTAAAATTTTAGGGGAAGATGAATTGAAAAAATATTATATCAATCTTGAAAAGATTTTGAGTTTTGAGGGCCATTCTAATATTGATGTTTTTGATTTGTTTTCAAAATTAAAGTTATTGAAAGCAATTCTAACAATGAAATTAACACACCATTAAAATTATTGAACTATATAAATAGATTAGGTTCTTTTCAAAATTAAAATTGATTAAATCATATTTAAGGTCAACTATGCTACAAGATAGATTGAATGAGTTAGCTATATTATCTATTGAGAGTGAGGTGTTAGAATTACTTGATTATAAAACTTAAATAAATAATTTTGCAGTTCAAAAAAGCCAGAAAAATAACATAAAAATTATTAGTCTATATTAACATGGGCCCCTGTCTTAATTTTTTCCTAAGGCCCCGAAATTCCTAGATACGACCCTGCTTTTGACAAAAAAAAAGAGTCCCAATGAAAGGCCCAACAAAAGACTTTGACCGGAACAAAAAATATCAAGCTGAATGAACAGTACCCAATAATCTGCACTTATGTAATAGTAGAGATAGATGTATAGGACATTTCAAGCTAATTTGTATAACAAGATGTTAGAGAACCAATGGGAATGTTCTGACTTATTTTTATATATCTATTTTATTTATTTATTTATTTTGTTCCAAATGCAAAACATAACTGTTTAAAGTAAGAAAGTACCTTTTAAAAATTCATATTTTAATTTTATAAAAATGTCTCGATGCTAAGAGCATAACTCAAGAACTTAAAAGTAGTATAAGTATCAAATTCAAGGGTAACATATTATTATTAAGATTGAATGTTAAGTAAAGTTTTCATACAAAGAAAACTTAGCATTATGATCTTGTCATTGATTAAGAGATAAGAAAATTGCATAACTAAATACTACTCCGCAGTATTAAAGTTCAGAGCTTCCTTCACTTTTTCAACTGTTGAGGTTAAAAGAGTGTTGAAAGATGTAACAAATTTCATATTCAGAAGCTTGCTCCCATCTGGACTACTATCCAATACCTGGAAAAGCACAGTTAATAACGAGCCTCTTGATCTATCAACATTTTTACTAATAATTGCTTCCAAAGTTTCTTTTGGTTGGCCATTTGGAGAGACGACAAAACCTGATGGAAGAATTGATAACATAGAAGAATCTTCACTCCTTATAGCTAAATTCATTGCTGCTAAATTAGTTTGAGCATATACAACATACGATCCCATGGGGTGTGTAAAGCTTTCTTGAAGAATCACGACGTCGTTCTCACTAGGGATGAATGACTAGTCCACATGAATAATAAATAATGAATTTAATCATTTTTTTTACTTGAAGAAACAAAAATAAGGTTGAGACTTTGTACAAATAAAAATAAATTCAATAGTAAACCACCAATTTCATCCCCAACGTATTCCACCGACTTCAAATTCGTCCCTAACGTTATAGTAATTCGTCCCTAACGTCCCTAAACTATGTAAAAAACCATCAATTTAGTCCTTATACATGAAATAAATTGTTTGATTAAAGTAAAGTATAGGAACTAAATTCATGGTTTTTTACATAGTTTAGGGACTATTAATGAATAATTGTAACGTTAGGGACGAATTTGATGTCGGTGGAATATGTTTGGGACAAAATTGGTTATTTATTCTAAATTCAATGTAGTTACATGGGCATATAAATTTGACAATTAGCTATAATGTCGCAATACTTGAGCACATAGACACACACAAATATAATATCATCCCCTTTTATTTTAGGGGGTTCATGTGGATTGTTGTAATCGTTTCCATCTAAATAACATATACAAGAATGGTATAAATAACCCTATGCCAATCTCTATTGACTATATTTGACCAAAAAATCAAGCTAAAATGTATTATATAAAATCAAAACAAAATTTAAGAAAACAATATGGTAAATACCTGAATAATTGAAATGCAGTTGTCAAGATGAATTCCATTTGAAATGTGTGCAACCAAATGCATTGGATTTCCACTTGCAAGAACATCCCACTTTAAGAAAATAACTTGTAACCATTAATGATTTGTAATGTCTGGACTAAATTTAACTACTAATTAAATATATTTTGATATAACAAGAGACTATTTAGTTAGCTTGTGAAAACCTGAGCTCGTCTTTTGTGATCTATGAGAAACTCAAAAACTTTCTCATAATGGAGAGGAAGCCAAAAGGAGGTAGAAGCCATAACAACTGTTTCCATTTGGTTGGCCTATGCCCATGCTTTTGCGAACATTGACCCTAACCCCATTATTATTTCCCACAGTTAAATATGGGAAGTCTGGCTCATGACTTGACATGGTTAAACTTTCACAGAATGTTTTAACCATTTGATGAGAAAACTTCATTACAGCCTTCCTCCCTTCAAGTGAATCAATCACTGAATAATGAACAACATATAACATTAACTTAAGCACATAACAAATCAGAAGGAAAATAAATGAATAGACATTGGGAGTAAAGAAGACAAATTGTAATAATAACCTCCTCCAAAGTCTTGATAAGGTATCTTTTTAACATGAAAGGAAGCAAATCCTCCCACACATTCTTTGAAGTTCCAATATCCATCTTCTTGCTCCATAATCAATATTGATGCCAACAAGATCTCTATATAGTTGTTGGGTATGAATCTCATCTTCCACTTCCACATGCTCAACCCATGTGAGCTATAACATAAAACATATAATAAATCTTTTTGTTAAGTAAATCTAACAACTAATCTTGGAATATAATAATTTTACAATAATAGTATTTCCTCTAAAAATTGTTGAGTGTAAAAGATGCCTTTCTCTATAACATGTCAAATTATTTGGAACATATAGCCACAAAAATCCCTTCATGCACTTTGTTTTACAAGTATGTAACTACTAACCTTGCAAACACCCATTAGAGATTTCACGAATCATGCATCCCAGAAGGGTATCTCCAAGAACGATAAAGAGGGGAGGAGCTAACTCGAAAAGAGTTATAAGATATATCTGTTATCACCCACACCCCAGTGTCACTTGTTGACAATAGCGAAGGAAGTAAAATTCACGAGGCCGCACTAAAGGTGAAAGAACATGTAATTTTTCATACATCTGCCATAAAACACTTGTTAATAAATACACAAATTATAATAAAGAAGCTTAAGTAAAGAAGGTTTGCTCAACATTATATACCAAGTGCAAGGCTCCACTTCGATTTTCCATCAAACCATTTTCAAATATTTGATTGTTTCTGCTTTTGTAACAATTGTGGAAAGCAGTCTGTCCATTTTTCCTAGAAACATGATCATTATCTTATGAGTTTATACTTTTCTTTAAATAGTGCGTATTATTTAACAAATAAAAGTGTTACAAGTGCTTACCGCATCTAGAAATATATCAACTAATTCCTTGCTCCTAATGTTCATTACTCCTGAATCTTTTGATGATTCTAGATGCACATTTTCACCTTTCTTGTGATTAGTCTGAGGGAAAATTTTTTCATAAGTTTCACGATGAAGGGTGAGTTTCCCATCTTGAGCTGATGAGTTGACCCAGAAAGGCTCATTTAATGCGCAAAAGTTTAACTAGTTCTTCCATTGCAGAAGTTGCGATCTCAGACATCAATGCTTTTTCCATAATAGAAATTTCCATTGGGTTGTGAAAACCAAGACTTTGATCAAGAGATGTACTTGAACTTCCATTGAGTGCTGGCTCATGTGAAGAAGATTCAGTGATAGGAATTGGAACTTGCTGCAACCTAGGTGTTGACATATATTTCTCTAAGTACCTTTCAAGAAGGTCACACACTTACCCATGCTGAAAACAATAATTCATAAATATATATTAATAAAAGCAATGATCATTCAACCCTCTTACTATAAAACAATGTGTGTGTGTAATAGTAAAAAAGAATCAATTATACAGATTCACCAACCTCTTCTTTTAGCATTGTATTTTGAAGTTGCATTTGTCGCATGAAACTTTCATGCTCTTCTTCAAGTAACGGTGGACCCCCACAATCTTGGCAAATTATATTCTCTATTACCTCTTTCATTTGGAGGTTTTCGTTAAGCATCCTATCCTTCTCAAGTAGAAGAGTAGTATTATTTTCTCGCTTGCGTTGAACCTTGAGGTATCATGTACATAAATAAATTATCAACATGTATGAATGCATGTAAAATGTTTTTTAAATGAATGTATGTAGACTAAAGTTAATAATGACCTTTGTTTGAGTCCTCTTGTTCTGAAACCAAAACTTAATTTGTTTGGGTTCAAGTCCAACCTCATCAGCCAATTGACGTTGTCGAGCTGTATCTGGAATTGGGCATTCCTTGAAGAAACTTATTTCAAAAACAAAAATTCCAATTAGTCCATATGTTATTGAGAGATAAGTTAAATAATTAGCAAATGTTAGACAAAAATACTAGCAAATAAAAAATAAAAGCACACATATAAATAAAATGCATGAAGCATAAGTAAATGCAGAACAAGTTGAGCACACGGTGAAAAATTATGAATTTTATTGTATAGTAAGATCGATATCCAAACCCCCCATGGTTAGCAACTAAGTGCCCATGCCTATACGTAATGGGTACCTATGTACACAAGCCCCTGGCCCATATTTTAGTTAAATGAAAATATTGTTTTCCTTATTGTGTATATTTTTACATATTAGTGAAATAAAAATACTATTCTAATATTAACTTTAACTATGAAAACTAACAAAAACAAACACCACAAATATTTTTCATATCTAATATTTAAAAATTAGGCACACATTTTCATTGGGTGGCAGATGAAGTGAGTGGACCCACTTTGACCCACAAAAAATGCGTTCCTAATTTTTATCAACTCAACCTACTAGTGATCCGGGTTGGCTCACCAAGCTAAACCCATATTGACATCTCTATATATTATCCTGATCTACACTTATACCCAAATTTTTTTGTTGATGATTACCTAGACTTGGAGTTTGAATCATTTAAAAGGCTGAAAAACCATACCCATAGTAGATAATTTTGTGACTACATCTATTAAATTTGATTTTCATTCCTATTCATAAAAGGATCATGTCATTCACGATTATACAATCAAAAATATCAAATTAGTTATTTAAAACAATTAAACCAAATAAATGGACAAACCCATGTCATCAAAGAGATCGGGCCAAACAAAGAAAAACTACAATAAGTTATTATTCATCAATGCAAAGATGCGCGCACATTGAATCTAATTAAAAAAAAAAGGTTTATAAAATTGCTCGCTAGATCCATAATTCTCCAAAGAGTATATGTTGTGTCAATTGTCAATTAGAGTTTTTACTCATCGGTTGGATTGGTATTTGTTAACCCTTTCATAATCTTCACCAAAAAGAGAGATCGACGCTCCCTCAAAATCAACGAAATCCGAATATTAATTAAAATAATAAAAAATTAAGAGATAATATTGTAAGAAAAAGGGACCATCTTACTTTTCAAGTACAGTTGTTTGTGCGATACTGAAACGACTGTGAGAGGATTTTTTTTTCCATGTGTGAGTTCTGAGTGTCTTCATCACTAGACCCACCAACGTCTCCTGTTGAAAATCCATTTTCGACCTTGGCAAGGAAATACAATTGCAAATGTTGGAGGTGTTTCTTCCCTTTCCTCTGTTCTGTATTTGAGAGTATATGATGGTTAAATATATTGATTAGTCCTTCACGAGGTTCTCAACGCGTTCTCCATAAAAGGAAATTTTGAGAAAAAAAGATATAATAATTAAAGATAGGAAAGCAATATTCAAATACATTTTGGACACGAATTTTTCCTTTAGATTCTTGAGTGAGGGAGAATGGAAGGTTTAAATATTTTTTTATACGATAGATTTCATTTTCGAACTATTCATTTTATCAGGTACAACTATAAGGTTTAATTCTTTTAAAGAAAATATGTATTTTAAAAAGTAAAGTATAGAGTCATAACTGTTGATTAAAAAATAAAGACATGTTTACTTGGAATTTTTTTATTTATTACTTTCACTTTTAACTACAAAAATGTCACCTAATTTTAGCATTATTTTCCATTTTCAAAGATTTTTAGTTTTTTTGTCTATAATGGAGGTAGTGACTTTTTAACTTATGATCTCATGCAAACTAGTTAAATACTTCACCACTAACTCAATTCTTAGTGGCTATTTTATATAAGAAACCAGTAAAAATAACTTTTTTTCATTTTAAAAAATTCTTTTATAAATATTTGAAAACAAAAAAGCGACCATATGTGTTGCTTAATTAGTTCTAAACTAAAAGAGCCAGTGCAAACTGTAACATCCTAATTCCGGAAACCTAGAAATAGTGCCCGTTGGAAGCACCTTCCTAAATTTCTGAAATTATTTTTGCGACATAACTGATATCACAGACATATAACACATATAAAGCTTAAGTAACCAACGTTTATTTAAGTGGAATTTACTAAATTATGCTAGACAATAATTTCCGTTAACTGGTTACATTTCAACATAAACAACCAATACAGTTACTATTATCCTTCCTATACACCAGAATCTAGCCATTCTGATACATATAACTTCTCGAAGGAATCGTCCATCCTTAAACCTCAAATCTTTCCTTCCAAGCTTCTAGATGAACATCCTGCATATCTAAAATCTGCCACAAAACGTGTGGTGAGACTTACGTCCCAGTGAATGTGATGGTGCAAAAGTGTAGGTGTACAGACAATACATATATGCACAACAGAAATTCATAGATTCAACTCATAACAATTCATACATCAAACTTACATTCAACTCACAACAATTCATTCATCAAAGTTTACAGTTACACCCAACACCAATGGGGTCTTAACACTTAAACCTCTTACCTGGACTGGGCTCAATACCATTCAAGGAATGTCTCCCTTGAGGCCAATTTAACCTTATGTCTTAATTAACATTCACATTCAACATTTTAACCTCTTGGGTACAAGACCACAATTTTCCTCTTTGGACCGAAGTCTCATTTTTCCTCTTTGGACCGAAGTCCCATTTGGGTTTCCATTTAACGTCATACATTTATACATATATTCAGTGTATACACATAGGAGAATCCACAGTCAACATATTACCTTAGCATTTAGCATATAAGGGGAAGAAATAGAAAGGGTTTACAACCTTTGTTCATTCCCTCAAAACCCTAACTACATCAACTCCTTACATGTTCTTCAATCATAGAATAGGAATAATTTCAACTGCAATACATATCCAAGTTACTAACATCAATATACAAGCATTTCACCCAAGAGCCCCAAATCCCCTAACCTAGGGTTTGAGCCACAAAAGCCGACCGCCATTTCAAACCAATTATCCAACCATTCCATAAATATACAATTAAATCCAGCAAGAACAAGAAACAAGGAAGGGAATAGAGATGAGGGTCATACAAGAGGTAACACCCAAGAATTGGAGTGAGTGAGTGGACCACACTCACCTCTAATGGAGGAAATAGAGAAGAATGGAGGGATGAGAATGGAGAGCCAAGCTTCAAGAGGTGGTGGAGAAGCCTCCAATCTAGCTCCTCTTCTTCTCCCATCTCCTTCTCTCTCTTAACCCTCCTCCCTCTCTCTAGAACCATGGATGGGGGAAGAAAAACGTGAGAGGTAAATGTTTCCCGCGCGTTTTTAAAAGCCAGAAACGCGTTCGCGCGCAAACTTATCTGACTTGGAAAATTAACAATAGATGCTCGCTCGCTCGAGCGCGCAAAGTTTCTCCCAGAACCCCAAAATTCAGATGATATCCTCGCTCGAGCGAGCAATTTCTCACTTGAGCGAGAATAAACCTGTTTGGAGGTGAATATGAGATCAGAATACTATCATGTAGCATATACAAACTGAAGCCCTGGATCTTAGCTTTCTAATTCAAGTGGAAACACCTGAATTGGGACACCTACAACTCTAGATATTATCGAATTAATGCACCAAGGTCATTAAGCTTAAAACCCAAAATTACGCAATAACCTTGGGTTGAAGCCTAACGGCACACTTTACATGAATCATGTTATAACTCATCAATTCACTCCAATAAGGCTAATGTTAAGGGTTTTAAGTGTCCATGAGACTATGCTCCTCTATTCCCTTGTTCCTTTCCATAAAATCACCTTTTAATACCCCGGTTTCTTGAGTCTACGCCTCTCTTCTTCCTTCCGGCCAATTCGTTTAAGCTTATTTCCTTTCGTCTCAATCTAATTCCCTAGTGCCAATGTCTCTATTCCTTCCTTACTATCTTCACCATGCTAACCTGTCCACCATCGGATGGTACTCCTCCTAAGTTAACTCTATCAGTCGTGTTGGACTTGATACTTGGTTTTTCCCTTCTTAATTCTTTTAAATCTCACAACTCTTAACGCAAGCTGCTAACCCTTGTAATATTTCCCCCTCAAGCCCTAACTCCTTATTTTACTTTTTACTTCCTTCTTTGCATTGGGATTTTCACAACCTAAGACTTCCGTTGTAACCTCTAGGTCCTGATTTTGGGATGTTACAATTCTATCCCCCCTAAAGAAATTTTTCCTAAAATTTTGGGGTTATCTTGTTTTACCTCTTCGTCCTTTATTCACCGTTCAAGATTTGGGGTTCATTATCTCTTATCTCATTCTAAGTCTAACTTTGATAACTTCACCTATTCCAACTATCTTTCTTTCAGCTTGCCTATAAGGCTTGACTACTTCCAATATTCTGGCTACTTGACCAGGCCAAAGACACTCCATCGATATTTCCCACTTAGACGAAAGTTGTGATGTGCTGAGAGGACCGTGCAGGGTATCCCCCTCCCAAAAACAGTCTTCCACCTAAAACGTCACAACATAAATGATCCTCATAAAACTCTGTGTTCAAAGTTCCTAACTTGATTCTTAATTTGTCCACTATATCCTGGGGGTTACCTAAAATTACACAATTGTTGGGGACATAACTTTGGAGAGTTACAAGGTCCATCATAAATTTTGTGTTGTTTTACAACCTGACCTTACTCTGAGATGTTTCTATTGGTTTCTACATTCATCCTACGGTTTCCTTGAAACTAACCGCTAACAGACACTCACATGCAATCAACTAATCCATGAATCAGGAAACTTTCCCGGAGAGGTAATCCGGCAACTCGAGATGCATCCAAGGAACATATATCAAACATAAGTAGCACATACACTATCAAATGAC
Source organism: Sesbania bispinosa (assembly GCA_026901365.1). NCBI lineage: Eukaryota > Viridiplantae > Streptophyta > Magnoliopsida > Fabales > Fabaceae > Sesbania > Sesbania bispinosa. The sequence goes on from QLOH01000875.1 coordinate 293,528, forward strand.
TTGAAAACCATGAAGCACACAAGCAAAGCTGGGGAAACGCTAACGACATGAACATGTAATACTTCTATCACTAGTGGCAAGTGCAACCCCTAAGGGTTATGGAGATGACTCTGGTACCCTTGCATTGTTCCGTAATATATTCTCATGAGTTTCCTTCCCCAGGTCGATACCTTAGGCTACCCCCTTAAGGAACGAGCTCCCCGGGGCTTAGCTCCAGGTCTCATCCAAATTATGAAGGCTCAGGCTCTAATTTGGTCCTCTAGGGTTGTCCCACTCAAGATCTAAAACTTCGCCATCCCAGCCTACCCAGCTACTTTTAGCCCTAGTAAGCCAGGTTCTACAACCCAGCCGTTATTAACCCACCTAAGTACTAAGTCATGGATGAGAATGAAATTTCTCTTATTCTAGGTGCTTTTCAACACTCAGGTCATTGTCTAACATATTCCCATCTCTTCCCTCACTCGCATCCTACTACTCACTTGAATCAACCCCATATTATCATCCATCCGCGATTGTGGTCCCCCTACTTTTTTTCGCAATTTTGGGTCCCCTATAAATTGTTAGTCCGGAATAACATTCAAAATTTTGGTCCCTCTATACCTCTAGTATGTGTGAGAGAGACCGCTAATTCAAGATTAGGAATTATAGGGGGGACCAAAATCGCGAAAAAAAGTAAGGAACCAAAATTGTGTAATGAATGATAAGGGGGTTGATTCAAGTGTTGGCCTGGCCGGGACCCCCCGAAGGGTGAAAACGGTTTCTTTGGAGGGTAGGGATGCTTGCTTACTTACGGATGGTGGTAACATCCTAAATTTTATTAGGATAGATATTAATTAAATTAAATAGATTAATTAAGAAGGATAATTAATTTAATAGAATAAATAATAGGAGTGTTATTATTATTAGTTTTATTTCGTAAAGGGATTAATTTATATGGAAAATAGAATAAGGGGGTGAGAGTGGACCCAAGCCCAATTAGTTATTTCTGTAAGGAGGGGTAACAGAGCACCCTAATCCTTATTCATATCATTCGTCAGTAAGTGAAACGCTAAGGAGGGGAGAAAACGGAGTCTCAAGAGAGAGCTGCTGTTGGAGTGAACGCCAAGAATGTTCTGGGTCGCAGGTAATTGATTACCAGATGTGGTATCGATTACACAGAGTGTTCTGGGCAACCTAGAAGCACTGTTTGCTTGCGGGTAATCGATTACGGGGGTGTTGTAATCGATTACTCAGAGAGCTTGCTTGGGCAGGTAATGCGATTACAAGGTGGTTGTAATCGATTACCAGAGACCTTGTTTGCGGGTAATCGTTACTAGAGGGTTGGTAGTCGATTACCATAGTAGATTTTGAGATTCTAACTGTTTGATGATGATTGATGTTTGTTTGAAAGTACTTTATAAGGAGTAATGGTGTTGATGATTAATGATTGTTTGATGAGGATTGTGATGCGTATGATGATGTATTGTGATGATAATTATGATGAGTGTGATGATGTTTATGATGAGTGTGATGATGTATTATGAATGATAAGTGATGATGAGTGTGATGATGAAAATGAGGTCGTGTATATCACCTTATGATGATTGATGTTTAATGATGAGCAGATTGATGTATGATGAATGATGATAAGTGTATATCACTTTATAATGATGATGTTTGATGATGAGCATGTTAATGCATGATAATGATGATTTATGATGATGGTGTATATCACCTTTTGACGATGATGTTATCTAAGTTGTGTGGGCCCATAGGGGGTACAACTTAGGAGAGATGCCTTGAGCATATGTGATGAGACCTGAATTGTGCGGCCATAGAGGGGGTACAATTCGGGAGGTGAACTGAGTTGTGCGGGCCCATAGAGGGGTACAACTCAGGGGACTAAGATGGGGCATTCGATGCACGGGCCCATAGAGGGGGTGCAACCTAGGAGTGATTGTACGGGCCCATAGAGGGGGTACAACCTAGGGTCGAATGTCGTTGTGCGGGCCCATAGAGGGGGTACAACCTATCGGATAGTGTGTGGTAACACCGGTAGACTATCTTGGTACTAACTAGAGTGATTGACGAGGTGCGCCCATTGTGTGGAGTTCCAAGTCACAATCTTTGGGTAGACGATGAGAGAGTATTCATGTGTGATATTTCATGATGAAATGGTGTTATTAAGTGATGTTATGAATATTGATGATGATGAGTATTATGTGTGAGAATAGAATATATGATTATTTGGGTGAATGATGGTATGAGAACTATATGATGATATATGAATGAGGTTATGATGATGATGAGCTTGATGAATGTGTAAAGGATATAATTATGTGTTATGAATAGGAATGATGGTATGGCATGTATATGTTGATATAGATGATTAAATATATGTTGAGTTTATATGAATGTCATTTATTGGTGATTTAATGTATTAATAGCATGATGTAATGATGTTGTGTGGGTGAGGATGGGTATTCTCTATGTGTATGTATAGGTAGCATTCCTTTTCCTCACTGTATTCTGTGGATATATTTTACAGGTGTTGATGAGGACACAACTGGTGTCGATTGTGAATAAAAGGGTATGCTCTGGTAGATGTGACATCAGGGTGTGCTTGAGGGTTTTACCATGTTCCTAGATTAGGAGTATTTTTATGAACTTCCGGATGCCTTGTAGGGCAGGAGATTATTAATTATTTTTTTCCTATGGAGATTTCTCCTGCTTATATTGGAATTATATTTGGAAGTTTAATTTCTTTAATAAAGTCATTTTCGAACTATGAGATTTATTAAGAGTGTTTGTGTACCTTTTACCCACCGAGGGACTTTACATTTTCTAAACTTCTATTTACGAAACATATAATAGTATGGGTAGAAGAGTGTCACATTAGTTGGTATCAGAGCAGGTCGGTCATCGGCCTTGAGTTATGGGTTTACTATGCTTTTGATGTGTAATCAGATTGATTGGTTGATTAATTGATTGATTGTTGAATGAATTGTGTTGCTTGAATTGGATTGTTTGTCTTGTTTCTTTACTTTTCTGCTTTACTTAGTATGTTTGCTTACCCTTTCTTTGATAAGAAATAGTAATGGCTGGGGGTAGGAACGACTCGAGCGATGGCCGATGCCTTAATGGCTATGGCACAGGCTGTTGGCAACCTCAATCAACATCATAAGACGGATTGGCTTGCACGGTTTCAGAGGAACCATCCACCTACGTTCCGAGGGGTTAAGACCCGATGGAGCTGCTGACTGGATTTACGAGATTTAGAAGATCTTCAGAGCAATGGACTGCCCTAAGCTTCAGAGGGTGACCTTAGCAGCCTTCATGTTATCTGAAGATGCTGGTTTCTGGTGGCAGAGCACCTGCCAAAGGATGATTGATGAGGCCACCGCCTTGAGCTGGGACAACTTCAAAAGGTTATTCCTGGAGAAGTACTTTCCACATGACGTGCGCAACAAGAAATAGATAGAGTTCTTGGAGCTGAAGCAAGGAGAACGGCACCGTGGCAGACTACGCATCAAGGTTCGAAGCTTTAGCACGATTCTGCCCGACATATGAGGGAGTAGCCAATGAAGAAGCCAAGTGCGTCAAGTTTCTCAACAGTCTTATCCCGAGATTAAACAAGTGTTCAACTACCAAGGGATCACGCGCTTTCACGAGATGGTGAACAAGTGTAGGATCTATGATGAAGACAACCGAGAAAGGACAACACATTATAAAGTGGAGGGCCTTTGAGGAGTCAGAACAAGTTCCAAGCAACTAGTAAGGGCAAGCCATACTCTCGAGCAACCGGAAACCCCAAGATTAGGGGTGGGTGGCAGTGAAGGCACAGTGCAAAAGAAGAGTTATCTCCAGCAGTTGGTCGAGCGTCAAAGGGTGGGGTGTTGGTTCTACCACTCCTATTACATGCTTCAAGTGTGGAAAAGAGGGTCACCGAGCAAACCAATGCGGAGACAGAGAGATCACCTGCTATACCTGTCAGGAGAAGGGACACATCGCTCGTGATTGTCCTCAAAAGACGCAGGGAACGGTTTAGCGGCAAGCGGGAATGCCAATGGGAGCGCCAGTAAACCTAAGGCTACAGGAAGGGTCTTTGCCTTGAGTGATACTGAAGCTGCTCAATCCGAGGACTTGATCCAAGGTATGGGTTTCATTGCTGGTAATCCTTTAGGTGATTTTATTTGACTCCGGTGCGACTCATTCTTTCATATCACATGCTTGCGTGTCTAAACTTAAATTGCATGTTTCTTCCTTGCCTTTTGAATTAAGTGTGGAAACGCCAGCTAGTGGGTCAGTTTCTACTTCTGATGTTTGTTTAAACTGTTCTATATCTGTTAATGATAGAAACTTCCTAGTTGATTTGATTTGTTTGCCTCTAAGTCAACTAGATGTCATCCTTGGTATGGACTGGTTATCATCCAACCATGTCCTTCTAAACTGTGTTGATAAGTCTGTTGTTTTTGGTCACCCTGTCGAATGTAAGAGTAAGGATTTATGACTGCCAATCAGGTAAAGGCGTCTCTAAGGGAAGATGCCCAGGTTTACATGCTTTTAGCTTCTTTGAAATCTTATAGTAGCGCTGTGGTGAGTGAGATACCTGTAGTATGTGTGTACCCTAAAGTATTTGCTGATAATGTGTCTAGTTTACCACCTGAGAGAGAGATAGAGTTTGCTATAGACTTAGTGCCAGGTACAGGACCGATTTCAGCTACACCTTATAGGATGTCACCCATAGAGCTAGCAGAACTTAAGAAGCAACTAGAAGATCTGTTAGAGAAACAGTTCATTAGGCCTAGTGTGTCACCCTGGGGAGCGCCTGTTATTGTTTGTTAAGAAGAAGCATGGTAGCATGAGGTTGTGTACTGATTACCGCCAGTTAAATGAGGTAACCATTAAGAATAGGTATCCTTTGCCTAGGATAGATGACTTGATGGATCAGTTGGGGGCATGTGTGTTTAGCAAGATAGATCTTAGATCAGGCTATCATCAGATTGAGTTAAGGAGGAGGATATACCTAAGACCGCTTTAGGACTAGGTATGGACATTACGAGTATCTGGTAATGTCTTTCGGTGTGTGACGAATGCTCCTGCCATTTTTATGGATTATATGAACAGGATTTTTCACCCTTATTTGGATAAATTCGTAAGTTGTCTTTATAGATGATATACTAATTTATTCCAAACTAAGGAGGAGCATGAGGAACATCTAAAGGTAGTGCTTCAGGTTCTTAAGGATAAACAACTTTATGCTAAGATGTCCAAGTGTGAGTTCTGGTTAGAGCAAGTGGGTTTCTTGGGCCATGTAATTTCTAAGGGAGGTATAGGTGTAGATCCTTATAAGGTAGAAGTCGTGCTTAAGTGGGAGTCCCCTAAGTCAGTGAGTGAGATAAGGAGTTTCCTTGGGCTAGTTGGGTACTATAGGAGGTTCATAGAAGGGTTTTCTAAGTTAGCTTTGCCTTTGACCGAGTTGACTAGGAAAGGAGTTGCCTATGTGTGGAATAGTAAGTGCGAGACTAGCTTCCAAACCCTTAAGGAGAAGTGACTAGTGCACAGTGTTAGTGTTGCCTGACCTTAGTAAACCTTTCGTAGTATACTGTGATGCTTCTAAGATGGGTTTAGGTGGGGTGTTGATGCAAGAGGGTAAAGTAGTAGTCTATGCTTCAGGCAATGAAAAACCCATGAGAGGAACAACTACCCTACTAATGACCTAGAGTTAGCAGTCGTATGTTTTGTGTTGAAGATTGGAGACATTACCTGTATGGTTCCCGATTTGAGGTTTTTGTTACCATAAGAGCCTTAGGTATCTGTTTTACCAGAAAGAGTTGAACATGAGGCAGAGTTGAGGAGAGGAGGTGGTTAGAGTTTCTTAAGGATTATGATTTTGAGTTAAGTTACCATCCCGGTAAGGCCAATGTAGTGGTTGATGCCTTGAGTAGGAAGTCTATCAATGTTAGTTCCCTAATGAATAGAGAGATGGATCTTTTAACCCAGTTTAGAGATTTAAGTTTGGCTTGTGAAAGTAACATCTTCCAGTGTGAAGTTAGGGATGACTAGGTAAGCAATGATTTGCTGAAGGATATTAGTAAGGCCCAGTTAGAGGATCCATTTTTGGTTAGCAGGCGAGAGGCTATAGAAGGATGTAGTGGTGGGAGTTTGTAATTGGTACGATGGAGTAGTGAGATTTGGAGATCGAGTGTGTTCCTAGTGAACCTAGCATTAAGAGATTAATATTAGAAGAAGGCATAGAAGTAAGCTTAGTTTCCACCCAGATCCACTAAGATGTATCAGGATTTAAAGAAAGTATTTTGGTGGCCTAGGATGAAGAGGGACATAGAGGAGTTCGTGAGTGCTTGTTTAGTGTGCCAGAAGGCTAAAGGTAGAGCATCAAAAACCTTCAGGATTGCTCCAACCCTTAAGTATACCTGAGTGGAAGTGGGATAGTATATCCATGGACTTTGTATGTAGTTGCCTTGCCTAAGACTGTGAAGGGACATGACTCAATTTGGGTTATTGTCGATAGGTTAACTAAGAGTGCCCATTTCCTTCCCATCAACATTAAGTATTCTTTAGAGAAGTTGGCTCAGTTATACATCAGTGAGATTGTGAGGTTGCATGGCATACCATCTAGTATAGTCTCCGATAGAGATCCCAGGTTTACCTCTAGATTTTGGGAGAGTTTACAATGGGCCTTGGGGACCCAGCTTAGGCTTAGCTCAGCTATAACCCTCAGACTGATGGTCAGATCGAGAGAACCATCCAATCCTTAGAGGATTTGCTTAGAGCCTGTGTGTTAGACCAAGGGGGTAGTTGGGATAGCTTTTTACCTTTGATAGAGTTCCTATAACATAGTTTTCACTCTAACATAGGTATGGCGCCTTATGAAGCATTGTATGGTAGGAGGTGTAGAACCCCTTTATGTTGGTGTGAGCCGGGTGAGAGTCTTAAATTAGGACCTGAGATAGTGCAACATACCACTGATAAGGTTAGGATTATCCATGAGAGGATGAGGATAGCCCAGAGTAGGCAGAAGAGCTATGCTGATAAGAGAAGAAAGGAGTTAGAGTTCAAAGAAGGGGACCATGTATTCCTGAAAGTCACTCCGTGGACTGGGGTTGGTAGGGCATTAAAGTCTAGAAAGCTTACACCTCGATTCATTGGTCCTTACCAAATCCTTAAAAGAGTCGGCAATGTTGCCTACCAAATCGCTTTGCCCCCACACTTGTCTAATATTCATAACGTTTTCCACGTTTCTCAACTCTGGAAATACGTTCACGATCCTTCGCATGTGATTGAGTCGGATCATCTTGAGGTTAAGGAAAACCTAATAGTGGAAACCATGCCGGTGAGAGTTGAGGATCGGAGGGTGAAACAACTTCGAGGTAAAGAGATTCCTTTAGTTAAGGTGCCGGGAGGACCTACACCCGAGAGTGCCACTAGGGAACTCGAAGAGAAGATGAAGGAGTCTTATCCAGAATTGTTCGCTTCAGGTAAAATTCGAGGACGAATTTTCTTTTTAGGAGGGGAGAGTTGTAACATCCTAAATTTTATTAGGATAGAATTAATTAAATTAAATAGATTAATTAAGAAAATAATAATTTAATGGGAAATAAATAATAGGAGTGTTATTATTATTAGTTTTATTTCGTAAAGGTAATTTTAATGGAAAATAGAATAAGGGGGTGAGAGTGGGCCCAAGCCCAATTAGTTATTTCTGTAAGGAGGGGTAACAGAGCACCCTAATCCTTATTCGTATCATTCGTGAGTAAGCAAAACGCCAAGGGGGGAGAAACGGGGTCTCAAGAGAGAGCTGCTGTGGAGTGAACGCCAAGAATCCAAGAAAGGACTTCCTTGCTGTGATCAAGCTTCACTTAAGGTACGGTGGGGGAGAGGGTATTGCCTGTATATGCATGTAGGGAATGTTTGGGTAGTAATCTAAGATATATAATTCGAATTTATGAATGAATAACTGAGAATGATGATATAATCAGGTGATTGATGATTTATTGTTTGTGTATTGACGAATTATTGAATGAGAGTAAAGATGATATTGAAGATAATTGAAAAAGGGATGATTAAGGATTGAGAAATTGGGGTTTTAATGAATTGATGGTATAATCTGTAATAGATTGATGATTTATTGAGTATTTGATGTTATTAATGAGTATGAATGATGTTTAGACGAAAAAGACTGGTTAGGGATTAATTGGATGGGTTTAGAGAGGTGAGAAATCGTGAAATCTGCGATCTGCGTCGCGGGTAATTGATTACCAGATGTGGTAATCGATTACCAGAGTGTTTTGGGCAACCCAGAAGCACTGTTTGCTTGCGGGTAATCGATTACGGGGGTGCTGTAATCGATTACCAGAGAGCTTGCTTGCAAGTAATCGATTACAAGGTGGTTGTAATCGATTACCAGAGACCTTGTTTGCGGGTAATCGATTACTAGAGGTTGGTAATCGATTACCAGAGTGGATTTTGAGATCCTAACTGTTTGATGATGATTGATGTTGTTTGAAAGTACTTTATAATGAGTATGGTGTTGATGATTAATGATGTTTGATGAGGATTGCGATGCTTATGATGATGTATTGTGATTATAATTGATGATGAGTGTGATGATGTATTATGATGATAATTGATGATGAATGTGATGATGATAATGAGGTCGGTGTCTATCACCTTATGATGATGATGTTTAATGAGCATATTGATGTATGATGATGATGATAAGTGTATATCACTTTATAATGATGATGTTTGATGATGAGCATGTTAATGCATGATAATGATGATTTATGATGATGGTGTATATCACCTTTTGACGATGATGTTATCTAAGTTGTGTGGGCCCATAGAGGGGTACAACTTAGGAGAGATGCCTTGAGCATATGTGATGAGACCTGAATTGTGCGGCCATAGAGGGGGTACAATTCGGGAGGTGAACTGAGTTGTGCGGGCCCATAGAGGGGGTACAACTCAGGGGACTAAGATGGGGCATTCGATGCACGGGCCCATAGAGGGGGTGCAACCTAGGAGTGATTGTACGGGCCCATAGAGGGGGTACAACCTAGGGTCGAATGTCGTTGTGCGGGCCCATAGAGGGGGTACAACCTATCGGATAGTGTGTGGTAACACCGGTAGACTATTTGGTACTAACTAGAGTTATTGACGAGGTGCGCCCATTGTGTGGAGTTCCAAGTCATGATCTTTGGGTAGACGATGAGAAGAGTATTGATGTGTGATATTTCATGATGAAATGGTGTTATTAAGTGATGTTATGAATATTGATGATGATGAGTATTATGTGTGAGAATAGAATATATGATTATTTGGGTGAATGATGGTATGAGAACTATATGATGATATATGAATGAGGTTATGATGATGATGAGCTTGATGAATGTGTAAAGGATATAATTATGTGTTATGAATAGGAATGATGGTATGGCATGTATTGTTGATATAGATGCTTAAATATATGTTGAGTTTAGATGAATGTCATTTATTGGTGATTTAATGTATTAATAGCATGATGTAATGATGTTGATTCTCTATGTGTATGTATAGGTAGTATTCCTTTTCCTCACTGTATTATATGGATATATTTTACAGGTGTTGATGAGGACACAACTGGTGTCGATTATGAATAAAAGGGTATGCTCTGGTAGATGTGACATCAGAGTGTGCTTGGGGGTTTTGCCATGTTCCTAGATTATGAGTATTTTTATGAACTTCGGGATGCCTTGTAGGGCAGGAGATTATTAATTATTTTTATTCCTATGGAGATTTCCGCTGCTTTATATTGGAATTATATTTGGAAGTTTAATTTCTTTAATAAAGTCATTTTCGAACTATGAGATTTATTAAGAGTGTTTGTGTACCTTTTTACCCACCGAGGACTTTATATTTTCTAAACTTCTATTTACGAAACATATAATAGTATGGGGTAGAAGAGTGTCATAGATGGGGAAAGGAAAAAGAAACATATGTGATGTGCCCCCATGATATTTGCCAGATTAATTGAGGTGTGGCCACTGGAACATCATTTTTGGAGTTTCCATGTGGCTTATATGGTAGGCTTATATTATATCATATAAATAGATTATATTCATATGCCTTGAAATTGTGAAATAGTAAGATGTATTTAAATACTAAACGGTTTGTGTGTTTTGATTAAATTTAATATGATAAGAAAAGTTAATTTATGACATAAAAAGATAGTTATAAATTAGAAGAGAAAATTATAATAAAATGATAGGCCTTAATTTTTAGGAAAAAATATTTACTTTTAGTACTATTGACAAATTAATATTTTTTTTTCTGAATTTTTATGAGGAGATAATAATATTTTTTGCGCCCTGCCTTACTATCGGATGAACCCTGTTTGTGGTCATCTAGGATCCTTGCTTTCATGGCCAATTGTGTTGTGTCCCCCGTGCCTCTCGCTTGATATTTTCTTCGTTAGAGATGATAATGTCTACATTTTCGGTCAGAATGATATTTTTTTTTAGAGATGATAATGTCAAACATTTTTTTGTCAGAATGATAATGTCTACATTTTTTTTGGACGAAAAATGATAATGTCTACATGTCCCGCATGATTGTGCAAGTTTCCTGCTGGGCTTAAGCTCAGGGCAGGGCTGAAGGTAATATAATTATCAGATAGTCAAGTAATAGGTAGCGTTTGGTAGACACTTCAGAACGAAAACAGAACGAGACATATGAGTTCTGTTCCTATTTAATGAAATTAAAAGGAGAACAGACCGGGACATATAATTAAAATAATGGAACACTTTTATTCCCTTAAAAAAGTTGGAACCAGACAAGACATTTTATTAAACATTTTTTAATGACAAAATTACTATTCCTTATCTTTATAACTATTTCACTGCACACCCAACTAAAAAAAAAACCCTTGCCGCCATTCTTTTTCGCCTTGCATTGTTCGCTGCTCCTTTTTTCCTTTTTGCCCTCTCTCTGCACTGTTCACTCCTCCCACTGCATACAAGGACAAAGTAATTTTTTTTTCTCTTTTCCTTTGCTATTTGCATCATTTGAATCATTGTCCTCTGCTAATAATAGAGCATGTTGGACCCATTCAAATTAATGTAGGTGTATATATATATATGTACACACGTTGAACGTTGATATATATAGGGAGCGTATCAAGTGAGAGGAGTGTTTTATTGTGAGAGATGAGAGGGTTAAAATATAGCCCTTAGATTAAATTTAATTAAATTAAATGGTTGAGATTAAATTAAGTAATATTGATTTGTCATTCTAATTCATAGAATCCTTTGATACAGGATCCATTGTTATCTCTGATTAATCCTCCATATCCAGCCCGTCCTTGATCTTCGAAGAAGCTGCCATCAACCTTAATTTAGCGCTTTATCATAATTGTAAAGTGTTTTTTATTTAGCACTTTATCATATTTTAATTTGATATTATATTTTCATTCTATATATATTTCATAAAATTTAATAAAATACATTTTTAGATAAACGCTATAAAATATTTTTAATGTTTTTAATTTATTAAGTAAATTAATTTTTTATTTTTATAAGATCAAGATTAGTAAAAGTGGTAGATTTTTTTTTCCTAAATATATTTAATATTGAAAATATAAAAAGGGCTTTAATGTTGATATAATAACTATAACTAAATAATTACAATATGTAAATTATTTTTTTAGTACTTAAGAATATTTTAAATTTCATATTATATTTTATTTTTCTTATATATTTCATAAAATATGTTAAAAATAATTTTGTACTATACACTTTAAAAAAATTTTTGTTTAATTATATGTAATTTCATATTATATTTTTAAACACATAGCATCCTTTTTGTAAGGATATATTAATATTAAAATTTTTTAAATGGTCTAATATTGACATAATAACTATAACTTTAGTAAAAAAAACTATAACTAAATTAATATAATTACTATTTGTCTATTACCGTAGTTACAAAGTGTTTTTTCATGATTTAAATTTCATATTATATTATTCATCTTCTTATTTATTTCATAAGATATAAATGATTTAAAATATTTATTTATTTTTTAAGATAAAATATGTATTTAATTTTAGGTATTAATATTTGTAATTTCTTAAAAACTAAAATTATTAATTTTTATGAGATAAATATAAGCAAAAGTTGTCAGTTTTTCAGGTAAATTAGAGAACATTTTTATATATTTCAGAATAGGAATAAAAATGGAAATTGATAAGTTCAAATTAAATAAAGAATTTTGCTCATTTGACTATAATTTATCAAAAATTATATGCTATTTTTGCTTGATAAATTCAATATTAAAAATATAAAAATGCTTTAATATTGATATAATAACTATAATTACTATTACTATAATTATAAGTATTTTTTAGTTAAGTTAGTACTTTAGCATATTAAAATTTCCGTATTATATTAATTAGTTGAGATTAAATTAAATAATAATGATTTAATGTTGATGACAGCTTCTTCGAAAATCAAGGACTAGCTAGATTTGGAAGAATTAGAGATAACAATGGATCCCGGATCAAAGGATTCTATGAATCAGAGATAACAAATCATTATTACTTAATTTAATCATTATTTTAATTTAATTCAGACATAACAAATTATTATTACTTAATTTAATCTCAACCAATTAATTTAATTAAATTTAATCTAAGGGCTATATTTTAACCCTCTCATCTCTCATAATAAAACACTCCTCTCACTTGATACGCTCCCTGTATATATACATACGTTGATTTGATTTATAATCGTTGATATATCAACATCAACGTGCACACATCAATGTTTAGTATTATTATTTTTTATTTAAAACTTTTTATATAGTAATAACAATATATTTAAGTTAATTATATTTGATCAAATATTTCATATTTACGTATTTAGAAAATAATTATAAAATATTTTATAAAATATAAATTAATAACTCTTAAAAAATTATATCATAATAGTCATCAAATAGCAAATGTGAAAAATGTTCTATTGTATTCTATTTAGTTTTTTATACTCAACCAAACATTAAACAGGATAGGGATATATATGTAATTAAATATGGTGTTCTGTTCTGTTCAACAAGCACCAAACGCAGAATAGAACACATGGTTCCGTTCCGTTCTGCCGTTACCAAGCACAGTTATAAATACATTATTGTTTTATTCGATTCTGTCTCGTTCCACTACCAAACGCTACCGTAAAATCTTTTCGAAAAAAGAAAAGTAGTATCTTTGACAAAAAAAAAAAGTAGTAAGTCAAATTTCAAAGAGAAAATTTAATAGGGTTCTCTTATTATATAAAAAATAAGAATAATAGGGAAAAGAGTTGTGTGATAATCATGCCATTTCATTGGTAAATAGTTTCATGAATATCAATCATCATGAATAACAATATTATTTACTACTATAATAAATAATAAATAATATAATAAATGTGTTCACTCAATTGCTCACACGTCCTTTCCCTTCAAATGACATTTTTATAGTTTTTCTATAAATTAAAGGACTTTTTAAATTATAGAGCTGAAAATATAAAAATATCACCGTGTTTGTCCTTTCACTGTCTATAGATAGTTAGACTGAATTATTTTGTAACATTTTCAAATTTTTATAAACTTATTTAATGGTAATATATAATGTTTTAGAATTTAATTGAGTAACTAGCAAATCGGTCCTGACACTTATTTAGTGACTATAATATTTTAACGAGTGACACATGTATATTTAAGTGAATAAGTTGAGGGTTTACTGTGAATGATTTTATCTTATATTTAATTAATTAACAAAACTAACTATACTAAGAATAACTCTGAATCCTTTGTATTTTTTAACATTATTTATATTAATATAGCTAAAAAATGATTTGTTATTCAATTTCATGCATGGTCGAAAAACCTTTTTATTTATGGTAATGATAATATAATCAATGTATACTAATTAAAATCACTTGTCCCCTGCTTCTTTGTCACTTCGATAGAAACATAATTTCAACAACAAAAAAAAAAATATCCTTTCTCTCTTTAAAACTAAGTTATCTTTCTTAATTATTATATTTTATTAGAAATACAAAATAATAAAACTGGTAATTTACATTCGTCATGCACGATTCAATTCACTTGTGGTCTTGCTCATTGTGGTCACTCACAACTTCTATATATGTCTATGACATGAGCTGGTTAAAGAAGAATCCAAGCCATAGATTAGTCGTTATAGCCTATTGAGATATGTGATTTGTCTCCCCGGGGTCGTGAAAGAAATTATCGATCATTTTTTTTTTTTTTTGTAGCTTTTACTAATTAATCATTTGGTTTATAGTTGGGTAAAATGATTTTAATAGATTTATAGAATTAATGATTGTAAATGAATTATGCAATTTATGAAAACGGACGTGATTTAAAATCAATTCCACTAGAATTAATTCTTGCTATTACAAATATTTCCAGTTCTTTTGTTCTTTTTCTCGTTTGTATAAAAGTATAGTTACAAAAGTACGTAGACAAAATATATACATGAAAAAAGAAAAATTACCAACTTATTATCACATGGAAATGGACGTGACCGTGGGAAATTTTATTTGTAAGTTCATGTATCCAATTCCTAAAAACGCTACTTTTGAAAGATTAAAAAAGAAAAATAAATCCGTAAAGTAAAAAAAGAAAGAAAGATTGAAAAAATGATCACTAATTTACTATGAAAATAGTGCAATTTGTTTCCATGAAACAAGCATTTTTTTGTTCCGGAGAAATTTGCACTTTTCAGTTCAAATATGTCGAAACCAGGGTCACGACGGGACAGTGAAAAATTGTTTTCAATGGAGTCGCCACCAATATTTATTTTTGAGGGAGTACCAGTGAGGGAAATACCAGAAAAAACCTTTTAAAAAAATAGTTTTCGAAACCAAGTTTGGATTCGGGAGTCAATTATGTGTAAAGAATATTAGCACCCTACGACATCCGTCCTAAGACGGTTACCTCTAATTAATTGTGCAAATTTGTTAACTTTTGAAAATATTTATTTTACCCCTTAAAAAAATCTTTTTGTTTTTATTTACAAATTTATTTATATTATTATTTTTTATGGGAAAATTTAGAAAAATATTTATTTGGGCTTGACGCGGCCGGTTCCCGCTCCTACGTATCCCCAGCTGCAATGGGGAAATCAAAGCCACGTAGTTCTGAAAGATTGATTTGTTTTATTGTTTGAGAGTTTGAACTTTGATAATATTTTTTGAAAAGATTTTTTTTATTTTATTTTTGAAAGAGTTTATTTAAAAAAGAATTCACTCTTGAAGGGTTTCTGTTAGCAAATGACTATACAGTGAACCCTCCTGATTCAAATAATATTAAGTGATAGAATTGCTATTCAATCAATATCACTTGATCATTGAGTGATTTTGTTAACAAATTTATTTTTTAAATTGAGTAAAAACAGTTTTTTTTATTTTTGAAAGACGTTATTGCTAGAAATGCTAGTCTTAACGCTGTTTTATATTTTTTTTAAAAAATTATTATCTTTTAAAATTTATTAATGTGGGGACTATTTTGTTAACAAATGGCTATACTCCATAGTCCCGTTAACGGTAGAAATGCTACTCGTTAACAATTTATTTTTAGGAGAAATCACTTTTTATTTGAAAATATTTTACAATTTGCGAGGACTATCTTGTTAGCAAATGGCTATACTCCATAGTCCTATATAATTTGGATAATATTAACGATAGAAATGATATTTGTAATATCACCAAATTATTGCATTAATATTATTATTTTTATTTTTATTATTGAAGTTTTACATATTTACAAAAATAACTTAAATATTTTGACAAAGAAAGCATCAAATATTTACAAAGTAAAATACACTAAAGTAAACACACATATTCAAACAAAATAGAATTAGTTAAATAAAATGAAAATAATAAAAAAACTCAAGAGTTACATACTCTGTTCCCTACTCACTCTCTACACACACAACACATTCTTTCATATTGCAATAGAAATAACCCTAGAGAAAGAGGAAAGAAAAGAAGAGGGGAAAGAAGGAAACAGGGGGAGTTACGGCTGTGAGGAAAAAAGAGAAAGAAGAAAACGAGGGAGAGAAAGGGGAAGGGAAGAGAGGGAGGCCGTAGTGGGAGAGGAAGCAAAAGGGAGAGGAAAGAAGGGGAAGAAGGAGGAGGAGGCTCCTTTGCAGCCATGGCCGCCGCGGCTACCGGACGAGGACTGGACGCGGCCGCCGCGCGCGGAGGAGGAAGAAGCTATTGTCTTTGGTATGGCTGCGCAGGGCGGACGGAGGGCGTCTCGCGTGGGGAGCGGCGCGACTGGCTGAACAGAGGCTGGCGGTGGCGATGTGCGGCGGAGCTCCGACGGACGGACGCGTCTGTGTGCGGCGGTTTGGAAAGTGGAGAAGGAAGTGCTCCGCAGCCATGGTGAGCTCTATGATTTACCTCTCCTTAATCTCTCTTTTCATTAATCACACCTTCCAAATTCTAAAATTTCTCACCCTATTCCCTTGTTTATTTTCAGAATCAAAATTCATGTTAAATTTCAGAATTCATAGGGGGAAGATGGAGAGTGATTATGGCCTGGATTTCTACTTTCCTTTAATCTTTGTTCTGTTTTTTTATTGTAAATTGGACTGTGAATGGACTGTAAATTAGATTGTTAAATCCTGTTAATTTCTCTGTATTTCACAATTGATTCATTCATTTATGTCACACATTTATACAACCACCCATCAATATTCAAGAATCAAGAAGACAAAAGCTATGTTTCAAACACTGAAGGAAATATAAGAGAAAGAAAAGAATGAACCTGAAGTAAGATCAATTGTTTTCCCTGCTTGTACTTGCAATCCTCAATGCTCTCTTTCAGATATGTGCCTCTCCTCCTCTCTCTGTTTTTCTTTCTCTGTTACTGCGTGAATTTCTCTTGAGTCCGTGACTGTGAGTTTTTTCAGAGTGAATAATTCTGTGTTCTCTTATTTTCTGTGTGCCAAGTCCTTTACTGTGTATACTCTTTTCTATTTTTCTAAGTCAGTAACCGTCCCCCTTGTGATAGTGTAGTATGATCCTTTTTATACCTAGCTGAAAGGTAACTACCTCATTCCACTATATCAGAAAACCACTCCCACACTTCTCCTCCTTTTGCTCTCCACTTTTACAGCAACCTTATCTCTAACCCACTTAGTAACTACCTGGTCAAAGTATACGCTTTTTTTTTCTTTTCCTTATCTTTCTCAGATTTCCTGATTTCAATTTGAATTTTAAACTTATTATTATTTTTTGAATTTTTATTTTATTATTTTCGGATTTTTTTATTTTCTAAATTGAAAAAATTTATTTTTTATATTTTATTTGATTTTTTTTCAGATTTTTCTTTTCTAAATATCAAATTTATTTTTGAATTTCTAGACTACTTATTTTTGAGTTTTAAAACTATTTTCAGATTTATATATTTTTTTTTGAATTTTTTTATTTTGAGATTTTATTTATAAATCAAATTCACTGAAATTCAAATTAAAACAAAGCTAATTTTAGCCCGGATAAAATTGGGTATTCACAAAATAGAATCAACTCTCCCAATTACAATTGAATTTAATCCCTAGAAAAAAAAATTACCCAAACAAATATGTGTGTTTTGAGCATGGTTATCAACCCAAAAAACTGGTTGAACCGGTCAAGAACTAGTGAAAACCTGTAAAAAACCGGTGTCAGAAAATCGGTTGAACTGGTCAGTTTCAAAATTTTCAATTTTTTTTTAGTTTTTTAGTTTTGTTTTTTATTTAATCTAAAATATTTTTGAGATAAATAAAAACTTTTAAGGATTACACATAAATATTTATTATTTAGTCAATTATTATGAATTTTTTATGATATAATACATATAATGGTCTTTTATATTAACCCATAATATTATATCTATATATCTCAATTTTTTTATTAAAAATATATTTTAATTATTACCGGTTCGACCACGGTTCAATCACCAATCGTGAACCAATATTTTCACACCGGTTCAATTACGGTTTCAGTTTTAAAAACATTAGTTTTGAGAACTACGTTTCACATTTAAATGGGAATCCTGATGGCATTGGAAACATGGATGTCATTTTCACGATAACCATTGCCATGAATTATAATGAGAAGTAACTTGTGTTCTACCTTGTGATGCACTACCTGTGATGCACGATACTTATTATTCTATTTTTATAATATTTTTTATTTATTATTAATTATTAATATTAATATTAATATAAATATGATATGTAATCTTATTCCGTACAAATTTAATAATGCATAAAAATGTAAAGCCAAGCTTTATTTCATATATTACATTTCAAAATATTTCAATATAGAAATGAGATATTTATCCATTTTGAGTATTTAGAATTTGATGCGGTGAATAAAAGAACAAAAAAATTATATCCCATAATAATAAACCGAAACAAATAATTGTGAAGCAATCTAGTTCTTATTTTATCATCTAACATGATTCTTGCTTGATATGTATACAAATGGTCTTTTTTTATATATTTTTCATCCATGTATTTTTTGTGAACTTTAGTCTTGTCCCTTACTACTAAAATATTTGTTTTATATTCTATACTTTTAAAACACTATAAGCACAGTCCCTGGTGTTGGGTTATGGATGACGTTCATTTTTAGACACATTAATAGATCTTATTATAAAAATTAACTTATGATATAATCATATACATGATCAATTAGTAGAATGTGAATTGTTATCATGTTTATTAAAAATAGTACCCTTACACCATTAATATAATTATAAATTTAAAATATATTGAGATTTGAGTTCCCACAACTCAATCACTTTAAAGCTATAAGTGTATGAAAAAAACCTTTGTTAGGAGAGCTAAACCTAGCATGATATTGTATTCACGACAGAGCAGGGCTAACTCACGTGGAGGATACCTATGTTTCATAAAAAAATCGCTTTAAACTTATAATTGAAAATTTGGCTTAACCTTTAAACGTATTATAAGTGAAAACATCAATGAGTAAAATAGAAACATAAATAATATATTGCAAAAACACATTAAATTTAATGTAATCACACATTTATTGTACTTCTTAACGTGTATTTTTTACTTTTTTATGTAATGAAACAAGATAAACAGGAATGGATAATGAGAGAAATTGTTTTAATATAATAATAATATGAAAATTAGAGTGTGATTAAAAAAAAAGGAAAAGAAAGAAACAACAGGAGCAAAGTTGCTTCCTGTGGAGGATACATTGTGGTTCATTAAAAAAATCATTTTATTGAAGCGTGAATAAAAAAACTAAAAAAAACGTAGTAGAAAAACGTGACATGTGTATGGGTGAACAAATTTAATATAGAGTAAATACATAAATAGAATAGATAAAAGGAGACAATAAGTGAAAATATTAATTAATAAAAAAGAGAAATAAATAATGTATTGGAAAAACACATTAAACTTAATTTAAATAAACACATTTATAATGTTTCTTAATGTGTGTTTTTATGTAAAAACGAATAATCAGAAATGGATAATGAGAGAAATTGTTTTAATATAATAACAATAAAAAAGAAAATTAAAGTGTTATTAAAAAAAGAAAAAAATTGTACGAGCAAAATTACTTTCCATAGAAGATACCTGTGGTTCATTAAAAAACTCATTTTTGTAGCGGATTAATAGGAATGAATAATGAGAGAAAAATATCTAATATAGTAATAATAAAAAATTGAAATTATGATAAGAAACAAAAAGAAAAAAATGAAAAGGGCAAGAGTAAGACTACCTCCCGTGAATGGTAGATGTGGTTAACAAAAAAACACTTTATTGAAGTGAGAATAAAAAACTTAGGTGTCGTTTGGGGTGGTTGCCAGTTTTCGATTTTTGGTTTCGAAATCCAAATTTGAAAACAAAACGTGTTTGGATAAAATGGGGTTAAAATGGTTTTTACACAAGTTTCAAAACCAATTCCCCTTTTCAAAACAAAAAAAAGGTTTTATGTTTTGTGTTTTTTGTTTCATTCTTTCTCTCTCCTCTCTCTCCTCTATTTCTCTCCCGTTTCTCTCTCCCTCCTCTGTTTCTCTCTCCTCTGTTTTCTCACTCCTCTATCCTCTCTCTATTTCTCTCTCATCTCTCTCATTTGTTTCTCTCATGTTTCTCTCCCTCCTCTGTTTCTCTCTCCTCTATTTCTCTCTCTCCTCTCTCTATTTCTCACTCCTATGTTTCTCTCATATTTCTCTCTCCTCTGTTTCTCACTCCTCTCTCCTCTCTCATTTCTCTCTCATCTCTCTTCTATTTCTCTCTCCTCCTCTATTTCTCTCTCCTATATCTCTCTCCTCTCTCCTCTATTTTTCTCTCCTCTCTCCTCTATTTCTCTCTCCTCTCTCTTCTTTCTCCTTTCTCTCTCCTCTCTCCTCTCCTCTCCTCTATTGATCTCTCCTCTCTTCGTTTCTCTCTCCTTTGTTTATCTCTCCCCTCCTATTTCTCTCCTGTCTCCTCTCCTCTGTTTCTCTCTCCTTTCTCCTATCTCTCCTCTGTTTCTCTCTCCTCTCTCATTTGTTTCTCTCTCCCTCTGTAGATAAATAGTAGAGAATAGAGGAGAGAAATAGTAAGATAGAGAGAGGAGAGAAAACAATAGAAAATAGAGGAGAGGAAATAGGATAGCATAGGAGAGGAGAGAAGGACGTAGAGAAACGAGGAAGAGTAGAGAGAGAGGAGAGAGAAACAGAGCAGAGAGAGAGAAAATAGTGGATAGAGAAATAGGAGACAACAAGAGGAGGAGGAAGAGAGACAGAGCATAGAACTGAGAACCGATATTAAAAAAATAAAACTGGAAACCATAAACTGAAACTGAACTGGCTTTTAGTTTTAAATTTTCGAAACTACAAACTGGTTTTGGTTTTAAAAATTTTCAAAACTGGAAACTGAAACCACCCCAACGGGCTCTTAGAAAAGAAAAGCTAAATGAAAAAATATGACACATGTAATATGGGAACAGTTTTATATAGATAAATAGAATAGATAAGGGAGAAATAAATAAAAACATTAATGAATAAAATAGAGAGATATAATATATGGAAAAACACATAAATTTGAAGTAAATCAACCATTTATAATATTTCTTAATGTGTGTTTTTATGTAATGAATGATAAACATGAATATAAATGAGAGAAATTGTTTTAATATATAATAATAAAAGAAAATTAAAGTGTGATTAAAAAAATATTCAAAGAAATGGCATGGATAGGACTGCTTCCCGTGGAGGATACTCGTGGTTCGTAAAAGAACCACTTTACTGAAATAAGAATAAATAGGAAGGAATAATGAGAGAAATAATAATTAATAAAAGTGTGATAAAAAGAAAAAAATGAAAATGGTAGGAGCAGAACTGCCTCCTATGGAGGATACATGTAGTTAAAAAAAATCTAAAATTTTAATTTTGATATAATTGGAGAATTTTATTTAAACTTTTATTTATATATATATATATTGTATTTAACAACTATTAGATTTGTGATGTGCAAAGAAACTAAGTGTTTAGAACATAAAGATAATAAAAATATTTTGAGAGAAGGAGAATAGAAAAGAAAAGGATACAAATTTGAATTGGTCGGAATTAAAAGCGCGAAAAAAAAAAAAGATTGCAAAGACTTTTTGACAGAAAAAAGGAGAGTCCCATGATATAAGCTAAACAACTACCCTATGTAATATTACTAGTTGTGAGCCCGTGCATACGCACGGGATACATATTATTTAGATATAAGTTCTGTAAAAACCCATGTTAATTAGATGAGTGATCTTATCTTGGGTAACCTTGTAAGATGGTGAAGAATCTAGTCGGTTTTATGTCACCTATTTAATGTATGATATGTTCATAGTTGATAGGAGTTGCAGGAGCATGTTCACCATTGATAATAGAGATAGGATGAAATGCTAGGTAGGCAATAAATGCGTTCATGTTAATCCAATCAATTTTAATAACAGCGGATGAATGACCATAGTCCTTATAGGGTTTAGGGTTTCACGGTGTATAGAAAGCTACAACACCCATCTAACCATGGATAGATATTACATATTTAATAGATATACACAAATAGTAAATTTTTTTAATATATATACAGGTGAGTCTACAGAAATTTTACTACAGATATTCAATATTTGTTGCCACATCATTATTGAATTTTTTTGTGTAACCATAGGTATCCCCTATTACCTGGGCCAATCCTATTCGGGGCTTAGTCACAATTAAGGCTCCTCACCCCTCCCGAAGAATGTGTTTAGTGAGGATCGACCCGGGAGCTCTTCCCACAATCTCAGCCTGCGTTGCCAACTGAGCCACAAATCTTTGGTACATCATTTATTGATTTAATAGCACATGGGGTGTTTATTTTCATTAAATATATGGAGACACACCATTAGATGTCATTTTTTAAACTTTTTCACCCTAACGGTGTATATATCAGTTAATCCAAAAAAATTAACACTGCGTACTGTAAATATTAAGACATTTCAACGGAGCGGGCGGGTAGTACACTACTGCACTCGTGCCTGCCATATTACGGGTACCTATGGGGTAGAGGTATTCACGAGTACTCATTATATTTAAAAAATTAAATTTATAGAAAGAAAGAGAAAAATCTCGTATATATATCATAATATCATAGTATTATATTAATATTTTATAATATAAATTAACATTATATAATACCATAACGTATTAATATATTAAAATATCACTATAAAATAGTAAAATATAATTTATATCATCATAAAATAATAAAAAAATTCTAATATTTTAATATGTTTAAGAGAAAATGTATTTTAATGAATAACCGGGTACCCACGGGGCGGGTAGTATAATATATGTCCCCACCCATTTAATAAATTACGGTACCCATTGCGGATAATCCATGAGTATCGCTGGTGCGACTTTTATGACAATGTATATACAACTTTAAACCTTAAACCCTACAACCTAAAAAAGTTAATTAATCACGCTTACGAAAAAGTAAAGAAAAAGTCACTTTAACGGGTACCCATGCGGGTAGCAATTATCCACTAGTACCTATTAATATTTAAAAAAATAAAATTTATAAAGAAGAGAAAAAAATGTATATATATCATAATATTAATATTTTATAAGATAATTAACATTATATAATATCATTATGTGTTAATATATTAAAATCACTATAAAATAGTAAAATATAATTTTATTCATTATAAATAAAAAATTATAATATTTTAATATATTAAGAGAAATATATTTTAATGAAAAACGGGTACCCACGGGGCGGGTAGTGTAATATCTATCCCCACCCATTTAATAAATTACAGGTACCCATTGTAGATATATCTCGGGTATCAGCGGGTGTGGGTTTTTAGGACCATGTATATAACTTTAACCTTAAACCCTAAACCCTTAAAAGTTAATTAATCATGCTTCCAAAAAAGTAAAGAAAAGTCACTTTAACGGTACCTATGTGGTAGTAAGTATCCATGGTACCGATTACTATTTAAAAAACAAAATTTATAGAAAGAAGAGAAAAAATGTCATATAATATATCATATATCATATAATAATTAATATTATATAATATAAAATTACATTACATAAGACCGTTACGTGTTAATATATAAATATATCACTATAAATAGTTAAAAAAATAATTTTATATCATCATAAAATATAAAAATTCTAATATTTTAATACATTTAATAGAAAATATCCTAATGAATAAACGGGTACATGCGGGACGGGTAATGTAATATCTGTCCCCACCCATTTAATAAAAATGTGGTTACCCATTATGGTATAATCCACGGGTATCCGCGGTGCGAGATTTATGACCATGTATATAACACCTTAAACCCTAAACCCTAAAACCCTAAATAAGTTAATTAATCACGCTTACCAAAAAGTAAAGAAAAAGTAACTTAAACATGAATAGTGCGTTTAATATTAAAAAAACTTGTAGGATGCATATATGTAGATGTAGTATATAGAAAAGAAGACCGAAAAGACTTTTGACCAGGGTCGAATATTCAACAAGCATTAGGACATTGCCTAGAGCCCCCAAATTTAAAGGCCCCCCAATTTTTTTTGTAATAGTAGTATTATTGATATAAATTATTTTTTAAAAAAATTATAATGTTTGAGATAGGCCCAATTATAAGCTAATATCTTACTTTTTTATATCTCTTTTTCTTCTTATCAATTAAACTACTTAAAAGTCCACAACCCATTTATTAGTTTTTTCAAAATGAAAAACCACTCAACAGTGAGTTTCCTTGTATCGGTAGTATTGCTCAGTTTATATTTTATTGGTGCTACTTGTACGGTTACCACATTAATGCAATTTACTTTTATTTGACAAAAAAATAAAAAACAGTCATTACTTACTTTTTCTTTTACGAATCTTCAACCTCTCTATTTCCTCTATAGTCTCTCTCTTTCTCATTCTCTCTTTCAATTCTCTACTACTATATTCAAGCAATTATTTGACTTTAGTTTTCATATAATCATATTCTAATTTGTGTATTGGTCTACCCCCACACTAAGTGACCAACTCTCCAAGTGACATCAAGTGGACACTAACACGTTGCTAACATCTCATCAGTTGATCATGTCACTCATCTTGCTTTTTCATAAGTAGTTGATTGAATTGAAATTGAATGAACATTTACAAAATTACAATTTTTAGATTGCATTGATTATTTTTTGTATATATAGATCAAACTATTTTTCTTCTATGATAGTCGATTTGAACAATTTTTAGAATATGAAAACATGTTTGGTTTTTTATTGATCAAATAATTTAAAATTTTAGGGGAAGATGAATTGAAAAAATATTATATCAATCTTGAAAAGATTTTGAGTTTTGAGGGCCATTTCTGATATTGATGGTCTTGATTTGTTTTCAAATTAAAGTTATTGAAAGAAATTCTAGTCAAATGAAATTAACACACCATTTAAAATATTGAACTATATAATAGATTAGGTCTTTTCAAATTAAAATTGATTAAATCATATTTAAGGTCAACTATGCTACAAGATAGATTGATGAGTTAGCTATATTATCTATTGAGAGTGAGGTATTAGAATTACTTGATTATAAAACTATAAATAATTTTGAGTTCAAA